>CM042910.1:26283512-26883512 GCA_023653625.1 Triadica sebifera | reverse complement strand
CACACACACACATATATATATATATATATATATATATAGAAAATTTATGGTGTGTTGTGGGATGATCTCGATTATCGTTATCTTTAATTAGGCTGACTATTACTTTGTAACAGAAGTTACTATTGTAGTTTCTTTCTTATTTTCTTTCATTGAATATTTGGTTAAGGAATAGGGTTTTCTTTTGGTCCCCACCATGAAGTTGGCAATGCTATTTCATGCAGAACTTAAATATATAACCTTCATTCTTTCTAATGCTATTTCCTTCATCAAAATAGTTATCACATTATACTAATTTATAAAAATCCAACCTAAAAAGAACATATCGCTGCAGAAATGCGAGTTCTTTTAAAATTGGACTACAATTCAGAGGGCGTTCCGCAATCTTACAAGTCCATCTTGAACCTGATTTATCATTTTCAGCCGTCTTTTAACTAGAAAAGCCCACATATACCGTGGATAAATTATACTATGAACTGGGAAGCTATTTGAAGCCCATGTTATCAATTCAAACCAATAGATTCGCGCCAAAGCCGTTATACTTGGAAATTCAAATGTTTATAAGCTTTCAGAGCTCAAAAACCATGGGCTAAAAATTCCACAAAATTGAAAATTCATTAAAAAAAATTATAATGCAGCCAACCAAAATTCAAGATAAACCCCCAACAAAACCGAACGAACTGAGGAACATGCAGACGGCCTTCTCAACCAACACTATTGGATTGGTTTCTGAGTGTTAAATTAATTATGAAAAAATAAGGGGCCAGAAATGAAACCCAAAATTAACAAAAACTTTTCAAAAGGCCTATAATTAACTTTATGAAATGGATGCAAATAAGCATGGCATTTGCAACTGCTAGTTCTACTGGAATCACTTCTCTCATTTTTCTTTTAATTCCTAAATCACTGCCCTCCCACACTAGAAATATATTATTCTTTTTTGTTCCCCCAGTCTTCCAATAGTCCCTCCAGTCCAAATGCCAAGAAATAACTCAAAAGAAAACGAAAAAAAATAATAATAATAATAATAATAAAAGAAAGAAACATCTCATCACATTGTGATGCTGACTGACCCTCCCCTCCCCACTGGTGGAATTAGGTACTTAAATCTAAGTATGGTTGAACCAGGGCCCAACTGCACCATTCACATGTCCATTGCTGTGGATTCCAACACCATTTGGGATGAGTGAAGGAGGTAATCCAACAGCCATTGGAGGTGGAGCTGCTGGGTACAGCCCGTGAGTGTGTGGTAGGATGTGGGGGCTCCCGAGTGGACCGGCAGCAGGACTCCCTTTGCGCTGTTGAATGGCATGGATTTGCCTGAGCCCTTCCTCGTGAATTCGGGATATCGTGTCCAACTCCTTCATCGAAAGAGCTTCCAATCCAGCACCATAAAGAGGAGCATGTCGTGACATTTCTTCTTGAAGTGAAGCCTCAAGGGTGTGAATGTATTGCTGCAAAAGGAAGGGAATTGTGGTAAATACCTTTTCCAATAATTCGATACATATGCATGGAGAGAAAATAATAGGTATGGCACAGAGAGGATAGGAGAAGTAGAGTTAATCAAAAGAACATTCACAAACTAACAACTGCATGATGCTTGCGACAAAGCTGATTTACTTGTTTTCAACTATCTTTTGAAGAACGAAAAAAAATATAGAGAAACTTAAATAGTAAAATAACCTTATTCTAACATCAAAACAAAGGATTCCACAATTCCACTGCCGTTCTTTTATTCTTATTTTAGTGCATTTATCCAATAAATAAGGTGCAAAATAAGATTGCCTCCCCTATCAAATAAGCTGCTCCACCTACCATTTTAGTGCTTGAAACCTGAAATCCTCACCAAGCTTTAACTCAGGCTATCCTCTTGGGACAAACATCCTCTATTCTATTCTACTCAGCTCAGTCAAGAAGTGTAACCACCAAATTAGATCTCTTACTAATCAAGTTCTTACCCAAAAGATCCTTAAGAAATTTGGGTCCATCACCTAATATAGATATAGTCATCACTAATAGAGTTCAAAACAGCAGAGTAAGAGCATCTCCAATAGTATTCTTTATTTTAAAGAGCATCCTTGATATAATGAAGAGCATCTCTAAATATAGATTAAAAAAACTTTAACAAGTTCAATAGACACTTATATTTTTTACTCTTCATTTTGTTTTATTTCATACAAATTAATATTTATCAAAATAAAAAAATAAATGACTTTTATTATAAGGAAAAAGAAAAGTACTTTTAGATAAACACATTGCACAAATTCAAAAGAATAACTGAAATAAAGAATAGTCTAATGAACTTTTTTTATAAAATAGTGTACTGAACTTTTTTTATAGAATGACGCATTAAGTTAAAAAGACTTTTATAGAATAGTGTACTGAACTTTTTTTATAGAATGTCGCATTGAAATAAAGAGTCTATTAGAGATGTTATAAAAGAAGCACATTGCACAAATTCAAAAGGCTCCAAGCTCAAGATTTTAAGGCTCCAAGCTCTTTTTCCCTCTCGAAGAAAACAATGAGAACACAGATTTAATCAAGGAAGCATCCATATATAAAGCAGCTTTTTAAAGATTAAAGCAGGAACAAGAAGATGTTAATTATGAATAAGAAACAAAAGATGAGATAAAGTTTGAAAAAGCAAAAACCTGGCAGGCCTGTAATTTTGATTCCATCCCATCAATATATGCTTCACAACGAGCAATTTGCTCTTCTTTCTCTCTCTTTTCTCCTTCAGTTTGCCCAACTGTTTGAGTCAATCGCCGGACTTCATCCTCCAATGACTGACGGATTTCCTCTCGAGTGACATTTTCTGTGGCATATCGCTTCAATTCTTCATCAAACCTTTTGCGTGCAGCTTCAGCACTCTTTAGCCTTTCAGCAAGAGCATTTTTCTCCTTTACCACTCTCTGCAATATCCACAGATCATTGTCACAAATAAACGCAAAATATGGGTCAAAATTAAAAGCAAGAGAACATAAGCAAACAGCCAAATCATTTCCATCACATGAACCTGTATCCCTACATCCACACACCAAAAGGGTTCTTCGCAGATTCTCATCTGCCAATGTCAAGTATAAAGCAGGAATTTACAAAAATACACCAACCATACATATCCAAATGTCAATTAAAAGTCACAGGATTCTTCATTTCCAAACCAAATCCCCATAAAAAGGCAATGATTTAAGATCTAGCACAAAAGAATTCCATTAATGATAAAAAGCTCTTTATGAGCTGGTAAGAGAAGACTTATAATTTGATTACTCAAATTCATGGTTTTCTTATTAAATTTAGAAACCAAACAATGAGGTCAAAGGGATCACCAGTTAAAACCTGGGGAACACAGAGAAGACAAACACATGTATGAAACAGATATGGGTGTAATCAAGTTGAGTCAACAAATGTCCAGCTCAAGCTCCACTCAAAAATTCAAGACTTGAAACTTGACTCGACTCGACACAATCAGGTTTTTTTATTCCAAGGCTTGAATCCAACCCGATACTTGAATTTCATCAACTCGATTCAATTATTATTACAAATTTAAATAAAAAAATTTCTTGATCTCAAATGAAAACTTGAAGAAGCTCATGAGAACTCAAGTTTGAACTCCATTTCAAACACACAATATTTATAAATTTTTATTTGAATTAATATTATAATATTAAATATCAAATATATTTAAAATTAAACAAAAAAACGAATACTCATTAAGCACATGAGCTACTTGAGTTGAATATTTTAATACTTGAACTAGGCTTGACTCGTAACTTGAACTATTCGAGTTCAAGCTCAAATTGATACAAATCAAGTTAAATCCAAGTGCTTTTTAAGTTGCACTCTAAGTAGCTCAAGTAAATTGACTCATTTACAGCCCTAGGTTTGGTTTCACTAAATAGGCATGCAGCAGAATGGAAGTGCACTGAGTGGGATGAATGTCTCTGTGTATGTGAAGAATGATACCTTCAATTCGTCCCGTTTGCGAGACTTCAACTGAGAGAGCTGTGTTTCAGCTTCATGAAGACGATCCTGAAGAACTTTCTTCTCGGCCATGAGCTTGGCAATTTCTTCATCCCGTTCTGAGCGTAGCCATTCAAGTTGACTTTCGATTTCTTGCATTTGCTCAGAAAGTTCCTTCTTTTCGCGAGCAAAACGATCCATCTCAGCCCTCATTTCTGACTGCCATCATTAGAGGTGTTAATAGTAGTAAACATCAAAAGACTTTAAGATGTGATAGCTTTTCCCTAGATCAAATCATCAAAATTGATATATATATCAGGTACCTTAAATCGATTGTTAGTCGCCTCTGATTCACTCAACTTTTGTGATAGAATAGCTTTTTCCCGAACCATATTAGAAATTTCCACTTTCCTTTCTTCACGAATGCGAATAATATCATCCTCACTAGCACATAACTGATGCCAAAGAGCTGCCCGATCAACATTTGCAAGTTCAGCTACTTCCCGCATCATGCTTAGAACAGGTTTAACAATTTCGTGCTCCTCACAAACTAAAATTACCAATGTGTCCAAATCCAAATCAACATCACGACTATTATCCGTAGTGCTGGTGACACGATCCACTAGTCTTTTTAGCATCCTCCCCCTGTAGGACTCATCAGCATACCATTTGAATAATATTGTGTACAGCATCTTCACAAAACCCTTCACAATAGGATCCCTTGAAAGTGCCAATGTCTCTGCAAGGCCAAGAACGACATTAAAATCGTCCCTTTGAATTCTCAGCTGTTCGCTGGTCTCTCCCTCTATTACACCATCTATATGCTGAAAATTTTCAGTAATAAATCTAGCATTAAAATTCAATCTCTGAGTGAGGCGCCTTTCCAACACCATGGCTACAGATTGAGCTGCAATTGCCCCTCGAGCTACAGCTCTCTCAAATGTTTGAGAAGCTTCAACAGCAAGACAAGGTATAGATAACATCTCAATCAGGATATAAATATCAGAAAAATGGCAAGTAGCATGGAAAGCCTGCTCATCCACCATGTGCAACCGATCAGAAGTTGGTCCATTTTCACCAAACAAGAAAAGACCAGAAGGCAAAACTGGATTATCATCTCCAAAGTCATTATCACATTCAATATCTCTAAGAATGGTTTCAGCAACATCTCCCCAGCTATTTACAGTTTTACTCAAAAAATCCAAGACACAAGGAGACACCTCCGCACCTAAACTTTTTAGCCTAACTCGAACAGACCTGACCTAAAAGAGAGAATAAAAAATGTTACCACTTATACAAAAAGGCAACAGAAGAATAAGAAGTTTGAGAAAGAAATATTTACTGCTTCAGGTAGATATTGGCACTGGGATGCAGCTTTAAATATCAAATCGATGGCTGCAGCAAGTGGTTCACTATTTGAGTCCGCCAAAAGCTCAAAAGACTGAAATAGAATACGTTCCCAAACATCACTGCCACATTCAAGCTGACTAAGAGCGCCAAAAACCTGGGAAACAGAAACTATCACAATCTTGAAATGATAATATGCGTTGACAAACAAGAAGAGAAATGTACATGGAGGTGATCATTAAAACTGAGTTAGATACTGCAACTATTTAATATTTAGTGACTTTTTTCACAAGGGCTTGACAGGCCCCATTAAAGCAAATAGACCATGTAAGTAAAAGAATAAATAACTTCTGGAAAGGATATCTTACAGGTATCCGCAAAGCAGGTTCTGCATCAGGTTTTTGAAGTCTTTCAATAAGTGCACAAGCTGCAAGCGGATGCTCTGAATGCTCAACCAACTTGGGTACTAAAGCTACAAGATCTGGCTGCAGATGTTTAGGAGCTTTATCCAATACAAGAGCAATCTTTTGAGCAGACTGAGGCCTTCGTCTCGGCTCAGGACAGCCTTGTGGAACAGCTCCATCAAGGGCTCTCAATGAGTTCACAATTAATCCTAAGAGCTCCTCAGATTGCTCTGGCCAATTGGTCTGGAATTTCAAATATTCCAACTAGTCAATCCACATCAAAAAAAAGAGAGAGAGAACAGAAAAGAAAAGAAAAGTTAGGAAGAATAGCACTTATGCAGCAAGGGGGGCAATACCTTAGAGCGGAGGGAAACATTCTCTGAAGAGCCTCCAACCATTGTTACCGGTGGATAAATAGGCTGTCCAGGAAGAGCTTTCCCATTCATATCTATCCCATTTGCATCAGAGCTTTGCACAGCAGATGCACTGTTACTATCACCTACACCAGAATCCAATCTCTCATACACAGGAAATTGAGCAGATTCTGCAGCCCCACTCTCCCAATCAGATTCCAATGGACTGGCAGCACCACTGCCATCAGCAGAAGGCTTTAGGTTCACATTAGATGAATCGTCATTGAAACTTCCTTCTGAAGGTTGACAACATTCAACCATTATGTCCAGAAGCAAATCTATAATTGCTTGCTGTAAAACTTTAACTCCCATCAACAGATTCATCAAGCTGGGTGAAGTTTCATCAGCTTTTGCAGCCTTCTTTCCATCATTACCACCAGAAAGCTTGGTTGGAAGAAGCAAACGCTTTACTTTAGCAGGATCATCTAAATAGACACGTAATCCAGTCAGAAAACCCGCAATTGCACCAGCATCCATTAGAAGCTTTTCTCTTAAGGTAACTTGAGGCTGTGAAGGATTATTGCTGTATGTGAGGTGAAATCCAGCCCTAGATAGAAGGTTTCTAAAGATGGCTTCCTCATCCCCACTTATTCCTTCACTATCTTCAGAATCAATAAGTTCATCAGGATCAGTTGTTAATGCATCCTGATCATCCTCAGAAGCCAAAACCTAACAAAAGTAAAGCAGCAATTAGCAGCCTAGCTCTGAAGGAGATGGCTATAACTGATGTTATGGAAACACCATATATATATATATATATATATAACATGTAATGTATGCAACAGAAACTACTTAAAAATGGACAACAGAGCAATTTCATAGTGGAATCACAATAATGGTTAATATCACTTCATGAAGATAAAGGAATGTCTCAATTAACAGAAAGAAAGTAAATAATTCAATTGCATGCAAAAACTGAACGGAATTATAATAGATAGAAAGGCAATGAAACACTATTCTTAAGGTTTTCATTAATTTTTGTCATATTGACAAACTTGAGGACACACCAACATAGTGAACCATCATATATCAGGCATGCTACTGACTAAAATATTTCAGTATGTCTAGAGAAAATTTTAGAAATCCTGTCCAATCAACATCTTTGTTTGGAAACAGGTCTTGGATGTTGACTAGGCTCACAGAAGAAACAGATAAATTACAAATTTGGCTTTATGGTAATCATGCGAAAAGAGCAGGGAAGTCTTGATGGTGACAATAGATACTAACCTCTAGATCTGAAAACTCAAACCAGGGGCAGCAATCCAATATTTCACAAACAAAAACAACAGTATCACGAACAAGGAACCCTGCATCTGCTTCCAACATATCTGACACCTTCATGAATTGCAGTACAGAGTTATTCCATGTCTTTGTACAAATAGAAGACTCCTTCCACACAGTTTTGGCTGGATTCTTTTGATTCACCACAGCCATCCTATATCTGACCCAAAAATTTTTATCTGGATCACTACCAACTGACTGATCACTCTCTAAATATATACATATGGTGTCAAAGGATTCATACACACCTGCATCAGGAAAAATATGGACCATCAGTTGACAAGAAAAGGAGACAACCGCAACCACAGTGTCAGCAGGGAGAGGACCAGAGATAAAAACCCACCAATTCGAAGCTCACATCCACCAGCTTGAAAGAACTTGCTGAAGATTTTCCGAGTTTCCATTATTTCCTTGAAAGACAAAAAGTTCTCCACCTTCCATGTAAATGAACTTCTTTTCCCAATCCTATCAATCTGGGAAGCAGTATCAGTTACCTCATTATCCTGGTCAGTAAAATCCTGCATTATTGATGTCTCTTTCAAAATGAGAACCTCTGCAGAGAATACAACAGTATCCTGAACAAGAAATCCAGAATCTTGATCAAATAGGCTAGTAAGGGTCACAAATTCACGCCATCCCCAATCCTTTGCAGCTTTGGAATAACGATTCTGAGATTCCTTTGTAACAGACTTCTCCTCCATCCTTTGGTTCACAACTGATAAGCGATGACTCACAAAACAACTCCAATCACTTGAAGTATTTCGAGAATCTGTAACTTCAAGAAACACTGAAAGGTGGCATGGTGGCTGAGACTGCCCTGATACCACCAAACATACAGGAAATTCTCATTAGTCTAGTCTGACACCACCAAACATACAGGAAGTACTCATTAGTCTATTATGATATCACCAAACATGTTGGAATGACTCCTTTTAGTCTCCTATCCCATATAATCTAAGCAACTACCATTCTGGCTAACATTTCCCAACACCTGAATATTGAATGTTTGCAGGTAAATATAGCCTCCATTTGCTAATATAGCATGACCAGCAATATAATTTTGGCTCACATATCCCAACACCTGAATATTTCACATTTGCAGGCAATACTACCTCCACATCCCTAATGTAGCATAACCAGCAATTTCAAAGAAACTCAAAGCACAAAGATAAGTGATTTAGATAAATACCAAGTCAAAAAGCAATAGTTATGCAGAAAAAGGATGGGGAAAGCAACAGGAGAAAAAAACAGACATCAATTACCATTAAACTCAAACACTTGCACGCACAGGTATTAGGTATAAAAACATAACCAGTATGTAACAAGTACTTTGTGTATGAATCATTACAATAAGCAATGAAATATCTACTTCACATGAGTTTAGGCTAAACAACCAGCATTGAAGACAAAACATTAAACTAGAGTATCTAAAGAATTCAGGAACTAATAATACCAACTTAACATACTACAATGTCATAATGATTCATCCCAAAATGTAAGAAATTACTAAATAGAGTCGAGAAATTATGAATATATGGTAAGTGAACCAGCCATAGCCATCAAAGATTGCATTACCTCGGGGATAAACAATGAGACGACAATCCCGATTTCCAATCTGAAACCTCCTGCTTTTGATGCAAAGACCCGTAATCTTCCTCTTCTTCAAAAGATCCTTCAATCTTGTAAAATTCTCAATCCGCCAAGTAAATTTCCCCAAATGCCCATCAGACTTCCTGGCCCCACTCCCACTCCTCCCCCCAATTAACCCCCCATTCTTCGAAAAGCTACTAAACTCTTTAATCACATGAAATGAAGTACTAAATACTGAAGTATCGTCCACCAGAAACCCCGAGTCTAGCCCAACAAAATCAGACATCTTCATATAATCATTCCATCCCAAACTTGTATTATCCCCAGTCTTAGTATCAGCAGCAAAACGCCCATATGAGTCTCGATGCATGTGATTGGACCCTGGCTTTTGGTTCAACACTGACATTCTAAACAAACACCAACAACTCCTATCAGACACAACTGTCTTCTCCGTATCCTTGCTTTCCAAGCACATAGATAAATAATCTTGCCCATTCACTGAGCTTTGATACACACTGATTCTAAGGTTACACTCCCCAGCCGGAAATATTGGGCTCATTATCTTCTGTGTCTTAATCATTTCCTTAAACAAACTAAAATTATGCACTTTCCAAGTAAATTTGCCGCTTAACACATCGGATACTGGACCGGTGACAACTGAGGACGATATCATTGAGGACGAAGCTGATTGCAAGTCATTATTGTCGCGCATAAAACTAACAGATTCATTAAGGATTAAAATGTCGGCGGTGATAAGAACGGAATCATTATTGAACAAATAACCTAATTTGGAATCAAATACAGCAGACGAAGGGGTGAAATCGCACCAACCGTGAGATTTTTTCTTGCTGGAGAATCGGTGCCACGAATCCCGATGAATGGTTTTAGAATCATCTGCGAGGTTGACGATAGCTAAGCGGTAGCTAGCGAAGCAGTCCCATTTGGAAGAGGAGGTGCCGCGAGGGTCCATGATTTGAAGATAAACAGAGATGTAGCCTGGCAAAGCCTGGGAGTCTCCCTTAGGGTAAATTAAGAGGCGGCAATCGTAGCCGCCAACCTCAAAGTACTTGCTCCACAGTGCCCTAGCTTTAATACGAGGAAAATTATGAATCGTCCATCTGCATACGGCGGAATACTCCCCTCGACGATCGATGGTCACGGTTTCCTGCGCCCCAGCGCTCCCGTCCCTTGGAGACCCCACGGCCAAGTCCTCCGCCGCGACTGACGACGACGATGAAGAAGTGGCAGGCGGTGACTGCTCGGTTAAAGCCGAAGCGGAGGATGAGGATGCCGGCGACGGTGACGACGGGACCGCCTCAGATGAAGTGTGCTTCATTTCTGTCCCTCTGCCTATGGTTCGATCAATATATCTATTGAGAGAGGGAAGAAGAAAAAGAAGAAGAAGAAGAGAGAGGTTGATATGTGGTTAGACAGGGAAAGAGGACTAGAGGAGGAGGCTTTGGACAATCAGAGGCGCACAATAGTTAACCTGCGCTTCTTCTTTTTTTGCCTTATTTTCTTTTCCTTCTCCTCTTCCAGGTTAGAGATGGGGAGGGGTGGTGATGGTGATGATGTGGTGCGGGTGGGTATAAGTCAGTTCCGTTGTAAAGGTGAATGTAAGCCGCTGGTTTGGTAGACTAACATGAATTGAGCATCTAGAGGTGCACGAGCGCTCGGGCCCACAGAAGAGCCTAGACTGTCAAAATTTTGACATACGATAATAAAATATATATATGATATGTTTAAATGATATTATTAATAAATGTATTGAATATAAGTTAAGTCACTTGATACAATGTAATACGGTTTTTTTATAATAATTTTAATATAAATTATATTTATTATTATGATATTTTAGTAATTAGATATAATTTTTTATAAAAATTAAATAATATATATTTTAATTTAAGAATATAAAAATAATAAATATTTAAAATAATATTATTTTATATAATTTAATATATAATATATATATTAAACAGATTATACCGATAAGAAAATAAACTGATTCGGTGGAGGTAATACACACCAATTGATAGTTAGACTCGGATATATCCTTTTAGTGAATCCACGTGTGGACACATCAGCCTAAAAATGGCAATTACAATGGGACCCATTTATAGAAGAGGTTCCATTTGATTTCGCGACAGGGAACTTTTTCGTTGGCCTCCTCCATCTTTGGTAGTATATTTTATTGATAAATGATTGTGGGCGGTTGTGCGCATCTATGAGTGATTGGACTCGCTACAATTAGTAGAGAGTTAATTAGAGTGATAGATTTTCAATTCCATCTAATCTCGAATTCTTAGTACTTCGATTGTTTCCGAAAAAAATTATTTTTAAAAAATATTTTTTCAAAAAAATATAATATTTTTATTTATGAAATAAAAAATAATGATTTATGGTATCAAAAATATATATTTTTTAAATTAAAGTTAGTTTATGCATATGATTTAAGTAAAAACAATTAATGCCACTTTTATTTTTCATATCAACAATCATAAAATTATTTATTGAAATTTGAATGCATAATTTAAGATCTAGTGAATTGTATTAGTTGATATGAACTTAAAATCCATTGTAATGTAATATTAATAATAAAAGAAAAAAAAATGTAGCCAGTTTCATTTATGAATTATGAGCTAATAAAATAAATTTATTTAAGGTAAAGTAGTTGATATTCTTATTGTTGGTGGTTTTGGTAATTAAAATTTATTTTGGTTTTCCATATTTCAAAAAAAAACAGAGAGAGAGTTTTGGTAAAATTTAAAGTATTGAAGTCAGTTTTTGAAGCATGCTTTTGGGTTTTAGGAATTGAAGGGTTCAATTCTTGAAATCGAAAGGTAAAAGTTCATATATGAAGCACCCAGATGTTCTCTGCTGTTTTTCTATTCCGGTCTAGAGGTGATAAAAGAACTTGCCTACGGTACATGCAGTGTGTACCGTACCCTCCGGTTAATAGGTAAGTTTTTACTTTTAACTGACTTATCTCTTCTTTTTTAAAAAATTTAACATGTATTTTTTTAATTGTTTATTTTTAATTAAATTAGGATTTAGCCTGTAGTGGACTATGCCATCACTATATCTCCTATTAAAATGCATTTTTATTATTGCAATGTTTTTTTATATTAGTTGAAAGAAAAATAATATTATTTTTTAAAAAAAATTTCCTAATAATTATAATACCTACTAATCTATAAACTTGTATTCAATTTTTTTTGAAAACGTTACATATTCAATATTTAAATTTTAAATTAATATTTTTATAGCTAAAATATCTTTTAAAGAGAAATATTTTCTGTTATATCAAATAAATTGATCATTTGTTAATACTAAATTAACATTTATTAATATAAATAATTTTTATTCTCATTGAGAATGTATTAAAAATTTAAAGATTATTAAATATTTTAATTTTAATAAAATATTTTTTTATTTTCTCATAAATAACTGATTTTTATATCTCCTTAGAAAAACTTAATATATAAATTAAAAATCTCAGTATTAAAAGTATAAAATTTGAATTTAATTTAGATATAGTCAAAAAAATTATAATATAATAGAAGAAAAAAATTAGATCTCTATCGAAAATAATGAGAACAGAGATTTATCTAGATGATAATGTTTTATAATTAAAAAAATTGGTTTAGTCAATTACATACATGACTAAATTATAAAATTGAGAATTTTAATTTACAAGTCAAGTTTAATTTGATCAGTTGATCCATATTATGAATAAAAATTAGGGTAATTCGACCAAATATTTAAAATCATATCAAATTACGTAAATGTTATGATTCAATTATAAAATTAAGGATTCTAAATGATATATCATGTTTAATTTGATTAATGATTAATTTTAGGTATTAGAATCAGTGAAATTTCAGATATAAATTGGGATTTAATTAATTAATCAAATTTAAAATGATTAATTTAAACTTTAATTGTTCAAATTCAAATTTAATAACTTAAATTTAAATTGATTAAATTAGGTTCAATTGATTAAATAAACTCAAATTGATTATATTGAATTTAAATTAATTTTATTAATTAAATTAGAGTTCAATTAATTAGAATAATAAAATTAAAATTGATTAATTGAACTTAAATTAATAAAAATTTGATTCAACTAATTAAGTAAACTTCAATTGATTAAATTGATATTGATTAAATGAATTTAAATTAATTTAATTGGGGTTTAATTGTAACTGAAATTGATTAAAATGAATTTAAATTAAGTTGCAACTGATTATATTAAAATTTATTAATTGACTTAAATATAAATTTATTAAATTAAACTTTAAATAGATTCATTTGATTAAATTAAACTTTAATTAGTGAATTTGAAATTTATTACTTAAATTTGAGTCAATTAAATTGGAGTTCAATTAATTAATTGAACTTAAATCGAATTTCAATTGATTGAATTAAACTTCAATTAATTGATTGAATTTAAATTATTTAAATTTAAATTTAATTAATTAATTAAATTTAAATTAATTAAATTGAACTTAAATATATTAAAATAATTAAATTTAAGTTCAATTTATTAATAAAATTTAAATTGATCAGAAATTGATCTATTGAAGGTATTATTAATATAGTTCTCACCAAACATTCTCTAATAGCCTAATTTCTTCAATTGCATGGAGTAAGAATAGAAAATTGATCGCATGTGAATTATTATGGGCACACTTTCAATGCTTTAGAGGTTATGTCTTTGCACCGAAAAACTTAAAAAATAGTCTATAATAAGTTGCGTAATAGTTATATTAAAAGGTTTAATAATACCTTACCTTACCTTCGTATTAAAATGAAAATAGAAATTTCAGTTTATCATATCATTTATAAGTTAATCCAATTATATATATATAGATACATTGATTGACGAATAAAATAAGAAAATGTATATTATTGTGTGATTAAATCAGTTTACGGATAACGTAGTAGACCGAATCTATCTAAAAATTTCTTTTCTTAAAAAATTTATTTTAAAAAAATAAATTATTTTATGTTATTAATAAACCAAGACGAAAAAAATGGCAATGCAAGATAATTTCAATTGCGTAGCAGATTTAAATGATTTTGAATACTAGTTAGCCGTTTTTCCATATGTTCTTCGGCTGAAATTGTAATCATTTGTGATTTCATGACTTGCTGGGTTAAAATCGAAGCTGGATACATATTCAATGTCAATTTTCGAAGGAAAAATGTAAGTTCTATCAATTGAGTTGGATAGCTAAGATATATAGTCTAAAATATTTATAGTCGGCTAGCTTTTCATCTTCATTTGAACCTTGTAATTTCGGCTAATGGATGGATTTACAAACGTTGGCTGACCTTAGTTGAGAAAAGGGTGTCATCATTCCATTTTTAAATAATTCAACCAAGTTGAGGAAATTATTTTTGTTCTTCGGCCAAGGTTGAGAAAATTTATCACAAGATGTCGGAGCCAAAATACTTATGGGAAATGATGGGTTTGCTTGAAAGCTTTGAGATGGATAATGGGGCAAGCCCCGACATAGATTGGACAGTTTTGAAAAGGGTGTTGCTGTGCTGCTGAATAAAATGATTTTCAGAGCAATTGCCATAGCCGAAAATTATAAAAGGCCATATGAGATCTCGCATCTTGAAATTTCATGATGACAAGTGTGGTTGGTACCTAAGATGCGGCATATGAAGTTTGCACGATAAGAAAAAAATTTTGGCTGATTGTTTTTTTTTTTAAATGAATCAACTATATATAGTCGGCTGCATATGGACACGTTGAGCTTTGCCAGATTTAAGTTAAATATGTTAGCCGATTAATTGATCAAAAATAATAATAATAATTAGGTTACATGGAGAAGTTGGCTATTATAATGCAAGTTTGCATAAAGTTGGACCGTGTTTCAAGTTTATGTCCAATGAATGAAAATATAATTGGCGAAATCATTTTTTTCGGCTAAATAAATTTCGGTAGGTATCTATTTGAATTTTTTTTATGGGAATTAAGTACAATTGCCAATAAAAAAAATTATTTTTGAATAAAAAAATTATCTTTTTCTAATTTGTTTTACTTGGATTTGAATTATTTATTTTTATTTTTTAGACTTCGAATTAGATTAGGTATTTGTTTCCTGTTAGTTTGCTATCTATATAAATATTTTTTTCTGTAATTTTTCATTACTCAATATATTAATTTATTCAATTTTTTTTTGTGAAATACTCAATTTTTTTTATCACTAGTTGTAGCTTGTAGTTTAATATTTTAATTTCGTGACTCATTAATTATTATTTTGCACTTAATAAATTTAGTATTTATATTGATTTGTTAAGTGATCTACACGTATTTCAATTTTTCAGGCCTAATTTTTTAGAGTAAATAATATTCCTTATTAAATATAATTTCGATTGAACATTCGTAAAATATTCATACAAAGTTATAAACATATTAAGTTCTCACACTAATAAAAGAAAAAAAAAAAAGAAAAATCTTGACATATACGTATAACAGCTATAGTTCTTCAAAATAAGCTAAAAGTTCAAAAAGCAGACATCCATAAGTATAATCATAAAATTAAAAGATTTCCAAAATTAAACATTGAAATGCTACGTAGTCATAAAAAAATAGCATTTGCGATTTACTTGAAATGTTTATTTATCCCTTAATTTTAACGAAGTGCTCATCGTAAAATCAAAACTTGAGTGTTAATTTAAAATGAAATTGAAATTCTATAATCTCTTACATTACAACATACAAATTGACTTTTCGTAATCACATGAATATTTGGACATAAATTTTATAACTACAGTTACACAAGGCAAATTATATTATGGATCTGAATATATAATAATTTGTATATTATTAATTGATACGATACTATTTTTTAACTATATATCCATCATTTTTTTTGTTTTTTAGTGTATTTTTCTTCTTATTATTATTTTTCTTTTCTTATTCTTCTTGTTTATTGAGATAAAAAAATGTATAATTTAAATTTGTTTTTAAAGAATTTTTTTTAATTTACATATTTATTTTTATTTTTGAATATTATAATAATTATTGTTATTGTTTGAGGTAAAAATATTAATTTTAATTTTTTTGTTAAATAAAATGGTTGAAAATAAAAATATTTAAATTATAAATGAATAATATAGAGAGAAAAAATTGTATTGATGTAGGTTCAAGACGATGTATTTGGTAAAAAATATTGAATTTATAAATAATGAAACTGCAAGTTGTAAATAATGAATCTGTAAATGATAAAATTGTAAATTTTAAATGATAAATCTGTATTTTCTATACGATAAATTGTAAGTTCAAAACGATAAACTTGCAATAAATGATAAATCTGTAAATAATAAACTTACAAAATTAAAATGATAAACTTCTAAATTATAAATAATAAACTTATAATTTCAAAATGATGAATATGCAAATTATAAATGATAAAACTTCAAGTTATAAATAATAAACTTACAAATTGTAAATGATAAATATGCAAGTTGTAAACAATGAAAATGCAATATATAATTTATAAATGATAAATCTAATAATTTTGTAACTTCTAAATTCAAAATTATAAATTTACAATTCAAAAATAATGAATCTGTAAATTATAACTAATTAATCTATAAATTATAACTAATAAATTTATAATTTAAAAAATGATTAACCTGTAAGTTATAATTGATAAACATATTTAATTTAACAAAATCAAATTCTAAAAAAATATATATTTTTATAAATGAATAATATCTATTACTTAACGTGTACCTAAGCCGATGATATAACAATCCCTAATTAACCGGCAGAATATACATTATTTTCGTTTATTTTCCTTTCTGGCAATGGAAAACTGAAAAATTACAAAATGAGAACATACGTGGGAATTATTGTCAGGAAACGCCGCGCTACTGGGAACAGTTTGTTAAATCTAAAAATTTAAAGGATCACAAGGCAAAAAACGTGTTACCTCTGAACAAACAGTATTAGGATATTGTAACCCCCACGTGTCAGCTCATCAAGTCGAAAGATCTACGAAACCTCTGTAAGCCCCAGTGTGACTCGCAATTTCCTTCAACGTCAACTCGGATGAACTGACTCAGCTTCTTATTCCCACCGCCGATTTCCATATCGGTGAGTCTGGCAAACTGAATCGCTGTAAGGTCGTCTAATTTCACTACCCGATATCGTTATTCTGAAGATCTAAACTTAATTTTGTTAAAATTGGATCTGTTTGAGCTAGGATTTCGATAGATATACGAGGAACTGCAGAGAACTTCAAAATCTAAGAACCTAAAAATGGTGCAATTTCACTGATCCTAAGACCTAATTTTGTGTATATAGGAATGAGATATCCATTTAGTGAAAGATATTGTGGTTATGTGATCGGTTTCAATAATTTTTAGACAAGCATACTGTTACTTCACGGTCATGAATTTCATAAATGTTGTAACGGATAGGTCTAAGAACACTGGTCAGAGAATGGCAATTACTCTATTATTGGAGAGATAGGACGCTGTAAAACTTGCTTATGTGCTTAAATGGTGACCAGCTATGAAGTGTGGTTGCTTACATGATGATCTGCTTCTAATCCTTTGAAGTGTTTTTCTTGGATTATTTTTTGACGAAGGACAATGAGCTGAATGGTGCACAATTGATCAACCATGAAGTAGTTTGATTTCAAGGTACCATTTCTGGCTGGATTGTAAATTTTCGAGTTGAGAAACATAAAAATATATTTCATCTCTCTGCATGTGTAAATTTATTTGTAATGGATCACAAAATCACATTTCAGGTTGAAGTAGCTAAACTCATCATCCAGATATTCAACAATTACTAGAGATTCTTAAGCCTTTGGTTTGTTTACGGTGAATACATGCGAGCTACAGGATAATAGACTTGACATGTCTACTAAGAATAAAGAATCTTAAAATATTAAGTACGTTTCCTTATAGTTACTTGAGAAGATTTCTGAGCAGTAACAGTTAGTTTATCTTATTGTCTTTCATTGAGTTATTCATTGGCCGACATGTGCATTCTAATATATTTTTGCATGATAATACCAAATTATGATTCGGAAAAGTTCAATTAAGTAGAAACCATTTACAGGTAAATAGTACAAATTTGGGGACTATTTCTCACCTGATAAGGTATGTCCGTCATTCACCACCACAGAAGAAATATTAATTTTGAAATTTTGTTTGGAATATCTAGATGAATTACTCGACAGAGTTAGACACATATTTATGTAGCATTTAACCTGTACCCAATCAGTTCTTATGTTGTTTTCTCCAATATTTTTGCACATATAGTACTACTATTAGTATGACCTTCATTGTTTGGTTTTTTCATACTTTATTTTTCTGCTGGCTTAGTGTCGTGCCCAATAGGTAATTTTTTTTTGTCAACTTAAAGTTGGTTGATCCATCTTGGAAATGTGAACTTTCTTTTGCCAACGGTCAATAGTCAGGAAGGACTGATTTCTCGATCCATGAAACTTTGTATACGGAGTTGCTATGATATTGCCAAACATTATATATTTGCTTCATATAATATTTGCTCAAACATTATTTATTTCGTTTTTCTTCAATTTGTGTTTAGATGGAAGAAGTTTGTCTTAATAGTGAACCATTATTTGATGAAGGTGACGACTATGAAGTTGAGGAAGATAGTAGTTCAGTGGAACATGAAAATGAATCTAGTGAAAGATATCCGAAGAAAGAACCCCTCCTACCTACCGTGGGTTTGGAGTTTGATTCTTTTGATGAAGCTTATGATTTTTATAATATTTATGCCAGGGAACAAGGATTTGGCATCAGAGTGAGTAATTCCTGGTTCAGATCAAAGAGAAAGGAAAGGTATAGAGCAAAACTTAGCTGCAGTAGTGCTGGTTTCAAAAAAAAGAGTGAAGCAAACAATCCACGACCAGAAACAAGAACTGGTTGTCCTGCAATGGTAGTCATCAGGCTCGTAGACTCTAAAAGGTGGAGAATAGTTGAAGTTGAGCTCGAACACAACCATCCTGTGAGCCCTCAAATTAAACGGTTTTACAAGTCTCATAAAAAGATGATTATTGCAGCCAAAAAAGCACAACCACCAGAACCCGTCACTGAAATACACACTATCAGACTGTACCGAACAGCTCACATGGATGTCTCAAGTAATGGGTGCTCAAATCTGAATAAAACTGAGGGTACCAATCATGTTGATCACTCTAAACATCTGGAACTCAAGGAAGGAGATGCACATGCAGTGTATAATTATTTTTGTCGCATGAAATTGACAAATGCGAACTTCTTTTACTTGATGGATCTTGATGATGATGGGTGCCTGAGGAATGTGTTTTGGGCTGATGGTAGATCCAGGACTGCATATGCTTATTTTTGTGATACAGTAGCACTTGATACAACATGCTTGGCAAACAACTATGAGATCCCTCTCGTTTCATTTGTTGGTGTGAACCACCATGGACAATCAATTTTATTGGGGTGTGGCTTTCTTGGACACGAGTCTGTAGAATATTTTGTCTGGATTTTCAAGGCATGGCTTAAATGCATGCTAGGGCATCCTCCACAAGTTATTATTACTGACCAGTGTAAACCCTTGCAAAGTGCAGTATCTGAGGTCTTCCCTGAAGCTCGTCACTGTTATTGTCTGTGGTATATCATGCAAAGAATTCCAGAGAGGTTGGGCGGGTTGAAGGGATTTGAAGCCATCAAAAGACAATTGAACAAAGCTGTATATAATTCCTTGAAAATAGCTGAGTTCGAAACTTCTTGGACTGATATGATTAGGCGGCATGGTCTTGCCGATAATAAATGGCTACAAACATTATATGAAGAGAGCCAACGATGGGTTCCAGTTTATTTGAAGGACATATTTTTTGCAGGAATGATCCCCAGCCAAGAAAACGAGGTCTCAAATGCATTATTTGATGGTTATGTACATAAACATACATCTTTTAAGGAATTTTTCGACAAGTATGATTTAGCCCTACACAGGAAACACCTTAAAGAAGCCATGGCTGACCTAGAATCAAGAAACTCAAGCTTTGAATTGAAAACAAGATGCAACTTTGAGGTACAGCTCTGTGAAATCTACACAAAAGAAATCTTTAAAAAGTTTCAGTCTGAGGTGGAGGGGATGTACTCTTGTTTCAGCACAAGGCAGGTGAGTGTCAATGGTCCAATAGTTACCTACATTGTCAAAGAACGTGTCGAAATCGAGGGAAGCGAGAAGGAGGTTAGGCATTTCGAGGTTTTATATGAGACTAGCCAGGTGGATATCCGATGCATTTGCAGCTTGTTCAATTATAAAGGTTACTTGTGCAGGCATGCTTTGAATGTTCTCAACTATAATGGGGTGGAGGAAATCCCGTCTCGATACATTTTGCAAAGGTGGAGTAGAGATCTCAAGTGCAAGCCTCTTCCAGATCATGTTTCTAGTAATATTGATGTGTATAACCCAAGTAATTGGCACAGTCATTTGTATAAACTTGCCATGCCAATTGTGGAAGGAGGAGCACAATTACCTGGTCGGTACAAGATTGCATTACAAGAATTGGAGGATTTGTTGAACAAATTAAATCTCGTAGACATCTAGTGTAAATTTATGATGTCTTTGTCATATGTAGAAAGTAGCAGTAAATGAAAATTATATTTTTTTTTAAAGATAAAAAAATGCGCTTCTTTTCTCCTCTGTGTTCATTCTACTTTTAGAATTTAGATAACATACACCCTCTCGGTCTCTCTCCATCTCTTAGCTAGCGAGTAGGATTAGGAATGACATTTTCCAATCTCATTTAACAATGAACTGTCGGTTCATCTTAAATTCGACAGTATTTTTTTTCATTTCTTTTTATGTATATTATCCGTTGAACTAAGTAAAAATAAAATTGAGTTTTAGATATTAAGTACAGATTAAAAAATCATAATCTTTGAAGTCTTCAAATCAAACAAATATCTAAATATAGTTATATGGCCAAACTAAAAAAATTATATAATTGAGTTTTAGATAGCCAACACTCAACAGGACTAAACTCGTATTCTACACAAAGGATACAGGTGGATCGAATAGTCATGGCTAGTAATGCCTGCCTAGTGGGTTTCGGAATCTGTGCAACTCTCTTCCTTTCTTTTGTACCTAAAAATACTGCTGATATATTCCCTGTCCATAGCTTCTAAAAGTCTTCAGTATCCATACATCTTTCAACCTATTATTGTTAGAGATCTCTTTTATTTCCTTTGTAGTCCAAAAAGGAAACTTAAATGGAAGGGATGTTTGAAGCTGTCGAATTTCTAGGAAAATAATGTTTTTTCCCCCTTTTTCCATATCTCAAAGGTTTGAATCGGCAACTTCATTTATATACCTGTTAGCTGTTACCTTGTTAAAGATTTTGATCGGTTAGTGTAGCATTTGTAAGACATGCCACGCCACTATGGCCAAGTCTTGATTTCCAATTGTGCACAATTTTTATCCAGATTGGTTCACATCCTTAATATATCTATAAGAACTAGATGAAAATCCAAAATTCCATAATAAGCTCTACTTCCAATTACAAAAACTGTTTTTATATTTGTTTTATGAGCTTACAAAAGTCATATTCCAATTACAAAAACTTCCTTTTTAATAGGAACACTCTTTTTTATAGGTCACACTTTGATTGGTTTTTTATAAGCAATTTGAGGTGTGCGGGAAAATAGATTGCTTTATCCAGGAGCTGCTTCGGCAGAATTAACTTTCAGGGCATTGGGAAGTGAATAGCAATAATGAGTTGCTACAGTCAGAAGCTCTCTCTTAATAGGGCAATAACAGATGCTAAGTAAACATATTCTAAATAATTACCAGGTCCATCTTCTATCCTTGCGAAAATACAAAAACTTTGACATAAACCATTAATGTAGGCCAACCCAATTATACTCGGCTCTATATAAAAAGTAATAACTAGTCTGCCATATATATGTATGATTGGATTAGTACTCCATGGATCCTCTTTAGGTAATTATTGTCTACTTTGGCGTTTACCATCACAACTAAAAACTCGAAAAATATCATAGGTAATTTAAAGTGGAGAGCAAAGGGAAAACAAAGCCTTATATAACAAAAAATTAGTCCTCAGAAAATTTAAGTCATCAAACATGGCTTCAAGCCTTTAACAGACATTCAAACTGAACCAATTTGTCTCAATGAGAGGCACAACTACAGAGTGCAGAGATTCGGACAAATCAAATATTTCATACTGCACAAGCAAAAATCTAGTAGAAGTTGCAGCAAAGAGAATTCAAATATAAATATATCATATACCATGACAAAAACATATATATATTTTTCAACAAATTATAAGCACAAAGCACGTCAGAATTTCGCTCAGTTCTTGCCCTCACTTCAGGCAGGTAGGTAGCGTAAGACCATGGCAAACAAAAGCCAGAATAACATAGACAATCACTAGGAGGAGGACAATCAAAGCAACCCTGCAAGAAACAGGATTTAGTCAATGGACCACAGTCACACACAGCAAACTGTTTCAGACAACATGGCATAGTCAAGAAATAGTTTGACATTAATAAGATTTCCATTTTAGAAACATACGTTAGCTTGACGTTTCTCCACCATACTGTGTTTCTGAAACGACGAGCTTGCTTTCTGAAACGGAAGGTGTTCCCTTGCATATTAGCAGTCTTATCCACCAGTAATTCCAATCGATCACCCCTCTCTAAGACTTTGTCTATATTCTCAATCATGACATTTCGCACCTACAAGAAATTGCAATAACAAGCCTATTAAAAAATTAAGAATTCACGTAAAATGTTCCAACTGTATGAACATCAATAAAGGAGGATTAAGTCTAAGCTTAGAAGGCATAGCCTATCATATATGCATGAAGGTACCTAACAAAAGTGATAATCCAGTATCAGAGAAAGGCTATGCTAAATGAATAATTAATTACCAACAATCATAATTCTTTGACAAATAAAAAAAAAAGGGTAAGTTGGACCAAGTCTGTATATGAATTCGTAGTCTGTGCAAAGGATTGTGATACTTAAAATGCTGCTCACATGACATATTGTATATGAATCCATAGTCTGCGCAAAGGATCCACATTTACCTGACTCATTTCTCCTTTTAGTCTATTTATCCTGTCCGCATTTGGATCATTAGAGTAATACTCCATTTGCTGGCTCAAAACCCTTGAAAATTCATCATTCATGGCATAAGCCTGGGCTGAATGAACAGCACGGCCATAAGTCCTTACAAATCTCTGATGGATTTCTTCAAGGAATGCAAAAGGAATTCTTCCTGCACAAAGCATCAAGAATATGGTAAAATGAATAGATCAGCAACAGATAATGCAAGGCATCCTTGCAACAGTTTTCACACACACACATACATTTATTATCTTCATGCTAGGCGTCCTGTGACATAG
This sequence comes from Triadica sebifera, assembly GCA_023653625.1. Taxonomy (NCBI): domain Eukaryota; kingdom Viridiplantae; phylum Streptophyta; class Magnoliopsida; order Malpighiales; family Euphorbiaceae; genus Triadica; species Triadica sebifera. Next base: position 26,860,109 of record CM042910.1, on the reverse strand, counting down.
ACCTCTGTCAACATATATGGATTGTTCATGTGATTGGCTATGAAATGATGTGGTCAATGCTAATGGTTTCACCAATGACCCGAAAGGTCCCTCTATGTTGGCTCTTGTTGAGGATATCCAAGAGCAAGACAAACAAATGAAGTGAAGAAGCAAGAGCCAGGGAGTGGTATTATTTTGTTTTTTCCTTTTTAGTGTAGAGGATGATAAACTAATAGTCTGACCATGAGGTCTTCCCCTCCGATTCTTCAACCCAAACCCCACATCCGAAAAAAAAGAAGGGAAGTGTCTGTAAGATTTGATTATATACACTTTGGAAGCCTAAAATCACCTGACAGCTATCATCATTATTTAGCTCGCACTGCAGAACGCTTGTAAAGAAATCATTCATGTGACTTGGCATCTTACAAAATTCTCCATCTTCTGAGGTGTAGCCATAAATACAGGAAATGATAACATGTAAACTGAACCATTAAGCTAGAGAGCAACGATGCCACATTAAGAAAACAATGATCAGACACGTTACTTAAAATGGTAATAACAATTCACGTTGACAAAAAAGTACTATCAGCCTGATGCAACAGCATGATATAAACCAAATCACAAGCAAAGAAGAATGTTAATCCAGGGATTCAAGCACACAAAAGTCAAGTATATACACAAACAAGAAAGAGTTTATAATGGGATGAAGTCTCATTATACAACTTTCAATTTACAGTCATTTACTCCATTTCCTCTCAAAAAAATACTTCTCTTTCATTTTTTCCCTGCAAAATCTTTATCTACCATGAACTTCTCTTTCAATTTTTCAGTGAATATTGTAAAAAAAGAACAAAAGGATGAATAAGAGTTTTTTTTAGATAAAACAGAAAGTTGGAAAGCTACTTTGTGCCAAAAATTGATTTCGGAGCAAATTGACCATTGCAAAGGACCAAATTATACCTACAGCAATTTATAATTTCTTAAGACAAGTTGAGACGCTGAATCAATTTGGATCCAAAGAAAAACAAATTCCATTTCAGCTACAGAGAAGAGAATTGATTTATAATCCCAATCCGCTCATTTCTCAATTCACGCACGAGAGTAGGATCGAATTGGAAAAAATAAAAAAAAAGGAACAGAAAAAAAAAAAGGAAAGGCTTACTTCCAGCAGTATCATCAGCCATACAAAGAACAGCGAGACCATCGGTGCGCTTGAGATGAAATATATAACGATCTTGAGAATAAGAAACATGGCTATCGTTGTTGCCTGGTATCTTCTCCAGTATCTGCCTAGCTATGGCGCTGGCATTCGTAGCGGTGGCGCTAAACTCCGCCAGCACCACCGATCCCCTGGCCACCAGCGCGTAAAGAATCGCCATATCTCTCCAAAATTAGGGATCTATCAATCAAATCAAATCAATATATCGAATTGAAAGATCTTTCTTTATCCTCTCCCTCTTAAAAAACTTTTATCGCTCTAAAATTGAAAAAAGGAAAGCGCTATAGAGAGTAAATAGTTTGCTCTCTCTCTCGCCCGATCAATCATCAAATCAAACCTAACTAATATATATTACACTGTAAAAACTCTTTATCTCCCGCGTATTGGCGAAAAGTTGATTTGGATTTTGAGAAATGGAAGCGAAAAGGGCCGACTTTTGCCCGATGGGACGCACATAACTATTTCTTCTTCCTTTTAATATTCCGTTTTTCCGCAAAGGAACAAACATATACATTTGGATTTTCAATTTCATTTTAATGTAATATTTTTATTGCCTGACTAATAAGATAATATAATTTATTACTAAATTAATCACGTAGGAGTTTGGGACAATTATTATTGGAAAAAAGAATATTATATTATTTACTATTTAGTCCTCTATTTTAGAATTTTTCTTAATTTGATTTTTTTTTTCTTTTTTGAAAACATAATTTGATTCCTCAAATTTCAATTTATGTATTCAACCGTTGATTTCATACTTTTAGGCACATATTTTTTTACTTAATACATTCAAATTTTATAAATATTCTGATTAATCTATATAAATTACTCTAGTTCATCCACATAAACATGTTACTTTTTGTGACAAATTTGATAAATTTGTAGCACAAAGAAACTCAACTTTTTATATAATGTTTATAATTTCTTTTTTTCCTTTTACTAAAATTATAATTTATTAAATTAATTTTCACGATAGTAATGAAAATATTTTTTTCATCAATTTATCATCGAAATGAAAATAAATTTCGAAAACTGAATATATAAAATAAAATTTTAATGTGCGAAATTTAGAAAAATTGCAAAATCCAAGAACGAAAAAAAAATGATATAAATGATTTCAAGTTAGACAGGACCTAAAAGTTATTTCAAATTTCAAGTTCGGCCCAGTTTAACATCAAATCGAGCACTTAAGCCAAGCCCATCAAGTGGCTAATTACAGCAGCCATATCTAATTAATTTTAATTTATATCAGCAAAGAAAAACCAACGGGATTGGATTAAGGCCCTTTTTTTTTTTTGAACGAAGATAATAAGCATTCATTAAACAGGAACTAGACCAGCTTCCAAAGATACAAGGCGAATTATGCGGCTAAGGACAGTCAAATTATTGGAAAAATAAAAATGGCATTCGTTCTTCATTCTCAGAAGTTTTAATCTAAACAGAACATAATGCAGGGAAAGTATTCATGCATGTAGACTTTCTAACTTGTTTAGGATTGAGGTTTACATAACTGAGATAGGCATAAATCTCATATGGTGATTCCCACTGAACTGTACATTCGGCTTCAACAGAATGCTTGCTTGAAAATTAAATGCAAAAATTTGATCTGGTTTTGGAAGATTGCTCTTGTATCAGAAGATAATATCTGCGTTCCTGTGCAACATTCAAGTTAATCATCAAGAATTTATAGACCGAGTGTTCAACACAGGCACAAACATTGGACAGAAGATTTTGGAATTGATAGTTAATCATGCATTCTTGTGCTCTTAGGAAACTGCAAGGAAAGATGATTCAGGTAAGAGCTGTAGATTTGCAACATCATTTCATGAGCATTATGAATTCAATCCTTGGGCATGATTATTAAGGCGATGAAAGAACCGATGTTTTTTCCGCTCGGAATGCCTTCTGGAACCCTTTGACATGACATAAGAGACAAATTGCACCTGCATAGGACCAATATGATTATTCTAAGGGCATAGACAGCCAGCCAATTCCCCTCCCCCCTTCTTTCCTTTTTTTTCCTTCTACAATACAAGTGTAGTATCTATATGATTATTAAAGAAATTTCTCTTATTTGATTAACAATTCCAAATGACATCGCAATACATTCCACATAATCTGAATAATTTAGCAAGCTAATGCATGACATTAATAATAAATATAATAGGAACCAAACGTTATCATTTCCAGCAATAAACATGATAAAGGTGATGGATTTTTAAATATATAATGCCATGAATTCTGCAGAATAAAGAAAAATAATCTACATGAAGAAAGTTCAAAACCAGGTAAACAAACAAATGCACCAAAAGATCTCCATGTAGTTGTAGTGGCAAGAAGTATCTCAAACCTGAGAACCATTGTGTATGCCAAAATCTTGAAGTGTGGAGTTGTCATCAAGAAGCTTTTGATTGTGATAGGATAGAGAATAATTTGCCCAGACGTGCTTCCTGTAAACCAAAGAAACTAGAAATCAAAGGAGAAAGCACAACCAAATCATGCATGGGAAACTTCACAACACAAAAATCACTGAACCAATTCTTCGACATAATCCCAGGAGCAGTCAATCATAAATCTCAAAAGAATTGCTCGACAGTGGTCAATAAAAAGCAAAAGGACTAAGTGAGCTACATAGATTTCTCCAACAAGGAGGAGGAGAAGAAGAAGAGAGTTTCTTAAGCAAAATTAGATTACCATGATATATGGCGATGGCCCATCTGGGATTGCTCCATCTCAATCACTTTGTTCTTAATTGCAATCTTCAAATCCTTGACCGTTGCCGAATTCATCAATGCCACATCTTCAACCAATCATTAGTAAGAGTAATACCTTCCACATTAAACATTTATCATAATGCCAACAAGAGAATAGGTATACTGGGTTCAGTACCAAAAGTGGTGCCGTCCAGCTTGAGGATGGAGATTCGCATGGCACTTCCTAATTCAAGCCTGATGAGAATATCAACATCGGATAAATTGGGTTTCTTGGATACATCAGAGAGAATAGGATCATCTAGGAGAGCTGCAAGTGTTGACTGGAGTTTCGCCTTCTTTACATTGCTGCTATGATACCCAACATCCTCTTCTCCCTTAGAACTTGATTCCATTGTTGATGATGTTTTCTCTCAATTTGAAACACAAGCCTCGCAGTTGTAAATGCAGCAGTATGTTGTGTTCATGCCTACAAAGGATGAACAAAGTTAACAAACTAAGTGTATGAAAAAAAGAAAACTCATATGATTTAAAGTAAGCTCATAAAAGAAGACTCATCAACTTCAAGCTTATCTTCTTATCCATAAACAAACAACAATTGATAAGAAGATAAAAATTTATAATTTTAGAACTTCAGATTAATCTTAGGAGCGTGTAAATTAGTGATAATTATTCCTACTTTCCAAGAAGAACTCCACCAAGCATCAATGAGTTTATATGTGATTCAAAAGAAAAGAATAGTTAACTAAAACAAATTACTCCAAATAAAGGCCGAATTTTTATTAAAATTCCATTTGCAATATTTAAAGAAAACTAAACAATCTATCAAGGGAAACAAGACATTTGATTAAAAAGCCCCTGGCCTTAAATATTTAATCCCACTGCTCTCCTAAGTTCAATTAAAACATAATGCTTCAATCAATAACTAGATGAAATCCACTCATTGACAAATTGAACACTCCTATTCTAAAAAAAAAAAAAAGACAAATTGAACATTCAAAGAAAAGCATTTCTGAGAGATTTGTAACCCATAACCAGATGAACAGTGAAAATTAACACTTGTAAGCAATTCCTCAATCAGGATTTGTGCTTGAACTACCAAAATCCCCTACAGTAAGATCAACAACTCTCATATATATTTTGGTCCTATCAATTTGAATCCCCAAACTGCATATCATCCACCCATATCAACCAGAATATCTAGTGAAATGCTAGTGAACAAAAGTTGAGTGACATATGAAATCACAGAAGAGTTTATTGCCACTATTGTGAACTATCATAACCCACAGATTCAGTATCTCAGGATAATAATAATAATAATAATAATAACAACTAAAGCTAACAACAGATTCAGCATTTAAAAAAAGAAAAAGAAAAAAAAAAGGACGAAAGGGAAAATCGGCTTACCGTTTTTTCCCGAAATCAAAATGGGCAAAGAAGTTTGTAGCTTCGAATCGGAAGTCGCTGGCAGTATATGAGCTCTCGGGGTCGGGGCTCTAAGGGACCGTCGAGGCTGATGGCGGCTTGGTCAAGGAAACGGCTGCGTTTTTAATTTGAAGGAGAAATATCCCATAACAAATATGGAAACTGAAATTAGATTTGTATGTCAACAAAGTGATAAAATAATAAAAAAACAAATTACATATAAACTACTCTCTTATTTTAACAAAATACAAATAAAAATAATTTTTAAAAAATCAATATCATTTTAAAATAATATTTATTTATTTAATAATATATAAATTTTAAATATTGCGGTATAATACATTATAGAAGTGTTTGCGGATCAATTTGGTACAGATTAGATACAAAATTTAATACAATCCATAATTTGTATATTAAAAATTTATTAATCTAATCTAATCCACAAATATAAAAAAATCAATTCAATCCAAACCACAATTGCAAGTTGGATCGGATCGGTTTACAGTTTAATTTTATATATCTTTTATTTTTTATTTAATAATAATAATTATATGTTACAAACATTCATGATATCTCAAAAACTTTTAGTATACTACATAAATTACATAATAGTAAGTCATAATATAAAAATTACTGTAGAAATTTTCTCAAAAAAATGCAACAATAAATTATTAAAATATTTCATTCAAAATCAATAATCTACAATACTATTAATTTAACACCACAAATGAGATTACAGTAGTAGAGTCTACATAAAAAATAAGTACAAAAAATGTAAATTTTTAAGGTTGAATTAAACATTAAAAAAATAGTAAAAATGACTTTTACCATTGTGCAATATACACAAATTCAATTTGATTTAAAAAAAATTGTTTAGCTCTTTTACTTTTCATCCTCATCATCATCATCACTATCATCTTCAACTTCATCTAATGAATTTCATTAATTATGCTATGTACAAAAATGTCTATTAAAAAAGTATCAATGTTAGAACATGTGTATCAAATAGATAATTTTACAATTTTGTAAAAAAAAATGAAAAACTCATTACCTTGTGTAAATTTTTCAAAATTTTTCTATATCATCCAATATTTTTTAAAATGTCAAGAGAGATAGTCTAAAACTGCAATTAATTTTGCGCACACTCAAGAGTCTCTACCATTTTAGGAACCAATGAACTTCAAAATTAATCAGTAATTTTTTCACTTATGCTAAAAGCGGATTCAAGACAACTTTTAAAATTAAAATTGCTAGAATATCTCTCATAACTTCAAAATTATTACAAATAAATACATATTTAAAATATTAGTTATATATTTAAAATATTATTTAAATTTTACGCAATAGGTTGAGACAAGAAATTCCACTAGACAAAATATCTAGGGATGTAGACCTTCCATTTCCACCTTGCCATTGCTAATCACAATTATAACCTCTCTTTCCGACAATAGAATCGCTCCAATGTGACCAAAAACGAGTCGATTGCCCCATCATCTTCAATTATTGGTAATATATATGTAATATTGGACAAAACACTTATAATGCTGAAAAATACAGTACCAACAATTTGTGTTTGTAACAATTAACAAGCTCTAAAACATATTTGAATTGCACTCATAATATAACAGGTGAACTCGAATTTACTAAATGTAGTTGATGTTTGAGTAGTTTTTGTGTGTTGATGGATTGTGCAAATGAATAAGGTTAGAGATGGACTAACTGAACTAACGTGCACATTGTAGCCACCAGGGTAAACATTACTAACTTGTTATCGCATATACGTACAAAAATTCAACCAATACATTATCATCATTTTCTGATATCTTCCACTCAATCAATCACACAATGTCCACCTCACAATTTCCCTTAAAAAACACCACACTCTTCCTTCCTAAAACCCTATACCCAATCAAGCAAACTGGCTATGGCTTCCAGCAAGTTTTCTGCTTTGATTTTGGTTCTCTCTCTTCTTCTCTCATCAACATTCTCTAATGCTTGAGGCTCCTGTGAAACGAGGTGCCAATTTATTTGGGGCATAGGGATGCATCCAAGGATAATACAGGCAGCAAAAAATTTTCATGAAATAGTAGTCAGGCTTAGCTTTGAATTAAACCTTAAAAGGTAATTTGTTTTGCAATCTAAGAGTTAGTAATGATTAATAGCATAAATAACAGCTTCAAAAGCATGATCCCAAAATTTTGTAGGAATAGAAGTATGATGTAAAAAGGTTAAACCAGTTTCAACTATATGTCTATGTTTACACTCAACGCTTCCATTTTGTTCTAGTGTATATGGGCATGAACTCCGTTGAGAAATACCATTATTAGATAAATATTGAGACATAGCTTGAAATTCACCGCCTCAATCTGATTGAAAATCCTTAATGGATCGTCCAAAAAAATTTCAACAACCTTTCGAAATTTAATAAAGCTTGTCAATACTTTAGATTTAAAATGAAGAAAATATATCCAAAAGTATTTATTATAGTGATCATAAAATAAAATATAGTAAACAAATCCATTCATTAAAACAACTGAGGAAGGTCTCTACAAATCAGAACAAATAAAGTCTAATAGTCCATCAGCTCGAAAATTAGAGAGATAAAAGGATTGCTTTTTAATTTTACTAATTATGCAAGCATGACAAACAGATGGAGAATTATTATAACAAAAAGAAATAGCTAAATTATGTAAAATATTTTTGATAATGGGCAAAGCTACATGACCTAATCTTGCATGCCAAATGGATAATGAGCAAAAATTGACACGCTAAGATATTTGACGTGGAGAGGATTGAGTTTGCATGGCATAGAGTCCATTGCTACTCTAGCCTTTGAATAAGATGTTCTTCATGCGCAAAATCTTTGATCAAAAAATAAGCTGGACAAAATTCAACAGAGATTAAGTTAGCTCAAGTGAAAGCACTAACCGAAATTAGATTTTCCCAAACATTAGGCACATGTAAAGTATTATTTAAATCAAAAGATTTTCTGTTGAGAATAAAAGAATTGGTACCAGTATGTTAAATTGGAAGAGTTTTACCATTTCCAACAATAACTTCTTCTGGTCTTATGTATTCATAATGTAAAACAATATTTTCCATATTTGCAGTGAGATGGTGAGTCACACCATTGTCTAACAATCCATGGTTTATTAGTCGAAGAAGAGCTGACAGTAAGATGGGACCGTGGTTGAAAGAAATTGAAAGGTTTATGACTGTTTTGTTTAGGAGATGGGCATTGGTTGGAGATATGGCCAATTCCATTGCAGTTAAAGCAAATAAGTGTAGTAGAATTATGAGAGTTGGTGTAAGAATACGCACCCTGTTGTTAACGATAGTTGAAAGAGTAGTGATGTCCTCGCCTTCGATTTCTGCCTCTACCACGACCTCGTGCTGAAAAGTGTCCTGTAGGGACATTAATATCACTGTACATGGAGTTAGTTGCAAGTTGAATCTCTTCGCTTAACAATAACCCAAACAAATCATCACATGACACTGAATCAAGTCATGCTTTTATTGCATATACAAATGGTCTATATGTTGATCCGAAACTAGCAAAAATGGCATGAACAAAATCGTCTTTTGAAACAAAAATGTTTAAGGCTACGAGTTGATCAAAAATCATTTTGGCTCACTGCATATAGGTCTGAATGTTCTCGTTGTCTCTACACAGTATATGCAATTGCATTTTCAATTGTCGAACTTGGGTCTTTGAACCATTAGCATAGGTGGCAGCCATTTTTTTCATGTTTTTGTGTCGTTTGTGCACCAACTACTTGAGGTAAAATAGCTTCAGAGAAAGAGCTTACAATCGAGTTTAACACTATCTGATTTTGGCTGAACCATGATGCATAAATAGGATTTGGTGTGTCATCAACTATGGCTACTGATGGTGACTGACTTCCATCAAAGTGATGGACCAGATTGTATCCTTGTAGAAGATGGCGAATCTGGGTCTTCCATAACAAGTAATTAGTTAATGTGAGTTGATGGCTAACGTTAGGAAAAAAAAGAATTTACAGTGGTTGAATTTGCATTAATGATTGACATAGTAGTAGAGAGATATTAATCCGTATCTAGTTTTGATACCATGATAACAAAGATTGAAACAAATAAATCATACACATTCTGTTCACTATTGGTGCAATATACAAAATACATTAGATTTGAGATAAGTTTGAGGTTTGTTACAAGGGTAATGTATATCTATTAGATTACAATAGATATTATCTATCTAGTTGGATATTTGAATATTGGATTGTAGCATATTTTATCATTACCTTATCACGCCTAAGTACACGCCTCCTCTAGTGGCTGAAACTTGCCATGTGGATGCACTGAAGCTAAGGGTTTATATAGACCTCCTCAGACTTGTTGACGTTGTTGTTGGTAGCACCCAATGCTACACTTTGCTTGAAGTTTTGGCTGATTTGGAAGCTACATGTGTCTCTGTGCCGCTATTAAAGCTAATGTGCTTGGACTCAACTTGAACGTCCTTGTCACTCCCGATTTGCGCTTGTCAGAAATCTCTACCTCCTGACTTCACATGTCCATAGGATACATCAAAGATCTATTCCTCTTTGTTTCTGCTTGTGTTTTTGTGTTTACAACTCTCTTGCTATTGCTTTTTGGGTTATGTGCGGGTTTTGTTGTTCATTATAAGTAGGTTTTTATTAGTTTAATTTTGACTTAATTTCGAGCATTTTACTTGCCTAAATTTTATCGTATTTATTTAGAATAGATTTTTCATGGTCAATCCAATTCACAAAATAAAATTTAATTTTCTTATATGAATATGTTATTGTCTTTGCCCTATGAACAAATGCACCTAACTCTAGGAGTGTCAACGGACACAGGTTTTGCGGGTACCCGTATCAATCCGAATCCGTTTAAATCCTAATGAATAATCCTATTAGGATTTTGGGACGAGTTTGAGTAGCAATATTAAATCCATCACGGGTTTGGGTAGGGTACGGATAGAGACCTTCGGGTACCCGCTACCCGATAAATCTGATTATATATATATATATATTATGCAATTTATTCTATTTTAATTTATTGAATATAATGATATAATTATTATTTTTATATATTTTTATAAATTGATGAATTACAAATATAATAGAAGTTTAAAATGTGAAATCTAATTTTTCTGTCATAATGAACAATATTTAATTTTATTGTTATTTTTGAACAATTTGATAAATTATTTTAATTTGAATGTGCTGAATTAAATTTTATGTTTTATTTGATTTTATAGTGATTTATGATAGATTATTTATATATTTATAAATTTTTTAATTATTTAATTAGTTTGAATCTTATTTTATTTTAATAATAAACGGATAATTATTCGGACTCAGATATTAATCGGGTAATGTTAATCGGATTTGGGACGGATACGAGTATTAATATTATAATTTTAAACAGGTTCGAAACGGGTTTGGGTATATATAAATAATCGGATTCGAATTTGAATATGACTTTCGTATATACCCTATCCGTTGCGACCCTACCTAACCCGGACAAGAAATTTTCAGATGTTGATTAAGCTACTCTTTGTTTAGTTTGGCTCAAAGTTGATTACGTACGATGTGCTTTTGCTTTTCTTAGGTCATTATTAATAATTGTTATGTGATTTGTTCCAATAACTTAGGCAGGATCTGTTTGCCTAGAGTCATCTGACTATATATTAATTATTCAATGTAAGTTCATTAATTCTCCCATCAACAATTTCAATTCATTTGTATTTTCTAAATATTTAATTTGGAAAAATGTTTTTTTTTACTAATGCAGATATATATATGTTTCGAGCAATCACAATTACAACCTCATAAAAATACTAACCTCTTAAGATACAAAATAATTATTATAATGAAAAGGAAATACATAAAATCAATATATATATATATATATTATTAATAATTATGTGCAATTAGTATTTGTTTCAGTCTATTTTATGATGAATCCTATGAGTTTTTTTAATGCAGAATTCTATTATTAATTTAGAATCACAATAAAATGGATTTAGGCAAAAAAAAAACTTATACCAAAAGCTGTTTATATAGTGGACACTAATGCTTATAAATTAAGCTCATTTGATAATGTCAAGTATATATATATATTCATTAGCTAAATTTAAAAATAAAATTAGAAATTCAATTTGTACAAGTAAAATTCAATTTGTATTAATTTGGGTTTTCATTTTATGTTCATTAATTTGGTGATAAGGAAAATAAATAAATAAATAAATAAACAATTAATTTTGTTCTGTGACATTTCACCAATGGCTAGGTTTCTAGGCCACTTTCCATATACACATACATACAATACATGTGCAAATATAGCTCAAAATAAGATTCTTTGTAGCTAGAAATTTTAATATATTCGCATATGCCTCCAAATCAGTCACTAACTAGCCTCTGGCTTGTATAAGAAGGGAATTATTCGCATATTGTCCTATCACAAAACTCCTAACTGAAAAATCTCTCACTCTATTCATATCTACGTAAAAATTTCAGGATCAAAAATTCTATTATTATTTTTTTTTCATTTTTTAAACGATAAATATTTTTTTTTTGGAAATTCAAAAACTATTATAATCTAAACAGCTTTCTAATTTCTATTCGTAAGAGTCCAACCATTTCAATTCCGTAGAGATAATTAATCAATCAGAAAATTTTTATTTTCTGAGTTGAATTCATAACAAAATACTAGTAATAAGTTACGAGGATAATTAACATCATTGTTTCCAATGGATTACATCATGAAAATATTTTTTTAACACCAATAGTAATTAAATAAAGAAATAAACTTTATATAAAAAAAAGATGCCAATAAAATAAAGTTACCAATAAAAAAGATGCCAAGAAATAAACTCTATATGCAAAAATTTTTAGTGTTTGGTAAAATTATGTTATAAAACACATATGTATAAGAACTGGAAATATAAATTTTTTAAAACATACAATTATTTTTTATGCATGTACATATTTTTGCCTAATGTTTATTATGTTTATCATTTTAATCAATTATTTATCATCAAGTTGAGTAAATTCATCTCTCTCTCTTTGAAAGAATTCATATCAAATAAACTTAAAATGAGAATTATTATGAATTTTTCTTTTAATTTAAAAACTGTTAGCGATATAAAACTATTATTAATATTAAGTATTGAATTCTTGATTGCTGCTTGAACGTTTTGGCTAGATTTGGTGTAATCTATAGATTTTAATAAAATATCATTATCACTTCTATTAAAATTAAGGGTTCATTTGGTTTAACAATGTCCGTCAACAGTTATAATAACCGTCAATTATTAACAGTTAGTAGCAGTATTGGTAAGTTGTTAGCATATAACAGTAGCAGCCAAGTGTCAATGGCTAGCTGTAGATTTATAATTAATTTTAAAGTGTTTAGTAACTAAAAAATTAAAACTTAATTATAATTTATAAAATAACTATTAATAACTATAATATGTTATATATATGTATATTTTAAATTTTTATTTATTCATAATATATGTCACATATAATATAAAAAATAATTGCTTAAACCTAAAATTATAATATAAATTATTATAAATTAAAGGTTTTGATGTGAAAAATTAAAAATTTCAGTTTTTTTTTTATAAAAAATCAGTTTTTAGTACTGAATTCTAACTAATAGCTTTTGTTTTTATTTTATTAAGTATTTAACTCTATTTTTATTTATTGAACTGCTAAAATTAAATTAACCAAATATTTAATTTGTTAAACCTAAAAAGCTGAAGTAATCGGTGTAGTAAAAGATAAGAAGTTTCTGCTCAAGGGCTCACAAAATAGGCCTATGGCCTAAAAAGCCCATCCTTTTCACGAAGGGCCGAATTGGCATTCCCCCATTTTAAATTCCTTCCTGCCGTGAACTTCAATGATTTTGCAGAAGAAAGTCGATTCGGCAGAAACTATAAAGAAAATCAATAGGGCAAAATTATATTTTTGGCCCTTAAATTTTATAAATATCAATAGAGCGCCTCAGTTGAAATTTTCATTACATTAATTCCTTTATATTCTTTGATTTTAAATTAATTCCACTTATAATTTTTTCAAAAGAAAAAATAAATTAAAAAATGAAAAATAATATTTATTATTTTAATTATTGATTTTTCCATATATTTCGATAAACATTTGAAATTTTAAATTATAGCATTTTTCTTCTTTTTTTTTTTTGATTTTTTATACTCATTTATAGTGACATTTTTTTATAAAATGCCTTACTTGATAGTTGATATCACAGCATGTGTAACACATGTTATTATTTTCAATTGAATAAATTTTTGAGAAAAAGATATTTTATTCATCTCAATACTTTTATTTATTGCATACATATAAAAAAAATAAAGTGGATTTAATATGATGAAATTATGTTATATTTTTATATTAATTAAAAATAATTATTAAAAAATTTAATAATAATATTCATTTTTATTAGTAATAAAATAATGACATAATAGAATGTTAATAAATAATTATTTTTAAACAAATAAAAAATATTTTTTTGAGGGAGAGGAACAGAAATTTAAGGATTTTATGGGAAAAAAATATAGTCAAAAGACTTGACAAAATAAATTTAAAAGGTATAAAAGCCGATTTTTTTTTTTTTTGATAAACCGAAAAATGTTTTTTTTTTAAATAATAATAATAATAACAAAAAGGTTGAAGTTGATTTTGGCCTTTCCTCGTCTCTCCCATTTTCTTTCTAACAGACATAAAGAAGCCAATAAAGCGGGGAATCGAATCGAAGCAGGTGACGCATTACATTCATAGCTCAATCGAGCCACGTTTATCTCCTCCTCCGTCATCGTGCAGAGTCGTTTAGTTCCGTACGGATTGCATCATTGATATTTTTCGGACGCCAACTCTCCATTTTCTCCGTCTTTCGTTGTCTTTTAGTTCCGATCCGATCTTCAAACCCTAGCTCTCTATAGCTTCTTCAGTTGTAGAGGCTGATACTTCTGTCAGATGCTCGAATTTCAATTTCTTAGGTGTTGAAGACTGATATAGAATCACTCTTTGTTTCTAGGAAAAAATAGCGTAATTTAGAGATAAAGAACGTAAAAGATGATGCATAGACGGAGTCCACCCAAGCACCGGCACGATGGGTCTTCTCCGCTGCCTTTGGGGATGGATTGGAGTCCTCCGCCTCGAAAATGGGTAAAGTTCGATCCAATTCAATACTCTTTGATTTTGAACTTATTGGTGTCTTATCTATTCGTAATTTTCACACTCCTTATTTATCTCAGCTTTCGATTTTGTCCAACTTCCATTTCGAATTGGTTGGGTTTCCTAAGAATTCTAAACGCTTATTGCGTTTTGGTTGATTTTGATTCGTATCTATCGGTTGATTTTGGTATAGGGGTTTTGGGTTTTTTCAAGAATTAGGATGAGTGACCAGAATCACGTATGGATAGAGATGTAATCACAATTAATTGGCTACTTTTGTGCATTATTTCTTACATGGAAACAATCTATAAAAGGTTAGTTCTATTTTGATTGGGCTCACACTAGTTTATGTGTATACAATACTTCCCATGGACTACAGCGCCTTCAAGCCTAAAATGTTGCATTATATTTGGTGACTGCTACTTCTAAAATCATATGTTTCTCCCTAAATATACAGCTGCTCCATAGAAAAACTGAAAAAAAAAAAAGAGTTGGTAAATGCAATGGAAATAATGTAGTTTATTCATGTAATTAATATTAGCCCAAAAATAAAGCCCTCCTCTGGTGTTCAAATTTACTCTTTGTTTCCATATTTGTTTTTTTTTTTTTTTTTATGTTAATGCTGTTTCTTAGAGCTTATTTAATGGATATAGTGTTGTTTCATTTGTTCCAAAATTAAGCTTAACGCTTAACTAGATTATCAGAATGACGTTCAGAAATTATTGGAAGTATGAAAGCAATCTGTATTCAAGGTTGTGTTTGATAACAGCGATTTCATCTCATCTGCAGTTGTTAATTTGTCACATGCAAACTCTCAACATGTTCTCATTTTTTCCTAGAGATTCCCTCAAATTTGTGTTATTGCTATCTCGTAATTGGAAAGCCAACCTCTATGTGGTCATTATTGTGTATCAAAAGTAATTTTCAACATGTTGAAGATGAGAAAATTTTCTTGTGCAGAATGGGCGGGACACCATTTGGCCACATGACCCAAGATCAGGATGGAGCTATTGTGTCACTATACCTTCCTGGGTTGTTCTCCCAAAAAGAGATTCAGATCCTGTTGTGGTACTCAAATTGAATGACTCTCCAGTGTTATTCTGTGACAAGGGTTAGATGTTGTAATTATACAATCTCTACAAATTTGACTTGACAAAATATTGGATTGGCATGCAAGATATAAATGACTGTTAATATTTCTTCCTTTAGAAGGAAAAAAATTAGTAAAATCCTCTAACTTTGCACAAACAGATGGCTCATTAATCTGATCTAACTGTTTGTTATAGATTTGTTGGATATTTTTGAAAATGTGCCATTCTAGCAAAAGAGGCCAACAATTTCTTGGGTTTTTTATTTTTACATTTCATCCTGGTGATACAAGAATCACACTTAGCCAAAGCATGGTCAATTTCTAATAGTTGTCTGATTGCTGGTTTCCTTTTAAGTTATTTTTTCTTCAGTTGGATGTGCATAATTTTTTCTGCTTTTAATTTATTTGCGGAGCATGAACTGCAAGCTACAGAGCTTTTTAGCTATTTTTTTCCCTTTTTCCTTATCAATTAGGCTATGCAATGGGTATAGCTCTCCCTAGTTAAACCCTCTGTGGGAAAATCCATTGTAACAGTAGAAGTTACTTCATTTTTCCTTCCAGCTTCCTTTTGTATTCAATGTCACATTAATGTTGCTTGGTTTTTCACCTCAAAACGCACTTGTCAGAGTTAACACTTACTCTTATTATATCGTTTGCCAATTTGCCAATTACGTGGAAATTCATCTATGTGTGTGCTTGATTGTTTAGATGTTATTGTCAATCTACAACACTGTTAAACATCTTTAACATTAACTTTCTTAAGAGGCAGTTTTACAGGGTTCAGGTTGGTTTGCAGTCACCTGAAGGGGTTACAACTACACGAGTAGTGTTGCGAAGATTTAATCATTTTCTGAAATTATTTACTGATGTGAGTACTAGCTTTGCAGTATGTTAATTTAATAAGTCAACTTCTTGAGAAAGCTGGAGGTGCACTTGCTTTTCTTATATTTATCAATTGCTGCCTCTGCAGCTTAAAAACTCGTTTCCCAAGAAAAATCTTCCACCTCCTCCACCTAAGGGACTACTACGTTTGAGAAGCAGAGCACTTTTGGAAGAGGTACGGAATGGACTTTGTGGTTGTATTTTTTATTTTCCACTTTATTGGGCTACAGGTGGCTTTTGCATTGGGTTTTAAAATTTCTTTTTTGCAATTTTTAATTTCTAGTTGTAGCCAGTAGCATCTCATCTTGCACAGTCAAATTCCTAAACTTAACACTTCATTTCAAAGTTGGTCTTAGAAGACTTCTATTTTATTGGAAGTTTCGAATGCTAGACGAGCATGTGTAACTTGGATTTATTTAATATATTTCGATATTGAGATGAGTAGTTTTGTTTTAATACATATAAGAGTGACTAATATTCTTAAAAGACTTTGTGTTGTTGCAGAGAAGGTGCTCATTGGAGGAGTGGATGGCAAAGCTGCTATCTGACATTGATTTATCACGAAGCATGGCAGTGGCTTCTTTTCTTGAACTAGAAGCTGCTGCTAGGTCTTGTATGTATTATTGCACTGCATCAAGTTCACTTTTAAATATCTTTGCTGTTGCTTTTTATTCAAGTCCAAGTGAATGTCTGCTTGATTTCAGTTCTTTTTTTCAGAATCGAATATTTACTTGATTTGTCAAATATTTTATTCCTAATAAATTGATCTTACGGATGATTTTCAATTTTTTTTTTTAGCATTTCAGGATGAAAATCAGCAGTCATCTGAGGCAAGTCCTTCTGATATCTCACCTTCTCTTCAGATACCTCCACATCCAACTTCTTCTCTGGCTGTTGGTAGTTCGTCGGTTGCATCAGATTATGGTAGTGATACTGCTTATGAAACATCTGATCTTGGAACGCCAAGGTTAGGAAGGGATGAACATTTCGAAATTGGAATAGGGGATTTAAAATTGGATGAAGGTTTGACAAATCCAATAGAAAAGCTTGTGAAGTATGGTATGTCCAACATTGATGAGGGACTGTTTATGGGACAGACTATTCTTGAGGAGCTTGAAGGTTTTCCAAGGCACAAACCACATGCCAGACATGGGAACAATGTCATAGGGAAGGACATATACAATGGGAACTCATCTAAAACCCCATTTCTATCTAACAATGGGATGGAACATTTTTCTGAGCCAGAGCCTGGTAAGGATTTTGTTCATGCTCGAAAGTTATCTAGTGAGAGTGTTGGAAGTGATGGAAGTTCTCTTAGAGGCAGTGAAATATCAAACTTTGGTATACCAAATTCATCTGTTGATGGGTCTCTTGACCTTTCTGGAGGTGCTGAGGTTTCAAGTGTGGCAGGAATTCTTGGAAGTGCAGAGTTGCAGTTCTCAGGTGACACACAAATAGTCCTTCCGTTGGATCAGCGTCATAAAATGAACAGAGTTCTACTAACCATGCAGCGGAGATTAGTCTCAGCAAAGACGGACATGGAGGACCTTATTGCAAGACTAAATCAAGAAATAGCAGTGAAAGATTACCTTACAACAAAGGTATGTCAATGTGAAATTCAATATTCTCTCCAGATGCGCCCTTTAAGTTACTTTTAAGACTGGACTTTATGGAGACAATATTCGAACTTCTTTCTTAAATTATACATGACAGTTTTTACAGGTTATGTTTGCGCAAGATCATAATTGCTCATCAGACATCCGAAAATGAAATTTTGGCACACTCCTTATATTGTCTTACTATCCTGCTACATCCATATTTATCTGTAGATTTAATGAAAAGGGCTTTAACCAATTGTATCTCTTTAGGTCAAGGACTTGGAAGCGGAACTTGAAATTACTAAACAGAAAAATAAAGAAAACCTGCAGCAAGCTATTCTGATTGAGAGGGAAAGGCTTACCCAAATGCAGTGGGATATGGAGGAACTAAGGCGGAAATCGTTAGAAATGGAGTTGAAGTCTAAAGAGGTTAGGCATCAACTTTAATTTGGCCTTAGATTTTATTACGTTCTTATGATTGTCTCCAGTAGCTATATTTCAAATTGTACATTTGATATTAATTTTCCAGAGGAAAGCAGGTTCTTTCAATTAGAAGGATTTGAATTATGATACATTATAACTGCTACAGGATGATACAGAATTAAAAGTGGGATCCACTGATCTGGAGAAATGCGTGTCACAACAAGAGTTGGATGATACAAGAGAGCAGCTTGAGAGTATATCAAAACGGTATGAGGAGCTAGAAGCAAAGTCAAAAGCAGATATTAAATTTCTTGCTAAGGAGTTCAAATCTCTCAAAAGTTCTAAGGCAGAACTGAAGGAGCAACTTGGTCTATCATTGAAAGAGAAATCTGAAATTGAGGTAGTTAATGCATTGCTAATCATGCATTATATATCTAGTTTGGTTTTAAATTATGTTATTCTTTTCTCTTTGCATGAATCTGGCTCACATTAGGGGAGTTTTAAAAAAAATAGAGGCCAAAGGTGCAATTAGCCCCCCAAGGTAAGGGCCAAAAAGCACATTGGCCCCATGGTAAAGTTTGGTTCAATTGGTCCCCCATACTAAAATTTCGGGCCATTTTACACTCCCTACTACTAAAATTTCTGTCCAATTGACCCTCCAATTTTGGGCCATTTTGCATTCTAAAGTTTTAGTGTGGGAGGATATTTGGACCGAACTTTTTTGTATGGGGGTCAATTAGACTGAGCTTTACCTTAGAGCCATTTGTTTTTTGGCCTATACCTTAGGGGCCTATATAGACCTTTAGCTAGAAAGAAGATGATGTTGTATTCTCTTTTTGCAGCTATCGGTAATAACTCCAGAAATCTTGTATTATTTTTATTAATTCAGTGTGTACTGAACTTTAGTAAATTTTGGAACTTCGTCAAATTTTTTGTATTTGACCTAAGTGTGGAAGTGTCAAGTATCTGATGATTTTATGATATGATTATTTTCTTCAGAAACTTCTTCAAGAGGAAAGAGAAATGAGTATGCGTGAGACAAATGCTCGAAAAAGGTTGCTACATGACTGTAGTACCCTTTGCAACCGGCTTAAAGAGTGCAATCTTAATTTGTCTGGTGAGGACGATGATAAATTTATTGTGGATTTCTCACTGGCAGATGCTTTAGATTTGTTGTCAACATCTGATCATCAGATTGGCTGTCTTCTTGCAGAGGTACCTTTCTTGATTCCACTCTGCTGGTCATTAATAATGGATGTTGTCTAATGTTTGCATTTTTTAAAAATCTTAAATATACTTCTTTGGCCATTTGGTCCATCTGGAATATCAAAGCTTTGCCTTTTTTGTAGAATGCTTTTTGAATATCAAAAACATGAAATATGCTGTCTTTCTCTTGCCAATGCTGGTTGAGCCCTTTATTCACCATGCCTCACATGCACATTCTTCTTTCAAATTAGGCTCAAGTGTTATTTGATGACGATAAAATTGCTGCTTCTGCTGATGACGTGAGGGCAACTGATAAAGAACTGAGGAAGACGCTTGCAAATATGTCAATGGATAATGCTAAACTAAGGAAACGGGTGAATTCTGTCATGCGTTCTGCTCTTCATACGGTCAACAAGTCTAGGAATAGTGATGAGGCCTCAATAAAAACTGATAATGTAGAAAGATGAGTAACAGTTAAATATTGTACCTCTTTTTTCCCAAAAAAAAAAAAAGAAGTCTACAGTCTGATCATTTCTGGTTATGGATCACCTGATTTGAAAGGTTGGTCTCACCAAACCGGCAGTTTTAATTTTGTGGTTCCACATACTAATGATCACAAAGAAATTGGCTTTTTGCCGTTGTATTTTATGGCGGACAACTAGAGGAAAAATCTTTAAAGAGGAATGAAAGAATGAATAAGTGTTTATTTTTGGCGTACATGTAGCCTACTTTGCCAACTTAGGGATATTTTTCTCGTAGGATTAGTGGATGTTATTAGATGTCAGTACTATGATATCAAATTGGATACAAAGTCAGAGTTGACGTTTGGCCTGTTACCCAATATCTGTACAGTTTGAAGGAAAATGCCATGGTTCCAAATTGGAAAAGAGGGGCCTTCTTTCATCCCAAAATGGTGGCAAATTTGGATCCATGTTTTGAATTATTGACAAAATCCGATGTTTGAATCCTGTAATTTTTTTTATTTGCAGGTTCAAATTAATGAATGGCTAACCGTTGGTTTACAGCCAATTGGATAATATTTAAGAACAAATCCAGAGTTCAACTGAATATCGACATGAACAAATAATACATCCCTCATAAACAGTCTTTTAAGTGTCTGCGACTAGGCAGACAGTCAAAGGATGAGAGGTTCTATTATATAGGTCCGGTGACAGTGAACTTGGATTATGCTTGCCTACTGGGTTGCACCTGCACCCTAAATCTCCAACCATAACTGAAAACCTAGAGCCCTCGACAGGAAAATTTTTGCTTAGAACCGATTTATGATGGTTAAGCAAATGATAGAATATCATATGCAAAACTTTACTTGCATTATCTATAATCAACAATTTCATGAACCGGATCTAGGCAAGTGCTTCAAACGCTAAGAACCAAGACAAGTGAGAAGTGGAATAGGTTTTTGATCATGAAAAAGGCATAGAATTTTAGGAGGCAAATAACCTTAAATCACATGATGAGCACAGCGTCCAAATCTGGATATCATATTTCAATTTGGAAAGAACGGAAAACAAATCATAGAACAAACACATCAACATAATATCATTAACTATTTTGCTCAAGCATCATCTCTTTCTGCATATCAGCCCGAGCGTATGCACACTCACAGATCTGCACACAAGCGAAATTCAATTGTTAAATCATGGATTTTTCTTACTGAGACTAGCTCCTCATGTACCAAGCAAAAGACAGATTGGATTTACCTTGATAACCATTCTCTATTTGGCGTGGCTCCACCAGTATGTAGAGCGGCTTTCCGTTGAGCCGACATTGCCTCTAAAAGATATCAATGTTAGAGAGCAATTTATTCATTAAGTTTGCAGGATGTAGCTACATAAACAAGAGTTACTGATCCACAATACATTCAAGTAAGAGTAGCTTGTAAGCATGAATAGTTCAATTATCATGATGTGTATAGGTCACCCACATATTTGAAAAAACATATATGAGGGATGGTTGCTAATTTCCTTCTGTTTCTTCTGTTTCGGTTCTTTCGGCTCCAAATATCGTTTAAAATTTCAACTTCACAACCCTAGTCCCCAGAGATGACTTTAGTACTGCTGGGCTAATGCTTATTGTCTTGTTTGATAACGGATGTAGTTCAGAGAAGTAGAAAGGAATATAAGATCAATCCTTTTTCTCCCAAGGATTATTATTTTTCTTTCTAGCATTTTTCCAGAGACAGAATATAAAGAGAAACGACAGAATAGGCACGATGGTGCTGCTTATAATTACCTTCAACTCGGGCAACCCAATTACGCAAGCACATTCTACAACTTTTGCTCCCATACGTTCTAAGCAACAACAATATGAGAGAGAAATTACTTTTGAGAAAAACAGGATAAACAGCATAAATAAACACAATGAATAGGGGTAATGTGGTGAGGAGGTGGCCCAGTTTACCTAATAGTCTTATTGCTGCTGAGAGTGTCCCACCTGTAGCTATCAAATCATCGATTATCAAAGCTCGTTCCCCTGGTTGAACGGCACCAGTATGCATCTCCAAACAATCAGTTCCATATTCCAGCACGTATGGCTCAGAGATTACTTCACCTGGATATCAAACACTTCGAACACTAAGGTATAATGAACCAAGGCAATACTTGTCCAGACTCACTCGATCCAATATGAACCAAGCAGATGACAGATTGACATGCGAGTAAAATTTTTACTAACTAGAGCATGTTGATTCTAGAAGGCACACAATTTCAAATCTTTTAATAAGCAATTGGCACATTCCATACCCAGTTAATCAGTAGAACATTTCTACGTTTACCTGGCAGCTTTCTTGGTTTTCTTAAAGGAACAAACTTTGCACCAATGGCTAAGGCAATGGATGGGCCAAACATGAAACCTCTAGCTTCGACTCCTACAAATAAAACAAGTAGCTTGCTACAATAAGTAAAACAATTATAAAGGATTACCATTATCAGACAATTAAGGATTATACATCAGTATAACACTGAATGAGTTGCAGAAACTGTCATCTAATCGTGAAATCCTGACTATGATATTAGAATCCCTACAAGACACATCCTTTAAAACATGCATCAGTTCTGCTCACAATTGATGATGTAGTTAGTATTAATGATTTGTCACATGGTACAGTCCCGCAAACCAAGATGTACTAAAGACACAAAATGTCGGGAAAAAAATTATAATTAAATTATTTCAGCAAATACATTAAATTTGTTTGCTAGTGTGGATTTATGCCTTAAGACTTCGTACAGTACACAGCAGAAAAAACTAGTTAATAATACAACTTGATAGCTAAGACTGAAGAGGGAAAAGTTGTTAAGAATCCAATTTTGTTTATATAAAAGCAAAAACTGACAGAGTTACTATGCAAGTTTTCCCCATTTCCGGCCTCCTTTCTCGAGGAATTCAAATACTGTTACAGCAAATGGATTTTAGCTTTTAAAATGTATACGATCAATCCTGAAATAGCTTTGCAAGATTATGAAATTAAAAACAAAGAAAACCGTTTTTTTCATTTTTTAAAAAATGAGAGTAGATAAAATTCAATTTGACATAATAATCATTACACAAATTCAAGACAAATATATAACACAAATAGGCTGCTACAGTCACTGAAAGGATATATATGTATACCAGCAACAACAGAAATGCCCATATCTCTATAACGATCAACAAATATATCCACTGTATCCTTGAAAGCCTTGTGATCCAACAACAACGTTGTTATATCTTGAAACATTATCCCTGTCAAGAAAACAATTCTCAGACCAGGATATATTCGACGAAATTCCACAAAGGAAAAAACATTAAGACCTAAAAAAAAACCTGGCTTGGGGAAGTGAGGCACAACCCTAATAGCTTCAGAGATGGCTTGTAGCCTAGGGTCACCCTTGAGTCCGTTCTCTGCTGCAAACATTTCTCTCTGCCTAACAATGGGGTGGGGGTGATATAGCTGTTTAGGCTTTTGAAAAGGAACAGCCTAAATGGCTTCTTCTTCTTCTTCTTACTTCGTATATTTATTTCTTTGGGTGTGACACAGTGACAATATCTATGGTGGAAATTAGAAATTTTTTAAGAGGGTAAAATTTAAAATTCCCTCCTGCTTACTATAAAGATCAAATCTTTCTCTTCTCTATGCAATCTAAAGAAGACGATAAGCGCATTAAATTGCACTATTTTGTCTATTTATATTTGGCCAATTCAATGCAGTGTTGGTATGAAAACAAGTTGGCCAAACCCACGCGATTTTCCAGCATTTGCATTTCAACTATCCCAACATTGCCTTTCCGTTCCCCCTCTCCCATTCTTCTGTTAGCTGTAAAAATGTAAAAAAAAAAAAACACTTTTATTTGTTAAATTTGAGACTTTTTTTTTTAACGATCAGTGTTTAAATATATTTTTGAAGAATGATAAGTACTGATTGGTTGGTAGGAGAAAAATAAAAGAGAAAAAAATTATTTTTTAAAATTTCTCCAATCCTAACTGATCAATCAAAAAATGAGTATTATATAAGATCCGTTTAATATTGAGTTTGCTAAAAACAATTTTGAAAAAAAAAATTATTTTTAAGTTTTTTGAGTTTTAAAAATTATTTTTTTAGAAAATCAGGTAAATAGATATTTTTTTCATAAATCGTTTTGAAAAAAAACAGTTTATAAAAAATTAAAAAAATCAGTCAATTAAATCAAAAAAATTTTAAACCTGATTTTTGGACACATAACAGCAATTCCAAACCCTCTCATATTGAGAGTGTTCTTAACATTCCTATATATTTTTTAAAATTACAAATGAGAAAAAATTCAAAAAAAAAAAAACAACACAAAATAATCTCTAAATCAGTGTACCCCAAAAATCTCCAATTAAATTTTCTTAAACCAACTCAAGACAACCTATAAAAATGAACATGCAACGCAACACACATCTCTCTCTATATTTAGAGTTTGGTTGAAAAAGTTACTAGAATAACTGCATCAACGCAAACACTACCAGATTACCCTCGTGAAAAGTAACTAGAATAACTTCATCAAGCTATATTTAAATATATTTTACCTTGTATTAAACTTCAACTTTGGATAAACTTTATTTAATCCCTAATTCAATTCAAAAATATATATACTTGATTTGTTATTAGATAAACAAATCATGCAAAGTAAATGATTGGTCCAATTATTGGCAATGTACAGTGCTGCCAATTTCTGAATAATTAAGCACAATTCAACAAACCTTTATAAAAAAGGAAAACGACCAAGTGAAAAAGGAAGAAAAAGAAAGGGAATATTCATAAATTGTCAATGAAAACATTCCTAATAAACTATGATGGAACTAATTAATAATAAAAATAATACTAGCAATTATTAATCGTTAAAAGTTAAATGTTTAAATTATTTTCCAAATATTTATAAAAACTAAAATTTTTATGAGTACTTTTGTTATTAGATCAATATTATAAAATTGGAGAGGAATACTATAAAAAAAAATTTAACATTTTTTTTCACTTATTCTATAATTGATCCGTATTATTAAAATTTTAATTTATAAAATTTTAATTTTATTTAACAAATAAAATTGATAATGTAAAGTAACTACCAAAAACGCAAGTACATTCATCTAAATTGGATAGAGATAAATATTTTTTTTTCGGTTACCACGCGCAACATATAGTGAGTAGAAAGGAGAGACGCATACTCTACATGAAGATCAGAGTTGTGGATACGGATACTGTTTGGTATATCTCATTCTTAGCTTCCAATACGTGTTTCCCAATCTTCAAATGAAGATTCTAGAATCTAATCTTATTTTTTTAAATTAATCATCTTCTCTTTTTTTCTCTAATCGAAATACGGAACATAGTTTTAGTTATTCAACACCACTTCTCCACATTCATTCTCTCTATTAGTTAATAACGAAAGGTAAATTTTTACAAATATTTTTTTATTTTTTTATTAATCAATCAAAAAATTAATATTGAAAAGCGATTTAAAAATGGAGAATTTTTTTACTATTCAATCTTTTCATATGTAATAATATATTACTATTTTTGTTTTATTTTTTTTTGTTATTTTATATAGTCAATTTTGTACCTGGAAGCTCCAAACCTTTTTTGTGATTTTCTTTTTTTTTTTAATTCAAAATCAACTTTTTTTTTATCTCACCACCACTATGCAATTTCTAATTTGTAACTGTTTTACTTTATTTCATTTTAAATTTTTTCATCTTCTAATATTATGGTACATATTGCAATTTTTTTTCAAATAATTATACACTTGTATTTTATAATTTAAAATATAAAGATAATATAAAATAATAAATATTTCAATAGACGACATGAGAAAAAATAGTACTAAAATAGTAAGCTCAAAATTCAATTCTGAGACAAATTAATTATTGCAAAAAAAGAAAAAGAAAAACAGAAACAAATTGATACTTCATTTATAAATAATCACAGAACAAAAGTAAAGAGTGTTCGATTGTACTTGTTTAAAAAAGATATATTAATAGAGAGATATTTAAAAATTGAATATTATGGCCACATGATCGTTATTATTAATTAATTAGTAACACATGACTGTTATTATTATTTATTTAATGCTATTGTTCAGATGACAATTACAACTAATTAATGGTGATTATAATTTTGCCTGAAAATCCATATAATAATGTTCAGAATTCAGAATTTTTAATTTCCTGCAGTTTTAATACTTTCATGTTCAAGTCATCAAAACATATTATTGTAATGATTTATGAAACAGTTCAATCCAATAATTGAAAGTCCAAATATTTGAGCAAGATTTATTAAGACAACAGAAATATTTAATTAATATATGTCTATTATTTTTATTTAACATTATAATATTATATTATCTAATATCAGCATATTACATGTAAGAATTATTTTATAAAAATTGAGCTTTTTATTTGAATGAAAGTAAATGATTTATTGATTGAACAAAAGCAATATTAAATTTATAAAAATAATATTATAAAATACTCCATAATTTAGACCCCAAAGAAAAAAAAAAAAAAAGTTGTTATAATTCAAAAGGCAGAATACGTAATTTTGCTTAATATGTTATAATGTGATGTAGCTGTAAAAGTAAACTTGGTACGCTAGGCAGGAAGCCACCTTCGCCTAACTCCTTTATGGGAAGAACGAGGTGAGGACATTTTCGTCATTTTGAATAAATTGACGGCTATTCCTTGGCAGAGAATCATATCCAGTAGATTTTTCAGATTTTGGCCAATGTGGTCGTATCAGTGCCGGTGGTCCCCTTTCTCTTTTTCATTTAAATGTCATTCATTTTTATTATGATTATATATATACATACTAAAACTTAAATTTATAAAATTATTCTGTTAAATTATTTTATTTTATTTTTGTTTCACTTTTGATTTTACTAAAAACTGATCTAAAAATAAATAAATTTATAATTTTCTGAAATGACATAAAATAAAATATCAAAAGAAATTATAAAATATATATTTGTGATAATATTTTTTTTAATTTGTACTATTAACTTTTTAAGCATCCACAGTTATAGGCAAAGATGGTGCATTTTCACCTGTCTCATGCTTGAATCCTTCTATCTAGTTATAACTCAAAAAAATAATTTATTTTTATTTTATTAAACATAAAATTATATTTTTTCTTATTTTTTATATAAATTATATTACATGCCTTATATATCATCTGTAATACATACATATTTTTATTAAATAAATTTCAAAAAGATAAAATTAAAGTTTAGAGTTTCAATAAAATAAAATAAATTCAAAATATAAAAATATTTATTGTGCATATTCGACGTATATATAACTTTTTGCTTTCAGAGCCCCATATTAGATAATGGGTCCAAAAGGATAATTGGACTAAAAACACTATAGGAATAGTGCGCATGTCAGTAAAATCATTTATGTACAGTATTATATAGTGAAATACATTCTGAAAAATGATTTAATACAATAATTACTTCATAAAAAAGTGATATTTAATATTCGTGAGACTTAAATTACTTTGTGAATCAATTTTCACTTGATATTTCTTCAATTCATTTTATTGTTTATCACAAATTAATTATGCACGTAAATTCTTTTTTACACTATTAGTTTTTCCACATTCAACACCTAAATTTTATTTACATAAAAAATTCTACTCATTTTTGTTAATATTAAAATAGATTATTAAATATATATATATATATATATATATATATATATATATATATATATATATATATCTCAGCGTTATCTACTTATAAAGTTAAAAATCTATTTATTATTAAAAAATGATACCAATACTCTATTTTTAATATTTTTATATATATTTACTTTATAATTACTATCCATTATCAAATATAATTTATTAAATTAAACGATAAAATTTTAAACTAAAATTTTAATAAACAAATATTTGAAAAGAAAAACGTTAGTAGTACTGTTATAACAATAATAATAATAATTATTATTATTATTATTTTTTTTAAAAAAAAAAGGGGAAGAAACAGGGGAACGTGGAGCAAAGGGATTTGGAAGGTGGGACCCATAGAAAGATCTACGTACAGTGTTACTGTTCACTCGCACGCGAGTTGTACTGCGAAAAAAATAATAACATTATTATTGAGTTTGAACCTCTCGTCTCTCTTTAGATTTCGATATCCCCATATTGCCCTTTTCTCTTTCCTATCTCTCTTACTTCTGTCTGTACGGCTACAACTAACGCCACAGATCTCTTCTCCACAGCCATGTTTTAAATCTCTGCCGTTCATGTTGTTGTTCGCCAAAGATCGTGCGAGATCTTTGCCTTTTCCTGTTTTACACGCAAAGTCAAAGGCATCTGTGACAGAGTAGCTATCTTGTGTGTCACTCCCTATCATTCTCCTCCTACGTGTCGATTCCTCGCAACATTTATTATTGTTCTAGGAAAATAATCCTTTAAACATATTTAGAATCCAATTAAACGTTATGAAATTTAAATTGAATTGGAATGTTTTTTTTGTATTTACTTGTTTTAAAATTTCAGTAAATATTTGAAAATTTTAATCATTTCGAAATAAATTCTTATAGTTATTCTGTATGTCATAAGGTTGTACAAAATTAAATCTAAAATAAAAAATCAAAACAAATTGATTATAATTTGTTTCGATTTTAATATTTCAAATGCTTAATGATATATCAAAATTTATTATCTGATTGAATGGAATTGAACAAAATATTTAATTTTTTTATTCAATTTAAATGCATTTTTTTTATAAAAATTTGTTACAATTCAGTTAAAATTATATATTGCATCATATTGTCTTAAAATTCCAGTCAATTTTTTTATAAAAAAAATCAATATTTGGAGATAATTTTTGTAGCTATTTCTGCCCTACTTGTCGATTTCCAACATATTGCGTTTTTGGTTTCTATCACATGGACAATTATATTTTTTTAATAAAATTTATTAGGGCTTAAATTGATCTGTTTCAATTATTTAAAATATATTGTAAGAATCATAGAGGAATTTTAAAATTTCGAAAATTTGGACGGAAAATAATAAATCATGACATCGTAATGTCAAAGATCAACCAATTTTTTTCAATAGATTTTAGAAAAATTGATTTTTCCAAGACAACTTTGATATACACTATTCAAACATGCCAGAGCGGTGCTTAGATTAGAGTTGTCACCGTCAATTCAATTAATATTTGTATTAATTTTTTTAATTTGCAAGTAATGTAATAAATAGATTAATTTGTTTAATATATTTATTACTATATTATATAATAATTTGTATAAAAATATTATTTTAAACTATTTATCATTCGTATATTCTTAAATTAGAGTATATATTATTTAAAAATTATATAAAATTATTAAATCATCATAATAATATATATATTTTATATTTTATATTAAAATATCTATCCAAAAAACTACTAAAATATTATTTTAAATATTAAGCGGACTGTAATTGTATTATTTTGGGTCAAATGGATCTAACACATATTTAACTTTTTTTTATTAATCATATCGCTTACATTCATCTTATTCATATCGTGTATGGACAACCCTAGCTTAAATAATAAATAATGTCCTGAATGTCGATTTCCAACAGACTGTGTGTCTTGTGCTGTTGTGCATGAAAAATGAGGATTTTTTAGGGAATTTATGGGAGCATTTTATTTTTGTACTATTCAATAATATTAGGTTTTAAGATTTTGCTTTCAAAAGTGAGACATTTCATGTTATCGTGGGATGATGATTCTAATCAATCTCTCTCTCTCTTTCTCTCTCTCTCTCTTTTGAAGCTTAATTATGCTCTCTTTTAATTATTGATATTGTGATAAAAAAAAAATTTGATTTTTTTTTTGTACATAAAATGTCTAAATTTTGGATATGTAAAGTTCGTTAAAAAAATTATTGATGTATATGGTACATTTCTCTGGTATGCATAGTTGAATAGTAGATAGTAATTTTGTGTTTAGGTAATATTTTGTGATATCCATCAAATCATCATTTTATTATAATTATGTGAAAATACATTTATTTTTGTGGATTCTCAATTTAATTATTTTTTAAACTTAAAATTATATTCATGAAAAAGCTTATCTTTCAATTTTAATAATTTTTGTTTTAAATTTGATATTCCATCATTTTTAATTGAATATTAATGGCAAAAAGTCTTAATTTAAACCTCTTGACTGGATCTTACACTGTACCTTAGTCCCTTCTTCTTTACTTTTGAATAAATGCCAGGATGAAAATTATTTACAAATAAATGGGACCCAACTACAAATAATATATATATATAAATATAAAGGAAGAGTTAATATATTTAAAATTTCCTTTTGCTGTTTATCCTCTTCAAATTAAAATTTAATTGGGCATGGACCTCGTACAATCAAGTTATCATGAGAGTTATGTGCACATAGTCACATCTTGATTTTGCTCAAACCTAATCTCAACTCCATCTTTATCTTATCACTACGCAAGTGCTTTGGCTGTTATTTTCACTAATTATTTCGCTTTATCTACTTTATATATTATATACATTTCACTGTGATTTTGATTGGGTCGTTTTTATGGAAACAGTGATAATTTTGTCTCTCTCTGCATTTTTTTCTTTTTAATATATGAATATGCATTTTCTATAGTTTTTTTTTTTTAAAATTGCAAGAATTCCATCGATCAAATCGGGATTTTGAGCATAAAGATTCCACTGACCGGATACGAAAATAATGGGAAAAATTGGATTTTAGATACTTTTTATGAATGTCAACTAAGTATCGTAAATAAATTGCTCCCGGCTCCGGGGGAAAGATCGAGCTTCAAGAAATAGTGAATGGCCTTATCAATACACAAATGTAAGAACGGTGCGTTCCGAGGTGTGAAGTGGGAGAAAAGGGATTTCATAATTGGGGTTTAATGAAAAATATATATAAAAAACTTTATTCATGTAGTAACTTATCACTTAATTAATTCATCATGAATTTATTCTAAATTTTTATTTACGATATGCCTATATTTTTATTTATAAACCGAATCAACAATTTTGTATACATACAAAAGTAATTTTTATAATAAGTTTCATATTAACATAATATAAATATTTTTTTATGTAATAATATATTATTTAATTTGGTCTATAAGTTATTATATGTATACGGATTAGATGAAAAATGTTTATATATATATATATATATATATATATATATATATATATATATATATATATAAAGGGTAAGTATGAAGATAGGATTTTGGATAAATGAGAATTGGAGAAAGTAATTAACAATGAGATTAATAATATTGTTGCCGCAGACGCAGACCAAGAAGTTGAATTTAGGGTAAATTTATATATTTTCTTTCTAAAATTATATTAGACAATAAATTTTTATAATAACTTTGTTATATATAAATATAAGTAAAAAAATAAAAAAGTAACAAATTAAACAACTATTGGCTAAAATACAAAATTAATATATTTA
Organism: Triadica sebifera; assembly: GCA_023653625.1. NCBI lineage: Eukaryota > Viridiplantae > Streptophyta > Magnoliopsida > Malpighiales > Euphorbiaceae > Triadica > Triadica sebifera. The sequence goes on along the minus strand of CM042910.1, from coordinate 26,828,413 downwards.
ATTTTTGTTATGGTGTAAAGATATTGAATTAAAAGAGAAGAGGATTAATAATTATAATAATTAATTTTATTTCATATAAATTAACATATTTAGTTTTTGTTATGGTGTAACTATGAGATATTGAATTAAAGGAGAAGAGGGTTAATAATTATAATAATTAATTTCATTTGAAATAAGGGGGCTTGTCACCCCATTAGCACTATGCAGAACCGCCAATAATTGTTGGGATAATCAACATGCTTAATTAAGAAACAAACATGCACTTTTTATTTATACAGTGGGTGGAAACTCGGATTACAATCTATGGATTATCAATACCATGAGGTTTAAATTTTTAATTAAACAAGGTCATCCTATCACACAAAAAGCTGATTTCTTTATGGTTAAATCACTTGAATTTTGTTTTTACATTTATTTAAAATATAATTTTCAATTGGAAATTAAATCACTCTATTTCATTCCTAAAAATATATTTTGTTTCATTTTCTGTTTTTGTCTTAAATGTAAGACTGAATGCATAATTGACTACGAAATTGCAATAAAAATTTATCATAAATTAATTTTTTTGGGAAAAATGAAAAATAATGCTTTTCACCTTTAAAAGAAAAAAAGAAAAAAGTTTTGAGGATAAATTGAGAACCCATCCTGAAAGAACTTTGAATTGCACTTCAGTTACAGACTTACATGGTCAAAAATAATTTATGTTATTGTTTACAGAAAAATTATAAAACATTAGGTAAAAAAAAGGAAAAGAAATAAAGTAAAGTTAAAAAGAGTAAAAATGTAAATAAAAAGAGAATATATACATATATGTTATAAAAAGAAGGGTATTGGATGTAATTTTTTTCTAAATTATAATACTAAAAAAGGTTATGGGGTGGGCCTTAAACCATTCTCCCAAGGGAATAAACTAGGCCCAATAACTGTTTTTAGTTAATGCTTTCGTGATAGGACCAAAGCTTTAAGCTTGTTTAGTCCAAAGATAAAATAAAGTTTATTAAAATAAGATAAATGTCTTGAATTTGGAATATATTATGTAAAATGATGCCTTTAGTAGCATTATATTATAAGGTCGGAAAATGTTGAAATATAATATTAAATATTAAAAATACAAAAATACACTCTTGGCAAATGATTGAAGAAACAAAATCGAGGGATAATATGATGATCTTGAAAAATTAATGTTGATACTCGATTTTATTTTATTTTTAAAAAAAATTAAAAGTGTGCTGCCTTATTGACACAATCAATAATTCTTCTCAACCCAACAAATTTTTGGATTAATAAAAAAATTATAAAATTCTTCTCAACCCAATACATTCGTGGATTAAAGGCAAAATATGAAAAACTTTTTTAGACATTATAATATATATTATTAACTTAATTTATTATAAAATTAAATTTAAACTAATATATATTGACCTTCATCTAATGCAAAAGCAAGTATGGAAGCATGGGCAGGCCGTGAACTCAACTACCCATCTCATGGCCGAAATTGTGCCCTCACTTTAAAGCACAATCCAACTAAAATCTTCCCTCAAAGCCTACTTTGATATCAATTAACTAATTGAGGATTATAAACATTTAGACTCACAATGGATTGATTATTATTATTATTATTATTATTATTATTATTATTATTATTATTTCATCGAAAATTTATTAACCCACCATATATTGTTATTTAATTGATTAATTAAACTTCATTTTATATATAAAGTATAGAGATTTTTTTTGAATTCATAAAGTATAGAGATTGATTCATTATGTCTAGTATGTTGATAATATAAAGTATTTTTGTAACCTATTTTTATTTATAGAATTAAATCGGAACACCTTTGAAATTTTGATTGAAATTTTTTTACCAATAATAAGAAAATTCAATACTCACCCATAACTAGAAAATGCAATTTGCTAATTTTTTTTTTGTTTCTCAAATTGAGATAGATTATTTTATTTATTTATTTTATACATTTTGCAATTTTTATATTATAAGTGGCTGTTATTTATTTCATGGAAACAATGGGTAGGAGAGCCATATCCATATCTACATATTTCGGTCCAGACGTCACCATTTTTTCTGTCCAATTAAACTCCTTATTTTCTCTGCCTTCCAAATTCAAAATCCAGATGGCAATGTATGATTGGTGTTTGCAGTCTGTATACTATGTTCAAAAGTCCAGTTGATAATTACTTCAAAATAGGTTAGACTCCACGTAGGATCTCATTCTCCATCAGGGAAAAAGAAAAATGAAATGACAAGAAAAGAAAGAAAGAAAGGAAAGGAGAAAACCTCAAAACCACATAGATCATTATTCAACGTGTCACCCGGCGGCGCAATATAGCCTTCGGCGGAAGATGTGGCAAAGAAGGGTGGCATCGAGAATTTGATGTATGCTAACTTGAGCAGGTGACCCCTTTGCTTGCCACCGCGGCCATTTCCCTCCAAAATATTCTCATTGAGTCCTAAATCTCCAGAGCTGCTAATTTCTCCTTCTTCATCTAAGAGAGCGACGAAGGATCAGTTCGCCAAACAGAAGTGAATACAAGGGAGTTTGATGAAGATATCTTCTCTACGTTTATGAGCATGTTGCGGTGTTTCACTGTTGCGTCGCATGGGGTTTTCAGCTGCTCTTTGCTCCTATCTTTCGGCCAATTATTCCCCCAAGGTTTCTCTCCACCTTTGGACTTGGGCGCCCTTTTCTTTTTACGCAGGAGATCCCTAATAAATGGAGGAATTTTATTTAGGGACAGAAATGGCTCTGGTTTTCATCGATTTCAGAATTATTTGTCCTTGGATTCTTTGCCATAAAAAATTTATCGTTTCAGTTCAGTTACTTAATTGCAATTATTTTCCCCTTTATTGGTTACTGCTTTTTTTTAAGAGGATTCAATTTTACATACTTTATGATTTCTGGTCATAAATTTAACTATTCATGGAATGATATTGGAAAAAATGAAACAATTTGTTAATCTGGTTTACAGTTGTTTATGATATTTAGTACCTTTGGATCCTGGACTCCAGAGAGATTGTGTGAAGGATTTGGATGAACAAATTGAAATTCTTAGTTTAGTTTTTGCTTTTTACAAAAATATTATTTCCTCTCTTTTGCAAATTCATTGTTTGCATTGAAAGTATTATATGTGCACTTCCGGTGCTTTTATATTTGATTGATGCTGTTAACATTTGTAAAAATTATGAAGTGGATTCGTTTCAAATACTGAGCACAATAAAGGTGGAAGAAATTATGCTTTTGTGTCTAGCTTAATGGTTTTTTAATTAGAAGAGCTTCTATGATTTGTTGCAGTTGTTCTTGTGGAGGTTCAACTTGAAGCAGAATAGAGTGGCTTTTATAACAACCACAAATTCAAGACGATCTTCATTGCAGATTGTCAAATCAGTGCTTAACAGTAGCAATTCAAGCATTAGTGGCAATGGGGCAACTGAACCTGCTAGGATTCTCCTTGAGAGATTGTTTGCACAGACAAGGAAAATGGAAGAGCATATGAGCAGAGATTCTCATTCCCCTTCAGATGTTCAATCAGGACTTAACCTTGGAATCCTGGAGTCTGATCTTGTGGCTGTTTTGGAGGCCTTGAAGAAGAAGGAAGCAGATCTTCAAGATGCTGAAGAGCAGGTCTTGTCCGAGCACAGTGATCTAAACCGTGCTAAGGAGGAGTTGGCTCAACAGGAAGAAGAAATTGCTTCTGCTTATTCTAAGCATGAAAAACTAGAAGCAGATCTGATGAATGCAAACTTTAACCTAGTTTCTCAAGCCAGGCAGATTGAAGAATTAAAGCTTAGAGTTAAAGAGAGGGAAGAGGATATTATTGCTGCGAAATCTGCATTATTTGGAAAGGAAGAGGAAATGGAGAAAATGAGAAGTGAATTGATGAAGAGAAGTGAGGAATCTTCCAAAATTGTCTCAGAATTGAAAAACAAGTCTCAACTCTTGGATGAAGCCAATGAAGTTGTGAAGAAACAAGCAATTGAGCTACAAGAGCTCAAAAATGCTATCCGAGAGAAAGAAGAAGAACTTGAAGTTTCTGCGACTTTCAGGAAACTTGAAGAGGAGAAGTTAAAAGTTGCAGAGGCCAACTTGGAGAAGCAGACGATGGAATGGTTAATGGCACAGGAAGAACTGAAAAAGTTGGCAGATGAAGCATCTAAACAAATTGTAGAAACTAATGAAACTATGGAGGATTTTAGAAGAGTGAAAAAGCTTCTGGTTGATGTGAGATCTGAGCTGATTTCTTCACAGAAATCACTGACATCATCTAGGAAGAGAATGGAAGAACAGGACAAGCTATTAAAAAACCAATTAGCAGAACTTGAGGAACTGAGGAAGAGCGTAATGACTTACATGACTAGTTTGAGAGATGCCCAAATAGAAGTTGAGAGTGAGAGACTGAAGCTTAGGGTTGTAGAGGCTCGGAACAAGGAGCTTGAACAAGACTTAGCCATGGAGAAGGAACTCATGGAAGAGTTGCATGATGAGTTGAAGAAGGAGAAATCTTCTTTGGAACAGGCGATGCAAGAGAAGTCTTCCCTACAACAGGAACTAGAGCAGAAAAATAAAGAATTTGAGGAGATTGGCAGTCTTATTCAGGTGAAAGAGTCAGAATTGGTGGATGCTAAGCTAGAAATTCAGCATTTGAAATCTGAGCAGGCTTCTCTTCAGCTTCTCTTGCAGGAGAAAGATTTACAACTCTTAAATGCAGAGAAGAAGTTGGAGGATTTAGAGCAGGTGGTTGCTGAGCTAAAGATGCTTATGAGTAGTAAGGAAGACCAGCTAATTCAAACCACAAAATTGCTAAAGGGAAAGGAGGAGTGTGTTCAGATAATGGAAGATGAGTTGGATGACACAAGGATGAAAATATCTGAAGCTGAAAGTGTAGTGGAACGGATTGTAGAACTTACTAATGAACTTGTTATCTCCGTTAATGATGAAGATTGTCACACATTTATGCAGCCGGAGAGTACGAGGATGGAACTCATGCAACAACCATGGGACAAGCCAGGTGATGATTTTGAGTATCAGAAGGCACAGCTTGAAAATGAGCTCAAGATGACCAGAGAAAGCTTAAGAATGACAGAAATGGAAGTCCTAGCTTCACAGAGAGCTCTTACAATCAAAGATGAGGAGCTCAAAGCAGTTCTTGGGAGATTAGATGCCAAGGAAAAGGAACTAAAAAGACTCAAGGATGAAATGGTTGAAGATGCCAGTGATCTAAAGAAGCTTTACACTTTGGCACAAGAGAGAATTGGTGAAAAAAGCATGGGGGATCTAGCTATCGAAAAGCTTCAACTTGAGGCAGCTCAACTGGAAGTTGAAGCTGCAACCAGTGCTCTACATAAGCTTGTAGAGCTGAGTCGAGAGCTTCTAAACAAAGCAAGCTTAAACACTGAGACAGAAGAATATATCGGTATGTCAGTGCAAAATGGCTATGATCTTGGGATTAACGGGTTTGAGAACAATGAATGCCTGAAGGAGGTTAAACTGGGAGTTGTTCGATTGTCAACTTTGACTGAGCAGCTGGTGAAAGCAGCTGGTGGAGACTAATTGGATAATGAAGCTTACCAGATTCGGTGTACAGATGGGCGTTACTTATTTGTTCGGTATGTGACATAATGTTGTTGGATAGTAGTTGTTGTACCACAAATTCTTGTTGTATAATGGGTGTAATATGTTTCTTTTACACGAGCTGAACTAAAGATTCGAGCGATAAGTTTTGTAACACATTGTTAAATTAATTCAACACTGATCTAATGCTTGAAACAGACGGGTGGAAGGTCGAAACTCCAGTTTATCAGCATCAAGAATTCTGCCATGCTCAGCACACACGTGTCCAAAACATTATTTAGAGCTGTTTGGGATTGTTATTAGTTGTTCAAAAAACAGTTTTACAATTTTATTTATTTAATTGATTGATTTTTTAATTTTTTATAAACTGTTTTTCAAAAATATACTTCAGAAAAAAATGTGTTTACCTATTTATTTTCAAAAACAGTTTTAAAAATTCAAAAAAATAAAAAATAATTTTTTTTCCAAAAGCATTTTTTTCAAATATAATGTCAAACGGATCCTTACAAATCTTATTAACTGTTCTTTTCATAGACAAAGTATGTCAACAAAAACTACCCCACTGTTCTTTTCATACACAAAGTATGTCAACATAAACTACCGAGAATTTCGACCATTGTTGCCTTCATATTCTCAACAAAAACAAAATGTGACAAAAATATTCATAATTTAGACTCCGTTTGTTTTCAAAAAATAATTTGTTTTCGAAAAATAAAATATTTTTTTTATTTTTAGCTGCAACATTAAAAAAAATGAAGTAATACTTTTGAAAAATAACTTCCTATTTTGAAAATGAAAAGTTATTTTTTCTTATTTTTAAGATATTTTTTATTGATTGAGAAAATATTTTCCTTTGATTTATTTTTTGGAGTTAAAACAAACATTAGAAAATAAAAAAAAAAATATTTTTCAGAAAACAAACGAAACCTTAATTGACAAAAGCTGCACCGAGTATAAAGGCACTTTTAACAGTATTTTTATCAACAGCCAAGCGTGTGGCATCTAAATTATCAATGTAAAAGCAGTACCAGTTCCCCCCACAATTTAGCAAAAACAGTTAGCTTTACCCATATATTAGAGCTACAGATAAATCTTAACAAGCTTAAGAAGCTTAATTACCGGGCAGTGCCAACCCTTAAGGATATTTGCTTCAGACGGCGAAACCATGCTTGGCTGCCACTATGGCCACCACTCTAGCCATCCACATGTTGACTATCATTTTGCAGAAAATTATTCTGTAGCTTCTTACCTTTGGACCCCCCAATTTTCTTCCCTATAAAAAGTCCGACTTTCATGGAACTGAATAGACCCAATGCTATCAGCAGTGGCCTCACAGCCCAATAAAAATCCTTTAGATGTTGATATTTTTTAATCATTCGTGGACAAGTATTAAAAGAAACAACCTCCACTTCAGCCAGATCGGCCAAGAATGTGCTATATTCCTCCGCAAAAGTAAATCTCCCCAGGCGCTTGACAACAAGACACCCATTTAGTAGGATCTGCCAAAGCTTCCAATTAGCCCAGGCTCCTTGCCTTTTACGGGGCCATTCGAATCAAGGGCTGAGAACATTTGCTTTCAGCCTCACAAGCTGACCCACAAAGTAAGGTTTTGTCATCTGAAGCTCTGAAGAATTTCCTTTCCAAAGAGTTCACTCCTATGAATCCAACAGCCACACTTTGATGGAACGAAGAACACCCACTGCCACTGGTGAGTACTTTTTGTCTTCCTCCTTCAAACGTACCTAATCCCCAACTGCCAAGCCGAAAGTCACCCACTCCAAGCTTGAAGCAGGAACTCTCAATGGTTCATGAACACCAAACACCCTCACCAAAACAAAACCATCCCCATCTGCATCACTTTCTAAGTCCACTAGTGTTGCTTCAGGAACATCCATATTTTCAATATTGCGTGAATTATGTGGTTTTCTGGATCGAACAGTGTCTCCCAACTGCAGATGATCCTTAAAAAGAAACCACTCGGAGTAACCAGAACCAGTGCCATCTGAGATTGTTCCGCTCCCAAGTTCTGTCCAGCATCCATCACTAGAAACTACGTTCTGTGAGCTGCGAATTGTTATTAAATAGATGAGAAATTGACATTACAAAAAACACAAAATTTCTTTTGCGTGGATTACTGAAAGTCTGAATTTGCAGTGTGAATGTTTGAAAGCAATCAAAGGCTTAGTTCCTGTTCAAAAAACATTCCAATTTCGAAAAAATAATAAAAAACATTACTGAAAGTCTGAAATCCACGCAAAAGCAATCAAATGCCTAGTTCCTGTTAAAGAAATAAAAGCGACATGCCATGCCAACACATGAAAAGGTAGAAATGATTTTAAAATATTAAATATTCGAAAATGAACGACTTTATCTCAGAAAGATAAGAAAAATCAATGCAAACAACTAGTTACCTTTTAAACGTTTATATCTATTATCAGTGGCGATGTTGAAATTTTTTGATGCGATGACAAAGTTATAAAATAAAAAAAATCGACGGTACACTTGAACTAAGTAATGAACTAAATGTATCTTTTTCTACTATTTTCGTAAGAAAACTTTTGATGTCCATATTTTTCGTTATTTTCATTCTGTAATTATAATTGATATATTAAATTAAATTTATTATTATTTTTTAAAAAATAAAATAAAAGTAAATTTAACTATTAAATCTTAATATCTAATCAATCATGAAAAAAATTCATACATAAAAAATCTTCTATAATTACTGAATCAATTATACTTAAATAGAGTTAGTAGCATGCGACAATAAATAAAATTAACCACAATTCAAACATAAAAATTATAAACTAAAAACTATTAGATTATGAATTGAAACTAGTTAATGAAAATGTTTAGAAATATACATTCTTATTACTTAGGATTTGGTTGAAATACTGATAAATTGAATATTGTATTTACCGTGCAACTATTCCAACTGAAAATGCCAGAGAGACAAGGAGAACCAATAGCTAGAAGGAGAGGGGAACTAGGAAAGTAGAAGAGTGAGGGAAAAAGATAACTGATATTGAATTTGTAAATGGAAAAAAGTAAGGAAATTATAATAAAATATAGATTAATTTAATTTGTTTTAACTTTTTAACTAATAATTAGTTAAAGAGAGTTTACGTTAGCTTTAAAATTTGGAGATACAACTTTATATTTTTATTATTTATTATAAAAGGGAATTTTTTTTTTTGTTGGGGGGGGGGGGGGTGTTCAGTTTTGCATAATGTACATCCGCCCCTGTCTGACACTAAGGGTGGATTCCTGAAGTCATAGTCAAAGCAACAACGAGGATAATTTCAATTGGCGGAGGAAGGCCTTCAGGAATCCGTGGTTTCTCTTGTTTTCTGACAACTGAATCTTAAATTTCTTCAACTGCTGTCCTTCCATTCCAGGGCTGAATGCCCAGTCAACATCTCCACAATGCTGCATGCAAATCCCCATGAGTCCGTCTCCATGGATATGTTATGATACAACAACATGAAGATGGGTTGAAGGCAAATCATGGTGAACTAATGAAAGCAGGTATGGGTAGCTTGAGGATCAGATGTGAGGAGCAGCGGTTGGCAGCAGGAATTAGTCTGCTAGTAGTTAGTTATGTTAGTTAGAAAGTCTGAAATGAGCTGGACAAAGGGGACAATCCTACCTGGAAGAATGAAGGCATAGTATCGGTTGTTAGTAGGTGTCATGATCCGTTATTTTTTTTCTTGTTGTATTGTCATTTTCTGTTATCCATTTTCCATTTGTTGAAGTCTATGTTTTCTAAAATGTATGAGAATGGGGCATGGATTGAATTGAATTAACAGAATTTTCTGTCAACTTCCTCCTCCTCCTCTCTCTCTCGTCTCATTCTTCTTCTTCTGCTTGCTTCTACTATTCTGCTTCTTCTCTGCTTTCTTTTCTCTGCCTACCTCTCTTCCTTCAACTCTTTCTATTCGGGTTATGATCCAAGGTCATAACAGGATAGTGGACCTCTTACTTCTGGCTGCCATTGTTCAGGAGCCATGTAGTTTGGGTTTCCAAGCTAGCAAGACATATCTGAGCGTGGCAGTGGAATTCCAAGCAGCAGATAAGGAATGCCGACATCTCCCAGAATTGCTTGATCATTCACATTAAGAAGGAAGTTTGAAGGTTTAAGGTTAAGAACTATGCAACTTTAAAATTGCCTGAACCAACTCAATCCCATGCCTGCAAGAATCAGAAAAATTAAGAAAAAAATTAAGGCAACTTTAAAATTGCCTGAACCAACTCAACCCCATACCTGCAAGAATCAGAAAAATTAAGAAAAAAATTAAGGCAACTTTAAAATTGCCTGAACCAACTCAATCCCATTCCAAATTTTTAAAGCATCAAAAAAATATTTTTTCCACCAATTTTATATAATTAAAATTAACCCTTTTAGAAGAAAATTGTTAAATTCATCTCAAAATTAATAATTGCACAAAAAATTAACACATAACTTTCAGTTTACAATCATTTTACTCTATTTCATCTTATATATATATATATATATATATTTTTGGCACCATCCACCATAATAAGATTACAATCTTATACCATAAATAAAATAATTTTGTGAAAAAGAATAATATGTTTTTGAAATTTCAGTTAAGCAAAAATGGGTGCCAGGAGCATACAAATTACAGGGAAGCACTTATTTAGAAGAAAATTTGTGGCCTAGACTTGATACATAAATTATAATGTAGACAGATCCTTGACTTAATCCACCACTGACTTTAGGCAACTATTGTCCTGTCCAGGATGTGGTGTGCACACCAAAGCAGTAGAAGAATCAGTGCCAACAAACAATTCAATCAATATCCTTGCTATTAACAATGCTGATTCCTTATCGAAATTTTGACAAGAACACGATCCCCCATACCTTGTCAACAGACTCAGAATTGTATGCACTTAAATCTACAGTGAAATTTATGTGTACCCTGATAGTATAGCCTGCCTTTCCTAACCCAGAGAAATATATATATATATATATATATATCAGTGATATCTAGTCTTCTCTCCAATGATTTCTTTTAGAATAATATCTATCACCACATAACTGTATCACCTTTTTAAAATTGCCCAAGATACCATAGGCAGATCTAGCAGGGTAACCCTTCAAACTTCTTTCCATGGTTGCCAGCCTTGAATAAGCTAACCATCGGTGGAAATGGAAGGAGGCAGTCAACCTTGTTTCCTTCTTTTCAAAAATGTTATCTTTATCATCATAGCAGTTGTGAACTCCATTTTCTACGTCATAAGAATTAATTTCCCTGTCATTGTGTCCTTTCTCTTCATAGATATCTGGAAGTGATGGCCAACTGCAAATTACCAATTGCATAATTGATATACAGTTTCGGTTGATCAATTGAACATACCCTACACTATGCCTGATAAAAACTGACACTAGTGATTTAAACAGAGAGGAGAGACTAAAAGCAGATAATGATAAAATCAATTAGAAACATGACAGATTATAAAGAAAACCCTACATCTCATGTTGCTCTGAAGCAGCAAACCGTTTTGTTGATCTCTTCTTCTTCAGGTTAAAACAGTTCGAGATATGCCTAATAAATTGAAGCTGCACATTCAAATAATTTCTTTTTAGAAGCTGAAAGGCGAAAGCAGCCGCTTTGATTATATTTGAGTATATATCATCTGCAACTCCATAACAGTAATTTGAGAATCTTAGTCGAAATGCTAAAATATCTTTTTCAAGGGGAATGCAGCCTCGTACCTGATCATCATCCTTAATGCCATAGTTTCTGATGTAGTCAGCATCCGTAAGTAGCTTCCGACCATCATAGGTCAAGCAGAAATGGCTCCACACATGGGGCCTTCATGAACCACATTCATATTGCAAATATATCCATGTTAGAAACAAAAGGAAATTAAAAAGATGAGAAATCTAAAGATTATTCTTCATGGCTAAGCACCTAGAAAATTAAAGAAATAATGGAAATTGGGTTTCGAATTTTCTATTTAAAATTTGTTTTTTCAAAGAACCTCATCGATGGAGTTAAACAGACCAGAAATCCGTTTCTTCTCCTATTTTATCAATAACAAATTTGAAAGGAAAACAATGCAATAAAATTATGCCATGAGATTTTGCCGGGCCCCTTTTGGGGCATATGACTAAATGCATTCTCCACTGCCTGCCTCAGTTCTGCGATTGTAGCTCTCCTCATAACTTCAATATCTGTAAAACCAAAACAATCCAATCAATTTCAAACAATCCGCCATTTTACCTCAATTTCTCAACAACCAAACAACCTGGAAAAAAAATGATAAAATTACCGAAGCAAGAGCCATCCAATTTGAGAATGGAGAGTTTGAGGGGCTCCTCGGGGAGTTTTGTATAAGAAAAGCTGCTGTTGCGAGAAGGCGCATCGATTATCGCAAACGAAGGAGAAGGTAAAGAATTGGAACGGCGGTGGACGACAGCAAGTTTAGGAAAATAATCGTCGACGTTGATTCTCATATCGACGAGAATCATGATTGAATGGAGGAGCGGGTGATAAACTCTATAAATCTTACGATGTCTGTGTTAAAGATTCTGAGGAGAAAGAGACACGAATTATTTGTTAAATCAAACAGAGTGAATCACTAGGGTTAGGGTTTGCGCTTTTCGTGATTTTTCGCCCTGTAACGGACTTTTGTCGGGGGAGATTCCACAAAGAGAGAGAGAGAGAATCTAGAGTTGCTTGTTTTTGGGAGAGGCTTGAAGAAGGCGACAGTTGGATCATATGGAGAGAGAGAGAGAGAGAGCCCCTTATTTAATCCTTATTTTCATTTTCAATTTTCCATTTTTTAACGGTACATTATAAGCATCTAATATAAAAAGGGAAAAAAAGCCTTTTCTTTTATTTATTTTAGATTGTTTTTTGGTCATTTGCTACTTAATAAAAAAAATTATCTCCTAAAAATTAAAAAAAAAAGGGTTTTCTAGCTGATTGTTGTCCATCTTGTTTGTGTTTCTTGTTGCTTAATATATTCTAAGATTTATTGAAATTTTAGTAACAAAATTATTAATACATATCCTAAGATTTTTATTAATGAATTAGTATTAATAATTTTGTTACTAAAATTTCAATACACTTCATTAGTCTACGTAAAATACATTAGAATGACATGTGACAAAGTCTTCGCTTTTCAAAGAAGAAACCAAGCCTATGAGTCACGAATTTATCTTACCTAGGCTGATTTTTTATGAATCAACCCAACGAGAAAAGTAGTAACTGTTTTTCATATAAAGAGAATATTAATCTAACCTAGGTTTGTCTATTATAGAATACCATTGTAAGACATACAATTAACAGCCATGCAATTTATTTATCCAGCACTAGGAATTTCAAAACAGAACAAACAAATGAAGTCGTTATATCACAAAAAGGGCCTTTCGACTGAAAATATGAGCTTATTGTAAGGACAATATCGTTGCAAATTCATCCAATTTCTCTGATGACACACCAGATTGCTTGCAATGTAACCCAGCAGAGGGGGAAAATCTAACACTTGAAACTCTACAATTTGTAGCAAGTGTTTCTAACAATATATGCCTCGTAAGAAAAAAATTTCCTACAATTTTTACATTCTGGATGGTGAAAATTTGAGTACAAAGCATCACCATTGTGATGCCGTTTGCTGCGAATGGCATGCCGCCAGAAGACCTTGATTAAGAAGTTGAATTAGCAACTTTCTACTGGCAAAAAAAAAATCTCCTCACGTAAGTAAATCTCTTTTACAACAGACAGATATTTGAGGATTAGAGCAGTTACTGACGAACTCCAGTGATGAAATGTTCATGCCCAGTCCGAGTAGTTACCTATCAATTAGTGCAATATGTGGTCTGAGCAATTACCTCCCTACGAGCTTATAATAGGCATACATACCGGAGCCAATAAATCCAAGCAATTGTCCGATAACATTGAACTGCGAGCAAGTAAATATTGTCAGATCAAATTGCAACACCAAATTTAAAAACCGGTATTAAGAAAACAGCGAGGATGTGAAAAGAATTTACACTTACAGTATCAAAAGGAAGCCCACCAAAAATGGCCCAGCCCAGGCCAATGGTAAATAGGTCCTACAGGAAGACATGATGAGAATCAAACGTTTATTGCAAGAGGCACTATCTTAACAAATCGAAACTCTATATGAACTACTACTACCAACAAAAGATGATTTAGTTGATTCTCTCTTTAGAACTACGTATGAAAATTTTCATGGAATTCCGTGATGGTATGACTTTGAAGCCTTCAGGTTGTGATACTCATCAAGTTTCAAGTTGCATTGGCCTTAAAACAAAAATTTTCATCAAATTATAGTATAATAGAAAGCTAGCAAACAAACCTTCAGGTTGCCACAGATTGTCTGTGTCAGTGCTGAATTGAGAGTAGTGTTCAGAAATATGCTGTAATTCAAGAAGAAAGCCAGTACACAGGAGAGGAGCAGCACAGCCTGCCCACAGGAAAAAGAAGCTTAGTCAAAGCCCTCTGCATACTTATATTGAATCATAGCAACAAGAAAACAACGGAATAGAAAGATGTTTGTTGGGTGAGACGCCCAAACTCAACATATATTAAAATAAATGCTTGAAGTAGATAGCAATCTATTTTCCAAAACAATCCTACACCCTTCCCTAAGTAGCTTATAAAGATATCAACAGATATCAACCAGCTAATTGCTAACAATTTCAAGGGTCAAGACACTTGTTACAAAGACCAAGAATGATAAGTCACAAGTGTAAGGCATATAATGGCAATACTTCATTGAAGATATTTAAATAAGTAGGTCATGAGAAAAAAAAAGAAAGAAAGGCATTTCTAATAATTAGTAGGCCCTACCAAGAAACCAGGGGAGAATAGATAGGGGAAATGCATTGTCATCTCCAATTCACTACGAATAAATGTCCAAAACAGCAAAACTGGTCCGCAAACAACTCCTGTAATAGGAAAAAACAAGAATTGTTCAGGCAATAAATAGTTTATTTGAGAGGGAATAAAGAAAATTCCAATTTAGATATGTTAACTAACCATTGCACCACATAAGACCAAAGCTGTTAAGGCCACTGGATTTCCCTGAGAAAAGAAGTACATTAACCACATGACAAGAGATTTTGCGACGGTGAATAAATATGTCAAAGAAAAAAAAAGTGAGACTGCTACCAATACGGCTTATAGTTGCAAGATATATTGCTGTTGTGATGTTGGCTAAGAACACAACAGCATATCCATAGAAGTCAAATGACAAGTCCCGAGCTCCAGCAATGAATGCACCAAGAATAATAACTCCGACACTGATAAGAATTGAATGAAGAAATTGGAAACATTTCAATACAATTACAACTATTTCAATAATAGAAGTTGTTTTCCTTTATACATCACCATTCAATAAGCTTTTTGAAGTAGAAAGAAACTGAAAAGTGAGTGTGTTTAGCAGCATTGTTTTAAGTCCAAAATGGACCTCCTAAGGTCAAAATTTCTTCTATCAGATGGATCATCAAACAGGGTCACATCTGAGTTTAAAGTTCAATATGTACATTCATCACTAACACTTGTTACAAACAAATAAGTAACAAAGAGCAAACCAAGAAAAAATATTACAATAAGAGAATGCAGACGTATGAAATACATGATTGTTAAACAATGCATAAAATTGCTCAGCACTTTCAACTACTCCTAAATAATTACTTGTTAGTTGTTATACAGGAAAACATTTTCTTCTACAATGTGAGCTGTTCAATACAATTATTGATGAAAGCAATTTATGCTGCCAAGATGCAGTTAATGCTTGGCAATTTAATGGAGGCTTTTGGAATGAGATTAGATACATGAGTATGACTTTCATGTAATTCAAATGTTCTCGAGAATCCCAGACTTTATGCTGCACGAGGGTTGTTCTATTCCTTCACAATGCAATCCTGTTGTTTTTTCTAGAAAACACCATGCCAAGCAAATTGCTGTCATTTTGGGAAGAATATTTGCTGTATCAAGCAAAATTAGCTTAGAAATTATCCAAGTTTTTCTATAGATTCATGCTTTCACTTGCTTAGTATATAGTTTCTAAGTCTAACTGCCAATGAAAAGAATATACACTAACAAAACCAGTAACAAGGACAGACCATTTACCTTCCCACAATAGGGGGTGTATATCTCTGCCCTGCTAGGAAGTACTCCATAATCATTGTAAAGGCTACTGTAGTCCGCCTTAGGGTAGTGTACATGGGAACATTTACTCCGCGAACAGACTCCATTGTCACTAGCTTTTCAAGGAGACATGAAAAACAGAAAGACATTAGTGGCAAGAAAAACAAAATCAATGTTGTAGAACCTTATTCAAAGTTGCATAGTGACATATACCATGTAAAGCAAATATGCAACTGAAAGAGGAAGAGTGTGCATCAATGTCTCAAATGACACAAAAGTAGTGTTGCCGTCAGAAATAGGTAAAGATTCACCAGCAGCGAAAGATATAAGTTTCAAGCGTCTCAATGCATATAGAATAGAGATTGAACTTATCATCTACAAAGAAACACAATAAGAGTGTAAATATGAAATTTCCGGAAAAGGCCATAGACCTATGGTTGAATGTCAAAAAGAAATGAGTGTCACAAAAAGGAAAGGCATGAAATATGTAAATGTTATTAAATTAATCAATTTTGTCTTCATTACTAATTCAAGTGCGAATTCTTCAGAAATGGAGGTGATCCAAGGAGTTAAGCCAGGAGGCTCACTCCATACCTCCCCAGGAGCTTCAGTTAAAATAACTGCAATCAGTGTCAAACTCATTTTAAGCCCAGGCCAACTGTTATGTGCAGTGTGCTTAATACATTTAGGTGCTTCCTAACCACAACCTTAGCAGTCTTCATGACCATTAGGCAAGCTAATTATCCTACTGGGATTTTCTAAAAAATTAATAATCTAGAATAGCGATACACCTGTTGCTTTTTGGTTTCTCTTTCAAATAGAATTAGCATCATCTTTTTTGGGAAAGAAAAGCAAACATATGCTATTGCTGATATCCAGTAATTTACATAAGATAAATTGGGTCATATAAGCTCTGTAATAATCTACCTGAAATAGTGTTATGACATTTGCACTGGGGAAGTTATAAGAAGAAAGCGCTGCTTTGTTGAACATTACCAAAAGCACTGCAAAATAGATTAAAAACTGTTAAGTGTCCAAACCAAATCCATAACAAAAACTAAATAGCACTAATTCTAGTAAATGAGCCACCATGAAGCCAACAAACAGATGAACAGTTATCATTACCAAGAGCAGAAGGGCATAAAGTAGGTAGAGGACCAGAATTTTTTATGGAGATATCTTAATTTCACAAGTCCCAACCTATTTTAAGACCTTACCTCATCAGATTGATATAAGAACCTTGGGAAGATGATTGTACTTTGCTAGTAGTGCAACCATTTTTTTTTCATGAATTCATTTCTTCCCTCCAAAATTCAGAAAATCTTTTTTCTTTTCTTTTCCCACTCACACATGCACTTCTCAAGAGGAATGCAAGAAGAATGAAGACCCGATATCGATGGATGTAATATTATCCATGTGAGTTTCGTGCGACTACAAGCATTAAATGAATTTGAAGTATCTAATTCCTCAAATGATCCAAACATCAAAGTTCGCAGAACCGCACATATAAGCTTCATGAGACCTAATAGATAGCAAATAGCAACGACTTGAAAACCTAAATTAGCACAAATTATCCAGCCATGAACCTTATAGGTACAATCATTTGCAAAATCAGGACAGCAGCATCGTCCAAATAATAGGTCAAACACACTCAAATCTAAAATCAGCAATTCTAGTAACGGTATCTCTGTAGTCTGTACTATAATAAACTCCAATCAAATAGGAATCAACGTGAACGTAAACAGTCATGTTTAAGCTTAAATTGCAATGATCAGCGATAGAAATTTCCAAGAAATATGAATCTAAATGGATACAGATAACGTACCAGCACAAGACATGTAAGAGATAGCAGCGTAGGCGCCTCTTTTAGTCATGGCGGATCCTCTAAAGAGCTTCTCATCTCCTCCTTTAATGAGCCTCTCCTTTTGCTTCTCCTCGCCGCTTGGAGAAATGGAAACTGGAAGTAACGGATTGTTGGATGAATTGGACGCCATTGGAGACAATCTCTGTCAGCGCTCTTTCCGATTCTATATTTTTATATCACTAAAAATCAATCATAGATTTTATGGTCAGCTCAACAAGCTGAGTCGTGCAACTCGGAACTCGCTTTGGACGCGACAGCGTCATCAAAACAGTTTCCAACTCGTCGTTCACTCACCTAATTAGTGTGTCCTTTTTTTGAAGTTTTATTGACACCTATATTTCGAAATTGAATTTCTATTTACCTTAAATTAATAAATTAGATTTTTTAACTCAAAAAATTACCTTATACTTATAATTTTAAATATTTATGCAAGAAAAAAAATCTTTAAATAGATTTTTGATATTTGAAATTGCTGTTGAAAGTTAAAAAAAGTTCAATTTTTTTAAAATTTTTTATGAATAAGTTTTCTCAAATTTATTTCTAGTAAAAACATATATTTACTTAATTTTATATAAAATTAATTTTTAAAATTCAAAAAAATAAAAAATAAAATTTTCTTCTAATAGGCGCTAATAAAATATAAATTTATAATTTTTTAATTATAAATTATGTTTGAAAAACAAAGTGAGGTGAAATTTGAGAAAAGTAATATATCTAAATAAAGTCTAGAAATCACTAATATGAATAAATTTAACAAGTTTGATATCATATTATAATAATTAAATACAAATTATTTTATTTATCATCAGTAGCAAAAATAATTTTTTAAACGAATATATTTGATTTTTTGAAATTATATTTCTAAATTTACTTTTAATTGAGGTAAATATTATCAGGAAATACAATTATTAGACAATAATAAACTTCAAATCCAAACCAAATTAAACCGAATGAGCCACATCCATGTCATCCGTCCAAGTACCTTAGGTAACAACCCAAGTTATGACTCGAGTCCATAACTCGATTGAGGTTAGACCGGTTGCGCAGTCGGTCAACTCAATTAAGACGAATTTGACCCGGCAACCAAGAAAAAAGTTGTAATATATTTCTAAATTTTAACGCAGCCACCGTCTAAATCAAATTATAAAAATTTCAAAAATATTTTAATAAATTATATTTAGAAATAATTTTTTAAAAAACTAACATTATACCTTTTATTATTTGAAATAATACACATTTTTTTGATATTATATAAATTTTAAATATTACAGTACAATATACTATATAATTTTTCTATATTTAGAATATTTATACGCAAATTTTTTAAAATTTTATATACAGTATTATAATGATATTTTATAAAAATTTAAGATTTTTACTTATTATTAATTATTATAATTATATAACAACCAGTACATTTAAGTTACAATTTTTCTAATTATTATCTCAAACAATATTTTTATCAAATAATGGAGATAAATTGTTAATTTTTTGAAAATTTATTTTTAATTGTACTTAAAAAAATTTCTGTAATTTATTCTTTAAATTTTCAGAATAAATATGAATAATAATTTTTCAGATAGATTACATCTACGATACCTGGATTTTCTAATTAATAACAATTTAATATCTCAACTTTAATTTGTAACAGAAAATCTCTTATACTTGATTTTGTATCACAAAACTTCATCTGTTAATCTCTGTCTTGTGAGTTAACAAAAAAATTAAGTGATATTTTCACATCATTTTGAAAAATCGCATTCACATGTGTAATTTACATTTCATAAGGTGGATCCATATCATTTCCCTCCAAACTTTGCTCCTAAATTATTTCTCTCTCATTTCCATTAATTATTTGAAGCCCTAAGCTATAGAAATCCATTTTTCCGATTTGCAATCTCTGCATCTTTCTTTATTTAACTGAAATCCCACATTTTCTTTCCATAAATCTGTAAAAAAAAACACAATATTAAATAATACCAATATCTCAACATCTTCTATATAAGAAAGAAAGTGATAAATTTTCTCTTATATGAAAATTCAAAATTGAATTCCAATTTCGACTTACCCAAATGGAATTGATGTTAGCATTGGAGCTTGACCCACGATCGATCACCTCGAGGCAAATTGAATAGGAAACCAACCTAAACGACTTTCCACATCCTCCCCCACCACTTGCACTAGCTCCACCTCCTCTGTCTCCATCATCAACAACCATGTCATTCTCACTGTTTCCCAACCCTTGCACAACCACCCAACCAAAAAAAAAAAATGTAATTCCCTTAAACCTTCCTTCTCCACTCTTCCACCTAACAAATTCACCCAAACTTATTTCACTTAAATAATATACAAAAAAAATAAAATAATAAATTTGATTTGATAGATATATAAGGTGATTATAGTGGCGCTGAGAAATATTTTCTATGAAAAATTTGAGCTTTAGCTTCTTCTTCTTTTATTCTCAAGTTGTTTTTGTCTCCTTTACATAGTCTCTCTCTTTTCATTTCCCTTTTGTCTTCTCTTCTCTCTCTATCTTTGCTTCGTGTTTTGAAATGGTTTCATGGCAATCAGATTTGGCGAGGTTAGATTATTAATGGAGTTCGTATTAACCATTTTTGTCCAAACGAGTCATACAATGAAGGGTTCAGATTTATCTAGAAGATTTTGATGTATGGTTCTAATTGATTTACACGTGCAAATTGTCAAAATGAAGTGCAAATATTACATATGCTTTCTGTTAACTCGAGATAAGGAGATTAACATAAAGATTTTTATGATACAAAATCAATGTATAAGAATTTTTCTATAAAATATTGAATTGTTACAAATTCGTAAATTAAGATATCGTCGATATAATTTATCCAAAATTTTATATATCTACTAATATCAAGATATAAATTTATAAATATTTATTGATTGAATATGCTTTAAAATATATTTTATTATGAAATTATAATTCCATTTTTTTATAATATAATTATTCCCTCGATAAAATTGGTCCCACTGGGTAAAAATCTAATGAAAAATTTATTGGACTTAATGGTCTGGTACTTACAAAATACCGAAATGAATAAAAATACCTATAGAATTTACCAAAACAAGGATACTCGAGTTAGTTTCTACATAAATTGTGACAAAAGCAATTGAATACTACATTATGGTTAATCAACTTATCAAGTACAAGGTAATAGTCAATAGGTCATAAAAAAAAACTAAGACTAGTTAAAACTGATTTGATTGAATGTGTAAGGTTCCTATAATTGACAACAAAATGCAATATTTATAGTAAATCAAATATTGTCCTAATATAATTATCCTAGCAATTGTTGATTTTGATGAGAGTACGATGAAAAGTGATTAACCAAAGCTAACCTAAAACCTTAAAAACTGAAAATGAAACAAAATAGACTCCAAAATAATCAAAATGAATATAGAGAGTGTTTGAAATTGCTATTAGGTATTTTCAAAAAATAGGTTTAGAATTTTTTTTGGTTTAATTAACTGATTTTTTTAATTTTTTATAAACTACTTTTCTCAAACATGTTTCTGCAAAAAAAACATCTATTTAACTGATTCTCTTAAAAAACAGTTTTTAAAAATTAAAAAATTTAAAAATAATTTTTTTCTCCCTTGAAATATATATATATATATATATATATATATATATATATATATATATATATATATGCGGTAACCATGTAAACATCATTTTCACTTTTTGGTGTTATTTATGCCTCACATTTTCAAATATACATTCGTGTTGATGCTTCTATCTACACAAAAACATAGCCACAAATCTCTAAACCCCTTTTTTCCACTCACCGAGATCCGATTCTCTTTCCAAAATAATTATACATTCCTGCGAATATCTCATCTACTACAGCAACTATCAAATGATTGACTTCGAATTTTTATCTCAAAAAATCTTCTATAAATACTTATTTACTAAAGAAATTGGTTGGCAATTTTCAATCACATAACCTATGCAGAATCAAACACACATCACACAGTAAACAATCATTTGGACTTGTCTTCACTTTGTCACAAGATCAATATCTTAAGGAAAAAGACTAAGAGATATTATGATCCACCTTAAATTGGATTATTTGATCATTTTAACTAATCAATCCTTAGGAAAAAAAAGTAAATCAAACGGTAAGACGGTCTGAGGGTCCCTCCTTTTTCTCTCTATCTTCTATTTCGTCTTCTTTTATTTTCTTCATTTTTGCTGTTTTGAATATATATTAGAGAATTCTACCCATATTTTTCCGGATATGTTTATGTCTGCATGGACATATATTTTAAGGCAGTAAGAATAATTTCTTATGCTTTTATTTTTATTTTTATTTATCTAAATACTTTATTTTGTGATTTAATTGTTTATTGCTTTCAATTAATTTTTATAATCTGCCATTTTTATAGTTATTTCCTCGCAGACATGGTGTTTAGTATTGACTTATTCTATCCTTTCAATTTTCATTGTTTTGATTTCTTTTCATGCATTTCTTTTTACTTAAAATCCGTCCAAATATTACCAGGTCTACTCCACCTCCAAATAAAATATTGTAAAGTTATTATAAAATGAAAATATCGTATTTTTTTTATTATTTAAGAACTTATTAATTACTTATTTTCTATGAATAAAATTTTGTAATTAAAAAAAAAAGTTTAATCTCGAAAAGAAAAGGCGACAAGGAAAATAAAAACGTTAGAGCCGCATTACCCTTAACGGCCCAATTACAGAATTGTATGGCTAGCGCAGAAAAAAAGAAAGCCAACACTATTGCCGATAAGTCTCTGACCACTCATCGCCGGTGAACTAATTATTCCTGAAATCGCATCGTCGACAGCGTGCCACTTACCCACCATTCCTTCTATACTCTATTTCTATGCTTCTTTCTCTACTCTATCTAAAAAAGCGAAGTTCTAATTAGAAACCCTAATGCTTTCTTATTCTATTTTCCTTTCTCTGCCAATCGCGAATCAAGGATTTGTTCACCTCATTCTACGCCTTCCGCAGTCGGAAATATGCTTTTCGACGACATTCTGGTGATTATTCCAGTCACAAGCCATCGCGACCTGAGAGTCAGAGCTTCATCATACTTCGAATTTGCCTATTAGACGGTATTGTTTCTCAAAATTTTGTAGTATCCACGGATTATTAGGTTCTAATTTTATAATGTTTCATTTAAACTCGCCTGGATTTTTTTTCCCTTTTATTTCTATGATTTCCGCTCTTTTTGTTTTCATTTTTTGGTTAAGGGTTGCACGTACTTGCTGACAGTTGTGAGATTCCATTTAGTATGTGCCTCTAGCAAATTCTTTATGGGAAACAATGCCAATGAAATTGCTTGCAAATTGACAGCCGCCTCATAATTTTCTATTCATGTCAGTTTTGAAGCTCTGCACATAAGGAGAAGCTTTATTGTTCATTCTAAGTGAGTGTTCTGCTTGCTAATGATCTCTGCTAATTCTTTCCTGCAGCTTGCTTCAGTTGGTTTACTCTTCAGGCCTTACTTTTCTTCCTTCCGTTGCACTGTGGCACCGACCAAACGTAGATTTAATATAGTATATGATTGCAAGGATGTTCTAAATTCGCAGATTTAAATGATGGCTGAGTTCTCCATGATTGATCGGAGATTCAGTTATACACGTGATTGTAATTGGCCTTCTGAAGCAATTGATGTGCACCATATTCTAGTTCGGAAGAGTAATGCAAAGGGTTTCCTCTTATGCCTCTCAGCTTTTATTCTTTTAACAAACGTGTCACGTCTCTTTTTAGTCAAGGTATTTCGGATAGTTTATGTATTTCAAGGCCTGGATTATACATATACCTCTCCGTATGTGGGATTAGGCTCATATTTTGCTGCACTGTGAAAATGGCCTAAGTATTACACGAGACTGAAGAAGCTGTAATTGGCCTCTGTTCACTTATTATCACTCTAATACTTTTCTTGACGTGTTCTAAGTTGCATTTGGCTTCACAAATTGATGACATTCGCTAGTTTATTTTAGTATTGTAGTCATATGTGATATTAGCTGACATAATGGTCATAAATGAACAGAACGCATCAATCGGCATCTTTTCCTGGAGCTTTCTTTTGAGTGCAATCTTTCTCACATTAATGTGTTGGAAGCCTGTTGTAAAAGGTGAGGGCTCTTACCATTGTGAGGCATTATTCTATCATAAGTTCAGAATGTACGACTCAATAGATTGTAGTGAGCATGTCCTTTCAATTTCTGAAATGACATATTTTCGTTATTTACTTAGTTGTATGCTGGAATGACTCAGAGTCTGTCATGGTAATGCCAGCTTTTGGAGTCCAACTGGAAACACATTATAGAAGGTATAATTTCTTTTCTTCCTCAGTTCCTCGGCATGCACACATGCCTGAAATCTCATTGTGTCAAATGTGTGAATTTACGTAAACTGTATGATGGAAACACGTGTATTAATTACACACAAATGTATTGCCAGTTCTGTTTATGGTATTGGTAAGTTTAGATGGGAGGTTGGGTTGCTCAACTTATTTGGTATATCTCAAGCTGAGGGTTGATAACTAATCTAGGTAAGAGATTGTACTGAAAGGAGAGTACAGTTTCCTTTTATATGTCTTGAGTTGGCACTTGGCACCATTATTGGAGGTTATTTTGTTTGATGGTACTATAATGAAATCCACATTGCGGCAAATTGAAGGAATTGAAGTTGAGATTTCATCATTGTTCTGCATTTATTTAATTAGAATAAACATTTCAATAACTCCTTTTTCCTTTGGTTCAGTGGTTTTTCTTTGGATGCCCCAAAGAAACATGGCCAACATTGCCATTGCTGTTGAAGGAAAAATTAACATAGGCTAAGCAGTTTATTCATGTTTCATCTATCAATAGTTTCTAGTTATATGAAGTTATGTTAATGTTGCTTTCCTTAATTTTGCACTAAAACACGATATGTTCTTTGCAGTGGAAGAGTTGTTCGCCGGTTTGTTCCAATTGACAAGATTTTGAAACCTGTACTGCTAGAATGTGTGACTCCGGTGACTTGTTACTGGAGCCTGTCTTTGATATTGCGTGGGGAAGCAGAGCTGATGTTGGTTTTTAAGGTATACAAAAAAATTTTCAATCTATAGAATAAACTTCAGAAAATGTCTTACCGATAGGTTAAAATTACAATTTGGCTTCAGATTGTTAGAATAAAATAGTTTATAGCTTCTATGGAATGCAGGGACTAATTCAAAATTTGAAATGACAGAAATTGTGTACTTTTTTTTAAAGAATATGCTGTTTACTGTTTAAAATTTAATATCCAGGAATTGCGTCCGCCTGCAAAGATGCTGGTCCCTATCTGGAAGGCCTTGTGTATTGCTTCCAGCAGCGAAGAAAACTCCGAAGACGCCCAATAGTATTGATCAGATGGAGAGAAGTGATAATTTTTTCTTGATTCTCTTTAACTCCAAATTTTGATCTATCCATTGGCTACTCCTAAACATTTATTTATTTTATTCAGTTATTTAGTTCATTGTAGCTGCTTTTCTGTGATCGAACATCTCTTACCCAAATTTCCAAAAGGAGTAGATTAGACTTGCTTAATTAAGCGACTGAATCCAGCTATTGATTTTATACTTGGTAACTGCCTTGGCTTGCTTGGGCAATAATTATTAGATACGTGATATAATATGATTGGATTGGTTTGCGATGGATTCCATTTAGATAAATATTACTTGTCGGGATATGAATATGGTCTACATGGTTTAGATATGGCTAGTTAAACCAAATCACATGTAAACACAAAACAAAATATTATGTTTCACTGAAAAGACATTTTGCAAAAGAATTAAACGAGCTAATGATGGAAATGAGACAAAAGGATCGAATGATGCAGCAACCTAATCTTGATTTCCGATAATACAAGAATCATAACAAGCTCAACAGTTCTGATTTCTTGTAGGCTAAAGCACAGGGGAACCCTAGATGCTGAGCTACTGTTGAACCAAGATGACAAACCTGTCCTATTAAGTTTGGCATTCTAAGTTCAACAGATCCACTGTTCAGAGGGTACTATAAACGAAGAGATTGTCTTCCAGGTGATCCCACTCCACCACGTGTGTCCTGAGAGAGATGTAAAACTTATGTAGGGAAATTTGATGACATTTTCCATCAATCTACCAAATGAAGGAGTTGGTTCCATTCTGTGATTTGTTATTGAATATGACATGAAACTAAAAGTAATTGAAGTATGGTCGTCTCCATCAATTGTGGGATTCTTATCCTTGAAGCCTGGAATGAGATGCCTTTTCTTTGAAGAGTTTACTCTTGTTTCTTTAGCAATTAGGCATGCTTTGTTATCCCTTTGAAGGGAACTTTATCAGGGTCATGGAGATAAGAACATGAATGCTTTTGGAGTACAAAGAGCAACCCACTTGCATTCCAAAGCATGTGGGTCCATCCATTTGTCGATACACATGCGGTAAATTACCATTATTATCAGAATTGATAAAACCTTTAAATCTAATTATGGGTTGTTCAATTATTTTCTCAAATGATGTCTCACGAGTAATAAACCTTTCACTAACACGTAACACGACTCAAATCTCATGTATCATTAATACTTTGTGGACTATAATACCAATAAATTTGATATAATTGGCTCAACCCAAGTGACTTTTCTTTTAAATATTGATTGGCAAGATGCAAAACCTATAGTAGCAGTTGAAATTAAAGGGAAAAAAACTTGCAATTTGGGTTCCACATACTTGACGTTATTAGACAAATTCAAGGAGTTAGGTTCCACTTGATAAGACAAAAACATTTCAGTGCTATAAAATATTGTAATCTTTGATGTAGAAAATTTCATCAAAGAAAATGATTACTAGTGACAACTACTCGACCTAAACCATGTGAGGTACAAAATTGGTGAAGCTTCCTCCATAATGTCATCCATATCACACTATCTCAAACTCAATGGCCCATATTCAATTTGAAAATTTTCTTATCTAGATCGAGTTCACAAAATTTAATTTAATTATAATTTATAATGTATGTAGAGTAATAATTACTTTAGATGTATAGTCGAATATGATTAGAGTGATTCATGATGAAACTGATCTAAGTTCAATTCAATATGATACTACACAATTTTCTTTTTTTTTCATATACTATTCATTTCCCTCAATCAGACACAAAATCCACATCATAGACGCTGGCCCAGTAGAAAATGAGGATTGAATTTATGATATGCCAGCTAAATGCAACAGCAAATTATGCAGAAAATGTTGGTTCATTCCCTCCTTGCTAAATCCCTGTACGGGTTCCATAAAACACACGAGCTACACTGATTAGACTTATCAATAAGAATTCTTCACAGCTGGTAAAAACCTGTCTCCACCCACAATTGGCCGTGCAGGGCTGCCAAGCTAACATCCTGTGCCCACGCTGGTTGTCACGTGAACTTCACAAGGGTACACTCCCTATACCCTTTAAACATGAGGTGTTCCAATATGATAATATTGTTAACCCTACCACACACGCACATGCTCACACTCGCGCATTTTCACAAACACCTTGTAGCATTTCTGAGGAAACAAGATCGTACATCAAACCGGATTAATAACTAAATCAGATTCCATCGGTTTAATCAGATTAATTAAATATTATTAAGAAATTAAAAAAAATTAAATGCTTTATTTTTCACAATTTTTTTTTAATGTTTTTTGAAAAAAAAAGTTCAGAATTTGGTTTTTTCATTAAACCAAACCAGACCAGCAACTGACTTTTAAAGTTTTTATTTTATTTTTTCAATCAAATAGGTCGGTCCGATTTAAACTACATTACTCTGTAGGACCCCAAAGAGAGATTATATTATAGGGGAATTGGGCTGTGTTGTCTCAGTTCATTCTCCGAG
Organism: Triadica sebifera; assembly: GCA_023653625.1. Lineage (NCBI taxonomy): Eukaryota > Viridiplantae > Streptophyta > Magnoliopsida > Malpighiales > Euphorbiaceae > Triadica > Triadica sebifera. The sequence goes on along the minus strand of CM042910.1, from coordinate 26,800,915 downwards.
TCCGTCCTCTCTTTCTAATATTATTGGAGTAGAAATGAAGAACCAAACCCCGACAGAAAGAATCGTTACTATAAATAATAAAAGGAGAAGCTGGGGAGAGAGGTTTAATTAGTTTGAAGTGAGATTAGAAGTTGGAGAAGATCAAGAGAATGTTTCGGCACCCCCATTATGTTGGAATTTAATGAAGGGTAGTGTTCATGTATCATATGATATGCTTGATGGACTTCTGCCGACATCTTGTGCATGTTTTTATAAAAAACCAAATTTATTAATAATGTCTTCTTGTCCATGTATATATTATATAATTTGCCATTTCTAATGTTTAATTGTTAATGAAATATCAACATTAATTAGCCTCTGCCATATTACCTATTAATAATTTTTTTTTGTCAAAAAGTAAAAAATTGTATTATATTGATCTAATTATTATTTTCATGAAAATATACCACTAATTTTTTCTTTTGGGGTATAAGTCTTTTTTCACAAAAATATACCACTAACCTAAGTGTTGATATATCTTGATTTAATTATTATTTTTAATTTTTCAACTAGCCCAAACTATTATTCTCATACACCCACTTCCCCTTTCCCTTTCTTGAAGGAAACAAAGGATCACTTTGACCATAAATTGATAAGGATAACTGAGCTTTGGAATAATTAATATCTCACTATGCTAGCAATTGAATGTGATTTACAATGCTTTTTTCCTATTCCTAAAGAAGAATGATAGCTACTCAGCCAATAGGATGGACCTCTCCATATAATTTTAAAGTAATTGGGATGGACCTTATTGTTTAGTCAAACAAACATGTATATGATGCTTTCCTATGTTGCAAACTGTGTAATTTGGTTTGATTTTTTTTTTCTTAATTTATTCCACTTCTTTAATTCCAAATATGTAAATAACATCCACCTTAAATTGTGCGAGTTGAATTTAAGCATGTGAATGCTAGCTAATTTGGAATATTATATATACATATTCACATTAAAATTTAAAAATTTTGCCGTTGATTTAGAGAGTCTAGCATTATAAATGAAACTAAGAAAAAAATTTGATTGTTAATTTATAAATATAAGATTAAATAAAAAAATTTTAATTTTTTTTAATAGAACATAAAAAATACTAAAATCTTGGGTACTAAAATTGATTAAAAAATCTGGATTAATTTACCCAAAAAAAAATATATCTATGCAAGGTGGAAGCTATAAAAAAAATTTGATTCTTACTTTATAAATATAATATTCAAATATAAAATTATTTCTTTAATAGAATAATAAAATTATTCACTAAATTGATAAGTTAAGATATAAACCAAATATAATAAGAGTTTTTTGAGGCGAAGTTGCTGAAGTGGGGACGCAGAGAGAGTCTGGGCTAAGGGGCAGATAGCAGCCTGTCCGTATGAATGCCAGGCTTTTCTCACCTGTCCGTATCAATGCCAGGCTTTTCCCCGACCCAACTTCCATGCTGTCTCCAACTTCTTTTCTTCTTGTGGACAATACCCAATTTCTTCTGTCTCCTTCTTTCACTCTCTATACATATTCACACATTGCAGTAGTAATAAGCAAGAACTGATCCATTCACTTTAAGCCTCCATTTCTACAATATTGCTTTTGTTTCATATTTTATTACCCTTTATTAATTTAAGTACTTTGTTTGTGTTGCTGCATGTGTGATTAATGGAGCTTCATCTTGGTCTTTCCCTCTCTATCCACAATCCCGTTACTGGTTCTGACCTCAACAAAAATGGGTTTGAGTCGAAAGACTTGTTGGGCTTGAGTCCATGGAGTTGTACACTGGACAAAAAGCGAAGCTATGAAGATGCCTTCATGAATAATAACTTGCAAATTTCATCACAAACTAAGCCTTTGCTTTTATGGAGTGGTCGTCAGCCTGATGACGGAGAAGATCAGCCCAGAAAGAAGAAGACACTCTCTTGCCCCCATAAGTACTCTCTTGCCCCCTTAATAATTTTCCTTCTTGATTTATTACAGTATTTTCGATATTATTGAATTATAACGAAACAAGGCTAAAACAATATAAAACCGAGTTTCAAAATTGCTTGAATACCCTTAAGTTAAAATTAAATGATATTGCAGTGTATATAATTAATTATATACTTCAAAAAAATGATTTATGAGTCATTTTTATATGGGAAATTGAAAGCTGAATATTGAATTGAATAGGAATGATGAAGTGGCAATGGAGGGAGAAGATCATGTGGTGGGTTGGCCACCTATTAAATCATGGAGGAAGAAGGTACTTCACCACCAGCAACAAGGCTTTCATATTGTGAAGAAAAGGGTGGCTGCTAGAGAATTAGGAAATAATTACAAAAGTGGGTCAAATTCCACTTATGTGAAGGTGAAGATGGAAGGTGTGGCAATAGCAAGGAAGATCAATCTGAGGGATTTCCAATCTTATCAAACACTTACTGATTCCTTGATCAGTATGTTTACCAAATGTGAGTGTCACGAGTTTATTTATACCTTAAAATTCATAATTAGGTCATTTTGGTCCAGTCCCCAAGCAAGGCCTAATTGGTTCATTTTTCTGATCGGGGTTCTTCATATATATATATATATATACAGGCCATGAGGTTGAAGAAGATAGTACAAATTATGCTCTGACTTATCAAGATAAACATGGAGACTGGCTACTTGCAGGAGATGTTCCATGGCAGTAAGTATATTTTCTTTTCTCTTTCTTCTTTTAAACGTTAATCATGTTCTTAAATTTCAGGCCTTGTTTATAAATTCATATTGCCTGTTCTTTGTAAATCTCACAATGCCTACTTATATTTTTACTGTGATATCTTTAGATATTTATCTCACCTCTGCTTGCATATAATAAATCTGAAAATCTCCTTGTAATTTATTATTATTTTTTTTAATTTCAATATCTGATGTTTCAGTTCATAACTTTTACAATTTAGTATATCTAAAAATGGCATTTCTATCACAATTTTCAATTTGTTTAAAGTTAAATAAGAACTATGATTTATACAACATAAAATAAAATGTAAATATGAAACCTACAAACTGAGTTTTGCTAAACTTGAGAATATGTAATCAACCATGCCCAAACTGTCTTGTAATAATTTATAAATGGCTAAATCATATGGCTTAAAATAATTAACTCAAGTTATTAATTACTAATAGTTGTTGTATAGTACTTTTTCAGATTTAAATTTCTCTAGTATTTTGCCTATATGGAATTTACCCAGGATGTTAGAGACTAGTTGCTATAATCATTGGTTGAATTTTAGTAAAAAAAATTATTGGTTAAAAAAAGAAAAAAATGTCAATAAATGTGTAATTTTTACATAGAAATTATGGTTTTGCAGGACATTTGTGGAGTCTGTGCAGCGTGTGGAGTTGCAGAGAAGTGGAGGTTGAAATGGGATTGCAATTATCAACAAAATCAGAGATTCTATAGAAAATCAGTGAAAGTTATGCTAGTAGTGAATAAACTAGTCCTAGAAAAGCATACTTGATTAGCTTACTAAAAGCCCTTTATGTTATTTTTAATGTAATTTAAGAAAATTATATATTTTAAGCCTTTCTAATGTTTTTGTGTGGATATATACTTCAGACTCAAAAGATTCAAAAGGCCATTTGTGCCTTTTATGCCTTATTATTATTATTATTATTATTATTTAGATATAGAGCATGTTTAGAAGGTAAAAAATGCACGTTAAAAAATAAAATAAAAACTTTAAAATATAGATTTCAATAGCATGTCAACGTTCGAGTTTTATTTATTAAATGGAATTATGGTACTCATGGTTGGAATTGTTAAGAAAAAAAGTAAGTTAATTTTGATAAAATAAAAGTTGAAAGACTTAATCTCTACAAATAAAAGTTAAAAAATTCAACGATTAAACAAAACACATATAATTCAAAGGTCAAATCAAACAATTTTTTTTCTTAAAATTGTTCTAATCAAATAGAATTATATTGTTGCAGTATAATTATAGACAAATTTGTAAGTTAATTATTATTAACGTTAAAATATGACTAAAGTGTTGTTTGTACTGATTCAATACACGAGCATGCAGTCAACTGTTAGTGACATTATGTGAGAAGCTTTAGGTTTGTATTTTAAACTTGTAAAATGATTAAGAGTATTTTTGTGTGTACCAATATTAATAAATTTTAGTTTAATGGTACTAATCTAGTTATTAGAATTGAGAGATTTCGAATTAGAAGGAAAAAAAAGTATTTCTAGGTCAAAATTTATTGTTATTATGTCAATTGGGTAATGAGCTTTGTTGCTTTAAATTCAAAAGAAGAATGCTCAAGCTCTCCCAATTTGACTATTTGGTCGAAATTATCAGTCTAAAAATTTGAATAACGGAAGTATTTTTTTTAATGAAATGGGAAATTTTGATTGAAAATCTAAATTAGTATATCAATTTGTGAAAAAAATAATAATTTTGGAACAAATTGATTTATCATAAAAAAAATTCGAAGCCGAAATTAGTAATGTTATACATACATATTTGAAAAAAATTGGAGTCCAGTTGTATAATCCAATTCCGACATTTACCCTATTGGGCCTACTAATGGGCCCAAGCGCAGGTAGGGATTATATTTTAAATATATATAGGAAGCGTTAAATTTAAATATGATAGATTTCTCAGAATAAATAGGCATATTAAAAATCAAAATAATAAATATAAAATCACAGATTTTTTGTTTTAAAATATATTAATTCTTTCAAAAATTTAACTAAATACCTTTTTTTCAAAAAAAATAAATTAATAAACAAAAACCTTAAAACCAAAACCATACCCAACACGCCCATATTTACGAGTCAAAACTGGTATGGGAAACCCTTAATTTTGAATATGCAATTTCTTGTGTAATTCTAGAATTTTAGACCAGTTTAATTATTTTTCTGCGATTTTATGCATTTGAAAGTTTGAGGGGGAGACAGAAAGAAGGGACAAAAACTCTTTTTTCTGCTAACATCATACATAATCTTGGAAGATGTCAAACTATTTATTAAAGAACTAAGAGTTATACAGCCGCCAGTTAACATACTTGAGTGATATAATTTTTTCCTGCCCAATGAAACCATTAGCGTTTAAGCAGAAAATTCAATGCTACTTGTGATATTTTAGTATTAGTCAAGCCAGATTGTTTGTTCATACTTCACTTTCCGGCATGCATAGGCTACAGCATTGTTAAGAATCGAGATAAGACCTTCCCCGCATAATTACAGTCAAGATTGGATATTTTGAGTCCATGGCTCTATTTTGTTGTCTGTTCTCGCATTGGATATGAACCTGGATGCTTACGTATAAAATCACAATTGGGTTCTCTCTTATAAATTTTTGTAGCTGGCCAGTTCCTGCTTCTCTACTTTGCTTCTACTCAGTAATGGGGGTCTTGAGTTTCTCCTCCTTTCTTGTTTGTGCATTTCGGGTTGTTTCTGCACAGCCCACCACTGACCCTAATGAAGGTTTTTCTTCATTTTCTTCTAGTTCTCAATAAATTCACATATTTTTTATGCTTTGATAGTATTGTGATATTTGAAATTGGGATCTTTCTTATCTCTTCGTTTCCCTGGTTGTTCAGTGGATGCACTCCGTAGGATGATAGATTACTGGAAATTGAGAGGCAAATTGAATATCACAACTGATCCATGTATTCAGAATTCAACATGGGCTACTGAAAATGCAAATCCTCGAGTTGCTTGTGACTGCACTGGCAACGTTTGCCATATCACTCACTTGTCAGTTTATTTCTTTGTCTAAACCCAGTTCATATATCCATTCATGGACCCATATTAAAGAAAAAATGATTCTTACAAGTTATTGTCTCAGTACATAAATGAAGATATGAGCAGGGTTTAATTTATAGCGTATTTATCATTATTAGTGGCTATAACTACAATGATTAGTTAATACTAAGTAATTTGCTTTAACTTGAATATGATTCAGGAAGATTTATGCTTTGGATATTGTTGGTGAGATACCCAGTGCACTATTTGCGCTTAAGGAGCTCGTGGACTTGTAAGTCATTACAATTTCCTTTAACCACCTTAATTAATTCCTCTTTTTAATAATATCATTTGGAAACATACTTGCTTAGACTTGATTCATGATAGATCAAATACTGAATTATTATACAGGAATCTGGGTCAGAATGTCTTAAATGGATCAATTCCACCTGAGATTGGACAGTTATCAAATATGCAATATCTGTAAATGTCTAAGAACTTTCATGTGATCTTATTTTTTGTAGAGATTTTTGCTGTTATTACAAGGAGCTTTGAACTCAATATCTGGGTATTCATAATGCCTTCTATGTGTTTGATAATGGGACGGGAGCCTAGGCATCAACAATCTAACAGGTCCAGTGCCTCCAGAGCTTGGAAATCTAACCAACTTGCGTTCCTTGTTAAGTGCTCTCTGCAATTTTTCAGATGCCCTTTCTGTTTGTGATCAGAATTAAAAAAAGAGAGAATTAGTACTAATTCTCTCTTTTTTTTTTTCTTTCATGTTACAGAAGCTTTAGCTCAAACAATTTTCATGGACCATTACCCACAGCCCTTGGGAACATGACATCCTTAGAGCAGTTGTAAGTTGTATAGTACTAAATTATAGAGAGAGAGAGAGAGAGAGAGAGAGAGAGAGAGAGAGAGGGAATAGAAAAAAAAAAAGAAAGAAAGAAAGGAGAAGAAGAATGATTATTGATTCTAACAGTAAATTATTTTACATAGAAATTTCTTGCCTAAACTGTATTTGCGTATCCTTTCATCAACGGAGCTGATTCGTAATAATTGCCTAAATTACTCATTTTGATATGGCAACAATATTTAGCTCTGCATGAATAAAGATATGCACTCTAGGTAAAAATTTTCCTTTCTTACACATCCTATTTGGACTAAACAAGTTTCCCAAGTGAAAATCACATAATTTAATGCCATTCTCATCTTGCTTAGTAGGAACCATTAAATACAACAGGAATAAAGGAGGGATATGAGCTTTTATTATCACAGACTGTTTTCAAGCATTATGTTCAAATTTTTGGATGTAGATCTGATTAGCAATTTATTTTACTTTTCTTTCAGGTACATTGATAGCAGTGGCGTAAGTGGACCAATTCCACAGGAATTTGCAAACTTGAAATCCCTTCAGATTCTGTACTTATCCTTAGAGGATTGAACATTGTTTTCAGAAAGTAAGTTTTCCATTTGTCTTATAGACTTGCTCTAAAAATTTTCATTGATTTCAGGTGGGCATCTGACAATCAATTTACTGGAAAGCTACCAGAATTCTTTGGGACTCTTACAGAACGCATGATTTTCCTTTATCTATATCGCTATGCTTTCAATCTTTGCTTGATTTTGTACTTAGCATATCAATCTTTGCGTTTTCTCACCCACAGGAGACTTCAAGGTACGTGGCTTCAAGGTCCAATTCCATCAATTTTCAGTGCTCTTAACAACCTTGAAGACCTGTGAGTCCTTCAAATCAAGTGATTAGATTTTCCTTTTTCTTTCTGCAATGTACCTGATGCTGTTGTTTTTCCTCTTGAAAAATCACTAATTGAGCATATCTGTCTGTTCTCTCCAGGAGAATTGGTGATCTAAGTGGTGAAAAAATTCTTCTCTTAGCTTCTTGAAAAACCAAACAAATTTGTCTATATTGTAAGACTACAGTACATTTTAAATCTCTAGGAGTATTATTTCCCTATAAATTTTCCTGTATTACACGCCCTACCTATCATTGTCCAATTTGGTTGCAGAATCCTGAGAAACTGTCTACTTTCTGGACAAATTCCAGAACTTGGCACATTTTCTAACTTGAAACTACTGTAAGTCAATTTGATTGATTTTAAACTCCCAATCATTTTCGTAATTTTCATCTATGAAGTTTCTCAATTTCCCCATGTTACTGCCTGGGACAAAAATTATTTTGATAGGGACCTGAGTTTCAACAAGTTGACAGGGCAAATTCCAAATTTATTCCAACAGTTGGCTTTCTTAGAATTTCTGTAAGCTTTTTATTTGTTTATTTTTAGTTTTAATGATTCATTGCTACTTTTATTATCAGTGAAAAATGGGAAAGATAAGATCGATTTCCCCTTATTTGTCTGAGAATGGGAATGTTTATGTTCTATATATGTTTGTTGCCTGAGAAATATGATCAAATCTCAGATATCTTGGAAGTAACCTCTTGAATGGAGAGCTACCTGCAAACATCATTGGTCCAAAGCTCATTGGATTGTGAGTGAAATCTTCCTTGAGAATTTTCCCTTTCTAGTTTTCGTTTGTTCCTTTTGATGTTGAGATTAAGAAAGAAAGTTCAACATAGAAAAAGTAATATAGCCAAGTTTGGTTTAAGTTTAAGCAAGGTAATGTCAACCACTAACCAAATAATAAAACTGTTATTCAAGCAAAAGCTCTTGAAAAAGAAATGTGGCTGGCAATTTATTACCATTCTTTCTAATTATGTACAACTTTTTATTTACTTCATGGCAGTGACGTCTCATTCAATCTCCTTTCTGGAAATTTGCCACAAAATTTTGCCCAAGTTGGGTCATCCATGTAAGTCAAATCCTCTTTTGGCCAGCATTACGTCCTGGTGGAAATATTTTGGAAATATTTTATGAATATTTCCACCCTTAATTGAGTAAGAAATGACTTCTTGGGTCTTTGTTCAGAATTGTCGCTGGAACTTCCATCAATGCAAAGGTTTTGCAGGATAGGTAAGAGAATGTGGAAACTTAGTTTCTCTTGTTGGTATTCAGTTCATCAATTGTAACCCCTATGAATCTATAATGGCCGAATGGGAAAATAAGGTGAACCTTAAGTAGAGTAGTTCGGATGTGCTAGAAATTTCTGCCAAGAAAAATAAAAAAGGTTAGGAACTGAGCTGGCTGAAACTGAAGAACTAGAGCAAACAAATAGTTAAGAGTAGATCTGATCCCTTGAGTTTCCTGGTTCTTCCTTTTGTAATAAATGGCAGATAGTTAGTTCTGACCTTTTAGATAGCATAATATCTTTTGGGAGTAGGCGGCTGACTCAAAAGTCAGGTAAATCTAGAATGACTGTTCCTTGATAATCCAAGCCATGGGAGGGGGGCTAGATCGTGTCTGTTATTGCTATATATTAATTCACATTTTTGCTTAATTACAGCAAGGTTTCTGGGATGCTGCAGTGCCTCCAACCTGATTCAAAATGCAGCAACAAAGTTCTATCATGTAATAAAGCGCCTGTCGAAACTTCTGCCCATCTGAAATTACGTGTTTTAAAATATCCTTGAAATTGTAGTAAGTTGGTATTTAATTTCGTAAATTGCAGCTTCATTTTCTATCAAGTGTGGCGGCACAGCCCAAACATCTGTATCTTGCATTAAATATGATGATGATTTTGAAACACTAGGAGCTGCCTCACTGCCCACAAGCTCTGACAATTTATGGGCTGTAAGCAATGTTGGGAATTTCATCTCAAATCCTGCACCCATGTATATGGCACAGACAGATTCTCAAATCATAGAAACTATAGAGTCTGAGCTGTATAAGACAGCAAGGATTTCACCTAGCTCACTGAGGTACTATGGTCTTGGCTTGGAGAATGGGAAATACAATGTTGAGCTTCACTTTGCAGAGATTGTATGAATGATGTCTCTCAGTCCTGGAAAGGTCTTGGCTGGCATGTATTTGATGTTTACCTTCAGGTATATTATAAATCCTGAACAGTCACAGCTAGGAATCTGGACAACTGTCTTAGCTAGAATATACTAATGTACTTATCAATTACAAGCAACGATTGGGTGCAGGGTAAGAGAGTTCTGAAGGACTTCAACATTCAGAGAGAAGCTGGAGGATCAAAAAGAGCATTGATTAAAAACTTTCCAGGCAAATGTGACAAACACAATCATGGACATTCACTTCTTTTGGGCAGGAAAGGGCACTTGCTGCATACCATATCAGAGTACATATGGTCCTTTAGTGTCAGCAATCCATGTTTCTCAAGGTTCTTCATAGTCATACGCAATTTCTCCCATCTTTCTGCTTTTTAACTCTTTAACAATACTTACCTACACTGGATCCATCATGAACCAATCTAATGATATCCTGCCATGTTTGCATGCATGGTAGAGTATCATTAGATTGGGGCATGAAGACCGGTTTAAGCAAGAAAAATCTATCGCAAGTTTTCAACGCACTCTTCTTTCTTGCAGTCTATAATGGTGCAGAAGACTCCAAGAAGAAAGTAGGAAAACTTGTTGGGATAGCAGTAGGATGTGCAGCAAGATTAGTGGTAGTTTCTTCTGTGTTCTATCTATGGTGGAAAAAGCTTTCATCCAATCACCTAAAAATTCACTAAGACCCACCTGGAAAATGATAACAATAGAATCAAAATGAGCAGAATAAGCAGCAAAATTTGCATTCAACTTGTGATAATATTTAATTATGGTTTTTGGGTTTCAAGAATTTTGGGATTTAGTGCTTCCTAACATCATACGAAGGTTGGGATCATCAATGATTTAATGTTGTGTGTTTTTTATGCCTATCATTATATAGAAAATAATGTTAGTGAGAGGGCCTTTCCCTGTTTGTTTGATATCTCTTGTATTTACATAGCTGTTAGGTAGTTATGTGTCGTTATGTTATATCATCTTATGTATTTCTTGTATCACATAGTCGGTGGTTAGTTGCGTTCGATGTAATAAAAATCTTATGGCTATATGCCCAATAACAATGAAAAAAGAAAATCTGATTTTTTTTTTTGATTTTGCATGATTCACCGTAAAATTACATTAAAAAAATAGGTTATTGAAGATTTTTATATAACAGAACTTGACCATTAGGCCACGCGATCAAAGGGAAGTTAGTAACCAAGCCTTTACTGGAAAAATGAAAACTCCACGAAAATATAGAAAATTCTTCTAATTTGTGAAAAGAAGCCACTACCAATACTATAATATTTGAGCTATTGACTTCTAAGTAAGGGTTTTCGTTTGCGTATCTTATCATGAGATCGAAGGGATTAACAGTCACTAGAGATAGATTTATAAGGTGTTTATGTATCTTATGATTAGAAGGTGTTTGACATTGTTATTAAACTTATAAAAATAAATTTATAATTTTTTTATTTAATTGATTGAATTTTTTAAAATTTTATAAACTGTTTTCTAAATTTGTATATAAAAAATATTTATTTATTTATCTGTTTATTTTTAAAAACAGTTTTTAAAATTTTAAAAATTTAAAATTAAATTATTTTTTGAAAAACGTTTTTCCCAGAGGACTTTAATAGTTTTTTACTTTCATTGTTAAATTAACTACCATATTATTTTATTTTATAAAAAATTACCAATATTGTTTTTTTATATAACTAACATGTTAGCTTTTTAATTGTAACAAATTATAGACATAGTGTGTTAATAATATGCCAGCAATTAGATATTGCATAAAACATAACCATTTCAACAAATCGATAAAATGGAATAACTCAAGTCATGACTCTCAAAAAATTCGGAAAACCAGTTAATATACATATCTAATTATGCTTGGACTAATGATTTTGGAAAAAGAAAACAATATAGTTGGTTTAATATACCATGTACAAACTAGAAACTTGGCTTGTTTCTCTTTCTCCTTTTGTTATTTTTTTACTTACGGTATATATTTTAAAATTTAACCGAAATACTTTAAATTGAGATAAAATATAAAAAACCAATTAAATAAATTTTAAACTTGAGAGATATTAATAAAATATATCAAATCTCATATGTTAAATAATAATTTTATCTTAATAATAATATCCTACCACACCATTAAACTCATGAGACATCCAGCTATTTGTGGCACGGAAAATTTTCTAATGAGTAAATAACTTATTATTCTATCAAAAAGAAATTAATTTTATATTTATAAAATATAAATTAATTTTTTAATTAATATAACATATTATTAGTTCTACATAAATAACAAATAGTTTTCTTATCACCCACATGGTTAGATTAATTAACTGAGCTTCTTATATATATATATATATATAAACTAGAGTTGGATAAATTTAAGTCAGACTCAGATTATTAATATTTAGATTATATTTCAAAAGATACCCATCTCACGATTACATTTAATAAAAAAAATAATTAGGTCCATTTTTCAGTTGAATCATTTATTTTATTTGAAAATTTCATCACTATTCACTATTAAAATTTAAAAGCATTTTGTGGGGTTTTCCCACCATCATTCACCCAAAAAAAAAAAATGCCAAACTTTAAGCCCTTTTAGTTCACTTGCTAGCGAAAAAATCAGCCTAAACAAGCTAGCTGAACAAACTCTACTGAGTCGCACAGTCACCAGTACTCATAATAAATACGATTATCTACAAAATTTAATTTTCTAACAAAAGTAAATTAACTGTTAATATTTATTCCGAAATCGCCATTTTAGTGGGGCCCACAGACCGGTTCAACCACCAAATTTTTTAATAATTCCAACCTGGAAAATACGGAGTCACTATTACTGTAGAGCGTACGCGGAGTACGTTAATTAAAATAATCCTACACGCATGGTATCAAACCCCCCTCTCTCTCTTCCTTCTCTCTCCCCATTTTTGTTTCCCTTCACAGATAGAAATGCTTTCATTTTAGACAGGCGCACGCCCCCCGACACTTCCGGTAATCTAGATCTCCATCTACTCATTTCAGATCTCTGATCAAACCCTCGGCCCGATTTTTCCACGTGCCTACCGTACCCCAACCCACTATTTAAATTCGCTTTTTTCCTCTTTCCTCTCCCATTTCCCCTCCATTTTCACAAAAGAGAGAATCTAGAGAGAGACGATATAGGGCTCGTCGTTCTTCAGCTGTCTGTCTGGTGGCTTCCTTTTTGTTGGTGGAGTTAGCAGATCCGACGACGTTTTTGTCCGATCGGAATCTTCTATTACCGGATCCTTAACAACCTTGAAACCGAAAGTATATCGGTGAGGTTTACTCTCCATTAAATTAATCACTTCACTAATCATAATTATAACTAACCTTACTTAATTACAACTGAATTCCATTGATTCTTGTAATTATGCTTTTAATAATATAGTTGATTAGGATTTAGATCGGTGTTTCTATCGGTCGAGATGGCGCCGAGCACGATCCGGAAAGCGATCGGAACCGTTAAGGATCAAACCAGCATTGGCATAGCCAAGGTAGCGAGCAACTTGGCGCCGGAGCTGGAGGTGGCGATAGTGAAGGCCACGAGCCACGACGATGACCTGGCGAACGAGAAGTATATACGGGAGGTCTTGAACTTGACATCGTATTCGCGGGGATATGCGCACGCCTGTGTGGCGGCGGTATCGAAGAGGCTGGGGAAGACGAGGGACTGGATTGTGGCGCTCAAGGCGCTGATGCTGGTACATAGGCTGTTAAACGAGGGAGATCCTCTGTTGCAAGAGGAGATCATGTATGGTACGAGGAGAGGTACGAGGCTTTTGAATATGTCTGATTTTCGAGACGAGGCCCACTCCAGTTCCTGGGATCACTCTGCCTTTGTTAGGACTTATTCCATGTATTTGGATCAGAAACTTGAATTATTGCTTTTTGACCGGAAAGGCGGCAGTGGTGGCGGCATTTCCCGTGGTGAAATTGTTAGATACGGAGGTAGAGATGATTTCAGATCCGGTGGCGGCAGTTACCACGGTGAAATTGATAGATACGGAGTCAGAGGTGATTTCAGATCACCGCCGCGGAGACCTTACGAATATAATGATTATGGGGACTATAGGGGTGAAAGCGGGCATGGAGGTTATGGGATGCCTAGGAGGACGAGGTCTTTTGGAGACATGAGTGAGGCCGTCGGAAGAGAGGGGCAGGAAGAGAGGAAGGCGGTGACTCCATTAAGGGAAATGAAGCCTGAGAGGATTTTAGGAAAGATGGCTCATTTGCAGAGGTTGTTGGATAGGTTCCTATCTTGTCGACCCACTGGATTAGCTAAGAACAGCAGGATGATACTAATTGCGCTTTATCCAATTGTGAGAGAGAGTTTCCAGTTGTATGCGGATATATGTGAGGTTTTGGCTATTTTGCTTGATAAATTTTTTGACATGGAGTATCCTGATTGTGTTAAGGCATTCGATGCTTATGCTAGCTCCGCCAAACAGATTGATGAGCTGATTATGTTTTATAATTGGTGTAAGGATATAGGAGTGGCTAGATCATCAGAGTATCCTGATGTGCAGAAGATAACAAGTAAATTGTTAGAAACTTTGGAGGAGTTTGTGAGGGATAGAGCAAAGCGTTCCAAGAGTCCTGAGAGGAAAGAGGTTGCTCATCCTGATGTTCAAGAGGAAGAGCCAAACATGAATGAGATTAAGGCATTGCCTCCACCTGAGAATTACACTCCTCCTCCCCCTCCCCCTCCTGAGCCTGAGCCTGAGCCTGTGCCTGAGCCTAAGCCTCAGCAACCTCAGGTTACTGAAGATTTGGTGAATTTGAGGGATGATGGTGTATCTGCAGATGATCAAGGAAATAGGCTGGCTTTGGCTTTGTTTGCTGGGCCACCTGCTAACAATGGCAATCGATCATGGGAGGCATTCTCAGCTAATGGAGAGCCTCAGGTGACCTCAGCTTGGCAAAACCCAGCTGCTGAACCTGACAAGGCAGATTGGGAATTGGCATTGGTTGAATCAGCAAGCAATTTGTCCAAGCAAAAGGCAACATTGGGTGGTGGATTTGATCCATTGTTGTTGAATGGTATGTATGATCAAGGAATGGTGAGGCAGCATGTTAGCACTGCCCAATTGAGTGGAGGTAGTGCTAGCAGCGTGGCATTGCCAGCAACGGGGAAGAGTGCAACGCCTGTTTTGGCTCTCCCAGCTCCAGATGGATCAGTTCAGCCAGTTAATCAGGATCCTTTCGCTGCCTCATTGAGCATTCCACCTCCTTCATATGTGCAAATGGCTGATATGGAGAAGAAACAACAGTTCCTTGTACAGGAGCAGTTAGTATGGCAGCAATATGCAAAAGATGGAATGCAAGGCCAAGCTAGTTTGGCCAAGATCGGTGGCGGTGGATACTACAATGCAGGGCCTATGCCTCCAATGATGCCTTACGGAATGCCACCAGTCAATGGAATGGGGCCGCCGACCGGGTATTACTACACTCCTTACTGATGCTTATTCTGGTTACCTATAGATTGACATCTCTTTGTTCATGTTATGCTTATCATTTTAGTGTTTTTGTAAAACCCTTTTAAAGGATGTGATGTTGCTTCTCCAGTTTGTGCACAAAATGGGAATGAGAGGGAGAGGGAGAGACTGAATTCAAGAGAGCAATGATTGTGGGAAATTTTGATGTTTGAAAGATCTGTAATTCATATCAAGCCATCTCTTTGTGCTTTGTAATATTAGCATTTTCTTTGACAACTTTACGTTCAATATAATTTTTTGTTTAACAAAAGCTTAATTAGAATCAACAAAAAATTATTTACAATTATAGGATTAATTGTGTGGGGAAGAAATTGTTAATGGTTACTTGTGTATTAACAAGCATTTAGTGTGAGATCCTTGCTTGTGTCTTGATGAGTTCTGATCTATGAGAGAATAAGGTAGGCGGTAAGCTTCTCAAAATGCTAATTCATGTCTCTTTTTCCTTTTTCTGGATTCTTTGCTGTTTCTGCAAGAGTGAAAATCCTCCAATTTTGCCACCTTGAGGTGGTGACTGTTTTATTACAAATTAATATGCTTGCTATTTAACCTAAAAACCTAATGCGACTTTTACTTCTAATTGGTATGGTGAAGAAGCCCAAGGTTTCTATTAGAAGTTTTTGAGCACTCTCATACAGCTGTATTAGGAAACTATGTTACATTATTACCAACCGAGTGGTGGTTTTAGGTGTAATGCTCTTAAATTTTGAGTGCATTTGCTGTGCCTGTCTTCCTGCCTCGATTCATTTTGGACACATGTATTATAGTCATATACAAGTACAACTAGAAACTAAGGGAGACTAATTTAGGAATGAGACAAGACACAATTCCAATTCCAAAGTATTGTTTACTAATCAAAGCAATTAAGAAAGTGTTCTTTTAGTAGATGGCTTATCCTAAACACAAGAAGACAACGTCAATAACAATGAAGTATAGATTTAAGTGGGCGAAGTAAACAAGAGGGCAATTTGAGAACGACCTTATATCTAAATTTATACAACTTGTATGGTAATGCTTATTGACTGTTAAGATTTCACATCAGCTGAGCTTACGAGTCAAGTATATCTATAATGATCAGGCAAATTCTCTCCCATGAGCTAGCTTTTTGGGTTGAGTTGCATACAGTCCATTTGAATATAGTATCAGAGGCAGACGCACTCCTGATATAGATTATTATCCGTAAAGCTAGAAAACCCATAATAACCATAGAACCCATTTTCCCTGAAGTGACTGCACTTTTGTTATTCAAAAGAATGGCATTGGATTCCATGTATTTAATGGTTTTTAATCTTCATTTGAGTTTTGTAAATTCCTTGACCTGTAATTTATTATTCCTTTGTCACGATTGAGCATCCTAGTGTTAGGTGGTGGTTCAACAAAACTGAAGTGGGCTACATGGACCACCACCACCACCCCTCTATTAGGATTATATGGTTCCATTTTCTTGCTATGAAGATGAGACCCAGAGAATCAAAGACGGGTATCATGGTATGGATCCATCACTTGGTAGAAATGGATGGCAGAGATCAACTCTAGCAGATCAACTCTAGCACCATGATACGATGGCAAGAAAATTATTAGGCATGGATCCCTGTGAAAAGAACTTCATTGTCTTGTTTCATGGATTTGTAATTGAAAACAACTTTTCATGAAACTTTGTCCATAGATTCCACACCAACACATTAAGAGCTTTAGCATCGATGACCCACTGCACTTTATTCTTGTATTTCTATGGAGAATGCTGCACCATTGTTTATGCTATCTTTTATATCTTTTTCTTTTACTTTCCCTTCTCTTTTGTTTTTGTTTGAAAATTACACCTAGCAAATAGTATGCTTTTGCTGGGTGGAAGTTCTTAGATTGTCAATATCAACAATTGTCGTTAACGCAAAGAGACTGGCCAGTGGCCACCCATTGTGGGGACTGAATTGTCTTCGATCTAGTTAAAATGCAGCTTTTGGTCCGTCAACTTGTTGAGAAAGACAATTGAGCACCTCAGTTGAATTTTTATGTAATTAAGCTCTTGAATTTCTAATGTTATTCAATTTAGCCCTTAAAACCTCTAATTTTTATTAAGTGAACTGTTGAATTTTTTTTTTAACAAATTTGTTAAATAAAATATCAAAAATTAAAGAAAATACACATTTTAGTGCCTCAATTTTTAACGGCTGTTCAATTTAATTCCCTTTTATTGGTCAAATAAGGATCCAATTGAATAAAAAATTATGAGTTAACTGCGGAAATACATAATAGACCACCTATACGTTTGTGAAACTATGAATTGAGATGTCTACTGGTAGCTGTGAGTGAAAGGCTACTAATGTGTGGGTCCTTTGCGACTGAGGCAGGTCACCAGTCCCATTTCTTGTTTTGGTGATAACAGCTCATTTTCAATTCATACTCACCCCTTATTAGATTGTTCCTTCGGTCATGTATCAGTTTAATTGAAGAATTCTTTGCTACAAATCTAAGATAAATTTGTTCCAAAATTAATTTTTAGCTGTAATTAGTAAAGAGCATTTAATTTGGTATCAATTTATTCTATTTTTTCCTAGACAAGCTTTTGCTATCTGCAAAAATTTAAATATCGTTAATTTTTTATGATTAATTGTTTACCAAAATTTACATACAATAAAATTAAATTAACTAAGAAAAATAATGTAAAACAGATTGTTTCTAAAAATAAAATAACTAAGAACAATAAAACTGATGAGTATTTTTAAGAACATGAGGTAAATTGACTATAAAAATAGAAAATTACATTCTATTTAAGCTTAAAAGTTAATTTTATAAATTAAAAATTATGTTCCAATCAGGCTTAATGTTAATTTTTTTTAAATGTTTTTATTTTTCTTGGTGGATACTGATCAGGTTTCAATATATATACTTCTTCGTGGATAATTCGTTGAATTATCAATTTAATTTTAGAGTTTTTTTTTGTGATAATTAATTTATGGGTCTTATTAACATGTTGGTTTCAATTATAATCCATTTTTTTAATCCTATAAAAAAAATATTGTTGCATACAAAAAATTTATCTGTCATAAATTTTTATTATTCTTTTAGTGAATTGTGAACTCAAATCTATAATTACAGTAAAAACAATTGAAATTAAAAAAAGTATTTATAAGAATAATTTAGATAAAGCTATTTTGATTGAAAGTTACATTATAGTTAAACTAAAAATTTAATATTAAAACAAGTCGATGACCAATTGATTATTGCATAGAAAAAAATTGATGAAAATGTTGTTCATGTTATTGGGTTTGTTGTGAAAGGGCCTTTTTGGATTGTTAATCTGAAAACCCAAAGATAATTCATAATTGCAATTCATTCACTCAGCTGCAATGTAATTAATTTTTTGCCATTTTTGCAGTTTCTGCTATAGCAAAAAGGACACAAAGGACAAATTCTTAATTTTTCACAATAATTAAATGAAATTTTGCTGCTATTTATTTCTATACAAATACAGTATGTAAATGTGACCCTTCCTGCTAGAATTTATTACCTGTCTTCCTATACACCTAAAATCACTATTCAACTCAAATAATATTTATTCCTGACTGTTTCATAAAAATAGACTAATATTTATTTTTATATTGACTAGAAAATTTAATTAATACAATTAAAATTAAAATTTTTGTTTGCATCTTTTTTTTAATATTAATTCGAATCACATTAGAATGCATTTTTCAATTTTAGAGTTAACTCTAAATTAAAATTACATGTTAATTTCCTTTTTAGAAAAGACATGTGAACTTAATTTAAAAATTAAATTAACCAATTGATAATTTGCCACAAATTTATAAAATTATTGGATTCCTAAAACCAGCGTTTAGTTTATAAATTAGATTAGATTCAGAGCCGATGGATTTGAATGGAGAGATTAAGATTTAAGTTTGGTCTGAGAAGCATTGGCTTTCGGCCTTTCTGAATCAAAAATTTCTTTTTCCTGTTTTGGAAAGTGGAGTGAAATAGAGCTATTTATTTATTTAGATTTATAATTTTGGAAATTTTTACAAGAAAACAAACAAACAAACAAGCAGGTGCACTTCCAAAAAAGAAAGAAGATCCAAAATAGGGGCAGCGGCAGCATCAATGCATCCTCCACTCTCACTACCCACCAAACTCTTCAATGGGGCAGCCAATATCATGCTTGCTTGCTTTGGATTACTTACTACTATGATCTTTTCCCTTTTCCTTTTTCAGATGACTGTTACTACTTCATTCAACCCCTTTCTCTTGTCTGTTTCTGTAATCTGGAAAACCATTTTTTGTAAACAAGTAAAATTTCACCATGGTAAATTCACTGGTTTTAATAGTGTAATTTACAACCCTCTCCAACTTTTTTCAATGCTAAATTAGACTTAAAATTATTTTCTAAGTCTAATCATCATGTCATTTTTAATTTGTGGTTATTTTAACTCACTTTAACATTAAAAACATTTTTTTTCTTTTGCCCATTTCAGCATAAAATTACAATAAAAAATTTATGATTAATAAGAATTTTATGGAAAAAGCAATATATATTAGAAATAAAATGTGATAAAAGGGCCGTAACTTGAATATTGCATGTGTTAATTCAATTCAAAATTTGATTTCGAGATAAATTGACCATTATAATTAAGAATTTCTAAGATTAAATTGATACTTCCTTCGCATTTACAATATTTAAGAGTTCTTTCTTTCTTGAATTGATTTTACTCACTATCTTTAATCTAAGTCCTACACTCTATAATAATATTCTTGAACTTCAAATTGTAAATTAAAAAAAAAAATCCTTTCATTGTTCTATATTTGGCATTTCTATACTGTTATTGTCAAATTCATGTTTTTAACAATAAAAATTATTTTTTTCATATTTTACTTTCTCACACATATTTAGCCCGATTGAATATATACTTTCCATCCTACACTTTTAATGCAAAACAAATGTATTTTTTTTAAAAAAAAAATATTAACTTTTATTATAAAAATTAATGATATTTTATAAATGAAAATACACAATTTTTTTATACTAAATGTATAAGGTAAAAAATGCATAAAGAAGTGTTAGTAATATTTTTTTTAGCCTGATTAATTTTATCTAATATAAGTTTCTATTTTACTATCTAGAGGATAGAGAAAATGTTCTGAAAGCATAAGACAGGAGAAATATATATATATATAGAGAGAGAGAGAGAGAGAGACAGAGTGATGGTGAGAATCATATATACATCTTTGTTTTAAATTTTACATTATGGTAAAATTTGTAATTTGCCTTCTTTCTTTCTTTCAAACCCAAGAGAAAGAAGAGAGTCAATGGTTACATAAATTCCATTAATGGATGAAAATAGTACTTATCATTGATAGAGATGGGTGAGAGGCCAGGCCATGACTGTAAAAAAGATCAGTGGAAGAGAATAAACGGAATCAAAGGCCAAAATGGTAAAGAAGAAAAAATTAAAAAATAAAATAAAATAAAGTTTCTTGGGAGTATTATGGAGTTTCTTTTAATAATTTTGGAGGATCTAAAAACAAAAAAGATAGGATTTGTTCAGTGTCTTGTGGAACTGAAGCAGAGGATTAATGTCATTTTACCCCCCCACATGTAAAAATGGGTATGCTCCAAAAAGTTATGAATGCGACATATGCTTTGAGTCAATTCAAAGAACGATTCCTTTTTCTCTTATATTACCAATTTTCATTTCATTTTGGTCCGATTAATCAATCCACCCAATGAAAGGTTCATTTCAACTGCTTGAAGCTCGTGAATTGTCATTGTTTTCTTTCTCTTATCCAAAATCACATATATTTTATTTGCACTTAAAATAATTAATATTGGAGTTTGTTTCAATAATATTAACATAGGATTTAATATTTTGTTGGCTACAAGCTATTTTATTTTTATTTTTAGAGAAATTTTTATAACGCTATTTATAAAACTAATTCATTCATACAGATAACGCGGAAAACTGAATCTATTCAAAAATATATTTTTATCTTGTTTACTTATAGGATTTAAATGGAGCACGCTGGTTTATTTTTAACTAAAGTGAATGTGTTATTATGTATTAAACTTCAATAGAATCCTTATATGGAAACATGAATTTTTAGATGGAAGCAAGATCACTCATTTTCCATATGGTGAAGCAATTAGCAAAGATGAGCCCACAATCAAGGCAATGTTTGCTCTGCTTCTCTCGACCATTCATGTAATGTTGTCGCTGTCGGTGGCGTCAAAGCAACCCCAACCTCAACTCACTGTATGGTTCACAAGAAAATGGCTGGTAAAAAAAAATAGAAGAATGAAAGATTAGGAAGAGAGCGTAAAAAGTATCAAAGAGAAGGGAAAAGGGTCAAAACCCTTTTTTTTAAAAAAAAAATTAAAGAAAGAAAATAAAAAAAAATTGGAGAGAGGGACTCTTGGGGGGGCTATGGGATGCAGGCATGTGGATGAGTGGGGACACACCAAACTCATCCATTAAAAAGGGTTTTTTTTTATCTGTTTGGTGTCATTTTTTTTTTGAAAAGTTCCAATCTTGGTGTTCATGGAAAGTTATTTACAATTATGGTGTTCATTTACCATTACCAACAACCCAAATCCCACTTTTCGGTTCTTGGCTTGTTTTTTAAGAAGAATAATACCCTTTATTTTTAAAAAAGTAAATAGTATTTGAAAATTTTTTTAAATATAGAGAGTAAATTTTTGTTACAAGTTTTACTTTTTAATTTATTTTATTTTATATAAATTAATATTTAATAAAAAAATAAATGACTTTAATTAAAATATAAAATATGCATAAAAAAATATATGCATTAAGTACAATTAAAATAGAGAATAAAATACAATTAAAATAGAGAATAAAATTTAATTCTCTATATGTAGAGAGTTAAATTTACTATCTATTCTAAATTTTAAAAATAAAGGGTTAATTGGATATATTTTTTTATGAAATGAATATTTAAAATAAATAGTATAGCATAAATAAGGAATTTAACATCCCGAAATCTCTGAAAAAATTTTGAACATCCCTCAAACCCTACCCTACTGGCCTCCGGATGGGAAAAGAAAATAAAGTTATTTCTAGCAAGAAACACACCCATTTGAAAAAATAAAAATAAATCAAGTTTTTCTTACCTAAAAATAATTCCATTTAATAATAAAAAAAAAACAAATGGGAAAGATTAGAAGGAAGCAAATGGAAATCAGGTAATTTATTTTCTTTTCTTCGGTCATTGTTGTATCCTGTCATTATTACATCTTGCAATAAAGTCATTAATTTGTATTATGTGGTCGGCCAGCTCATTAATTGAATTCATCCTAATCTCCTTCAATTTCCATCACATTATTTCCACCTTTTTTTTTAAATTTTATAGCATCATCGGTTCTTAATACTCTTGGAGCTAAATAAATCTTATCCATAGTCATCTAATATATATATATAAAAAAATTACCCACACCCTATTGTTCGAAGTTAAATATATGCAAAAATAAATAACAATGAAAATATATATGCTATATTGTAAATATTTTTTAATTTCATTTACACATTTAAAATTTTCAGACATAAAGTTAGCCTCTCTGATTTTATCATTTTTTTTTAAAAAAAAAATTGACTTGCAATTCAAAAACATTTTTAAATCCTAACTAGATATACTAATTAATAAAATTTATAAAACAATCTTTTAGTTTTTTAGTATCATTCATTTATTTTACTTTTGTTTCTTTTTTAATTTTACTTTGACATTGCATCATTACAAAGCAATTTTAAAAAAAATAAGTTTTATAGTTACAATTACCCTTTTTTTCTTCTATTTAATTTCTTCTAAGAAAGTATTTTAAAAAAAAAATTGCATTTTTTTTTGGACTTAAAATGTGAGTTCACCAAATCAAAGAAGGAAGGCTGAAAAGCAAAGAAGGAATTCATGAAGCTGCCCCCGGTATGAATTATACTGCTGGAAATTGAGGGGCAGGGGTAAAAAATTGAAGCCATAAACCGGAAACCAGGATTTCGGTTCTTCGTCTTTTAAGTACTCCCCTTTTTTAACTGTTACATAATTTCTCTTCATCCTTTTTCTTTTTCCTCTTTTGCAGTGGAATCCTTCATTTTTATTTTTATTTTTCTAGTGTAAATTCACTTTCAGTGTTCAATCCATTCATCTTTGTTTTCTTTTTCTCTTTTTTTCCAGAGATTCAGCTATTTATTTTTTGGAACAAATTACAGAAAATTATATAGGATTTTAAAAAATTATAACCAGAAATAATTTTTTTTAAAAATTAACAGTTTATTTTCTATTGTTTGAGATAATATCAATTCATTTAATACTATATGTCTATATTTAATATTTTTTGTGTGAATTTTTTTAGATTTCGTGTATAATCTAATAACTTTTTATAAAAATTTAGAGTTTTTATTCATTGCTAACTACTATAACTGTAAAACAATCAGTATATATAAGTCACAATTTTCTAATTTTTTTTTCAAACAATATTTTTATCAAATGACAAAAAATAAATTATTATTTTTTTAAAAATTGTTTATTATTGTAATTTATTAATCTCATGAGATTTTTTTTTATTTTCTGTAATTTGTTCTTTTTTTCGTGACCAATACTGTTCATCACTTTAAATATTTTCTTCTTTTTTTTTCCAGCCATTCAGATCTGAATTTTAAAATAAAAAAACAAAATTCACCAAGAACCGAAAACTGAGATTTCGGTTCCTGGTTTCTACAGTGCCGGTCTCCCATCCCTTCAAAAGCTTCCTTTGTTGTTTAATCATCTGCAGCTTTATTTCAAAAACCAACAATCTTTCAAATAAAAATAAATTACTGTGCATTTTTTTTCAAAAAAAAAACAGGAACCGAAATCTTTGGTCGATGAACACCATATTTGTAAATAATTTTACATCAATATCAGAAATGACACTAAACAAATAAAAAACCCTCAATTAAAACCCTTTGAAATAATTGAGTTTGTGACTGAAAAGAAAGAAAAAGAAAGCAGACCAAGGGCAAGAACCCATCTTTTTCTTCTCTCTCTGTCCACTTCCCCCCTTACAAATTTTTTTTGGGGTACACTTCTGGTTTCTGCTAGCTAGTGTGGGACTTAGGGGTTGAAAGAGTCACAAGACAAGCAAAGTAGGGCGAAAAAGGAAAACCAAAAGCAGAAGTTACCTCCACTTCTCACAGTGGAAAGACCTTATTTTGTTATTTTCTCTTCCCAGGAAACAGAGGACTCTGTTTTCTTCTCTATCTTTGTTGAAGAGTTCGTGAATAAAATGCCTAGACCTGGACCCAGACCTTATGAATGTGTTAGAAGAGCTTGGCATAGTGATAGACACCAACCCATTAGAGGTTCTCTCATTCAGGAAATTTTCAGGTTCTTCCCTTTCTCTCTTACTGTCCATGCGGTATAAATTTTTGTTACCAATTGTTTTGCTATTATGTTGATCAGAGTTGTCAATGAGGTTCATAACTCTGCAACTAAGAAGAATAAGGAATGGCAAGAGAAGCTTCCTGTTGTTGTCTTGAAAGCAGAAGAAATTATGTATTCTAAAGCCAATTCCGAGGTGAAAAAATCCCCTTTTTCCTTCCTTCATCATCTCAGTCCGTCTCAATTGAATTTGTTTTTCCCATCTTTTATGTTTATTGGTTATTAAAAAAATTAATTTATATATTTTTTCTGAGTTTGCCGTCCTTTGCTTCTTGGGTCTGAGAATTTATGAATTAAAGCTTCGAATTTTATGCATTTATTGATTTCCTGGACTTTCCACTGTAAGCTTTTGATAATATAGTTGATTTAATCACTTTTGTTTCATAAAGCTTCCAACTTTAGCTTCTAAGTTCTTGCACAGGCCGAGTATGTGGACCTTAAAACACTTCGGGACCGAACAGATGATGCCATTAATACAATCATTCGACGAGATGAGAGTACTGAAACTGGAGATCTTCTACAACCTTGTATTGAAGGTATACCCCCCATCCTTTCTACAAAATGTGTTCTTTGAATATCTGCCGTGGAGATTTTGCCTCTTTGGAACTATTTCGACCCAATTTTCATTGTTGATGGGATTACAAGTAGCACTCTGAAATTTAGATTCCTTATATGCAAATGCCTTGCCTGAAAAAAATATTTATTTATATGAGAGAGAGGTTTTGATGTAGTTGATTATACAATAGCAGTTATTTCTCAGAAAATAACTTAGATGTTTGTAATCCTCCTCTTTTTTATTCCAATAATGCTCAGCTGCTCTCAATTTGGGATGCACTCCTAGAAGAACCTCCAGGAGCCAACGAAATTGTCATCCAAGGTGTTACCTTAGTATTGGCAATCAAGAGTCCAACACTTCCTCTCCCAGCATTGCAAATAACATAATTCAAGCAAATTCTACAACCAGCCCACAAAGCATACCTGATTTTTCAAACATCATGAAACCCACAGTTGCAAATTCAACCCACTCGGAATTACAAAACCCTTTTTGCCATAATATGAGTGTTACTTCTAACAAGTTCCTCTTCCCAACTGATAATGCGTGTCTATCTAACTGTAACCAATGTTTGCCCATGGTGAATTGTCCCACGTCAAGCTTGTGGTCAGTTTTCCCTCTGTACTATGGAACTTGCCTAGAGTCTCAGCACTGTCTAGGAACTACTCCTAAATCTGTTCCTAGTGCTGTGAAGCCTGTCAATGTGGGTATGGCGCAAAGTCTCTTCTCCTGTAACAATGCTGCTGCTTTTGAAATTAATCAAACAGAGTCCAAGGATTGTCTAATTGACCAACATGATATCGGGTGTGATCTATCACTGCGGTTGGGTTCACTTTCGGCTCCTTTGCCAAGTCTACATAACAGGCAGCTTG
This sequence comes from Triadica sebifera, assembly GCA_023653625.1. Taxonomy (NCBI): domain Eukaryota; kingdom Viridiplantae; phylum Streptophyta; class Magnoliopsida; order Malpighiales; family Euphorbiaceae; genus Triadica; species Triadica sebifera. The sequence continues at coordinate 26,774,895 of CM042910.1, read as the reverse complement.
AGTATGCTGAAGATGTAAGTTATGGTTGTTCTGAAGAGGGAAGTAAGTTCGACAAGCAGATGCCACAAAAAGATAAGGAGTTTTCTTTCTTCACTACAGTCAACAGAGAGAACCCATTAGGTTCAACCAAACTGAGTGAACAAGCAACCGTTGGTGCTTTAATGAAGAAGCGCAAGACAGTTTTGGGTCACTTTATGGATAATCAAGCATATTGGCAGCCAAAGCTTCCATGCAATAATTTAACAGGCAGAATGAAAAGCACGGGGACATAGATTGATCCATGGGCTGGCTGACTGGCGTATTCTACTTGACTGGCAGAATGAATAGCGCAGGTTCGTAAACTTACAGGCTCTTGCTTCTGTTTGTTCTTCAAACTTTTGACATGTCTTAGTGAGAATATGACTTGCTAATGCACTTTTGGTAATCCAGCTGTACTTGGTTAGTTTTCCTGGATAATGCTTAGTTGCTGCTGCGATGTTTTTGTAGGTGCAATGAGATGTAAATATAACCCCAATGTAAATTAGCAGAAATGATATTGGAGAAATTAACAAAAGAGGCTTGTCGTTTATAATGTGCTGAGAAATTTGAATGTTCTGTGCAACGAAATGCTAATGCTGGAACTGAGAACAGCATGTCAGAAACATATTCAACCTTTTTTCCCCCTTTCTGGAATGTCATAGGAGCCAGAGAGAAAGATGAAAGTATGAAATCAGACTTAAACTAGGCTCTTTTCATGTTTCATTATGTTTGTTGTGTAGGATATGTCATTGACTCACTATATGTCCAAATCAGCTCATGTATTGCATTTACACGGCCTAAAGTAAATTACTTTATGCAGTGGGGATATGTATATCTAAAGCATGGTATCCATCTATGTGAAAAGGAGGGGGCAAAATTGTGTCTCTTCACTAAACCTTGAACTTAACTATTTGAAGAAATAATTCTGGTTCATCACTGGCCCCCCTTTGTGATTGGTCTGGCTAAGAAGTGGGAGAGAAATGATTAATGAATAACTGGATAGGGCTTTTTGTTTGTGTTAGTGGGGGACAAGAAGGTGTCTCTTACCGAATCTTACAATTTATCTTGGATTATATGCTTTGGGATTGTGTTGTGGACCCCTTTTGTATTTGTTGTAATTAGGAAGGGGATAAGACTTTTTTGTTTGTGTTAGTGGTGATTAATATTTGTAGCCATTAGAGGCTTATAAACCATTTGTTGTAGGGTCAGCTTCTAAGCCTTTCTTTGCCTTTAGCTTAGGTCATAGCTCTTTATGTGGGCCATTGAGCCTTTGCAAGTTTCTCTTTTAATAATTATCAATTAGATTGGTCAAAGATATTGATGGAGGAGGTTCATTCTTAGTATTTTGATTTAATGTAAGGGACTATATTTATCTAGACTTTGTTCAATCTTCATTCATGAATTCAGATAATAATTTTCACGATATTTATATAAAAAAAAAAAAAAACAGTTTTTACAGGTTCTATATTTTTAAAATAAGAATCCGTCTTTTAGATGGCTGTTGAGAGGGAGATGATCTTTCAAGATTTGCATGAATTATATTTTTTTTCTGCTAGCATTCTAATTAAGAATTTTTTTTTTATCGCTTGCTAAGTGATTAAAAAGAAATTGTATGTAAATTTGCATTATTGAAGTTGTATATAATCAAAGAATTTGTCTGTGACACAATTTGCATTAGAATTCCAATGTTTCCCAGGGAAACTACGTTCGTTGAGCTAGTTTTCCCACGAGGAATAATATGTTAATGATTCAGGCACATGATTTAATATTTTGGTATCATATTTTTCTGCTTATGTTTTTCTTTCTTTCACTAGAACATCTGTAGTCAAAAGCCAAACAAAACCAGTTGCTGCGTACACGCACTTCAGCTACGTTAGGCTATTCATTTGGCAAGGGAGAAGAATTAGGAGGTGCTGAGGAAGAAGAAAAGCAGTAGTGAAAAATCTCTGCAGTCTCTTTAGGAGATAGCATTTAGAAACTGTTCCCTTTTTCTCTTCCTCCTCGAGTTCTCTAACCGGTATTGCAGCAATAAATCTTTTAATAAACTCTCTGCAGCACTCTTTCCCGTTGCAGATTATGTCTTCATCTTTAACCTCTTCTTCCTTAGCCTTGCGATACATGACAGTTGAGTCATCAAATTTTAAGATGCATGCCTGGCTGCACCCCTCGAAAAGCCTCTCCCCTAATGAGTCAATGATATAGTTGGCATCGACATCTGCCTTCAATACAAAGAAATGATCGTTCCAACTTACTATATAGATCCTCTGAACATAATATTCGGTGATGCTGCTCATCTCTTCCCATACATCATCGAAAGACTTAGCTCCCTTCAAATGTTCAAATTTTTCCAGGTTGAAAATCCCAGTAAAAGACTACTTGTTGCAAACATTCAAAGGCCAAAGATCAGCTTTGAGGATCGTTTCGAGATCAAAGTAATTACCAGGGAAGCAATTCATATAGGCTTCATCATTGCAAAGCTGTCTCCACTCTGAACAACCTTGTTTGATAAGGCTATCAAACTCTGATGCAGTTGGCATGAAATTCTGATTTGCCTGCAGCCAATGGGCGATCACTGCAACTAGGTCTGCACAGGCTTTCTCTCCCCTCGCGGTTTTGCTTCTTTGATCGAAGGAAGCAAAGAACACGGGGGCCTTCAGCTTCGTCCCTCCATCTCTGCTGAACAACTCTCTCTCGCTCCACCTTCCGATGGTGCAACACTCATCTTTCTCAGCATTGATACTCGCAGTTGGTTCTCTTTTCTTCCTGAACAATGTAAAGCTCCGTCCTTTCTTCTTCCTCCATGAAAGTAACTTGAGGTCCGAGGTGTTGCGAGTCACTGAACTCTGGCATGATCCTAACTTGGTGTTCCTGTTCTTGATTGTTGTGGTAATGACCTCATTTTTAGGTGGGTCATTTGAGTTGACTGGTTCGAGTTGGAAGAAGAAGAAGAAGAAGAAGAAGAGGAAGAAGGGGTTGCATCCTCTTTATGGATTTTCATTTTACTGGTAGAAAATGTTAGGCTTCTAGCAATTTTAGAGATTACTAGCGTTTTATCGGAGCGGGGAGAGTTCCCAGAGGTATCTGGTGAATCAATAGAATTTCTGATCTCAGCAAAGCTCACGCATATCTGAAAAATAGAAATTAAAACAAAAAAAAGTGGTCAAACTTTTTATTTGAATTTCTTATAATAAAATTCTTACCTAAATGGCTAAATCATGTTTGTATTTTTAGTAATAAATGGAGCTGACGATTCTATATAAGAATTAGTATGTATGTATATAACAGTTTATTGTAAACCCGGTTCATATAATAATAAATATAATTATATCTAATTGAAGACTAGTGCATTTGTTATTAATATTTAAAGATAACAAATTTGAAATTTTCAACTTGATGAAACAATTGCTCTCTCTCTCTATATATATATATATTTATATATTGTCTTTTAATTTTTTTTAATTATCATTTTTAGCAGCCAAATCTTTTGAGTTGGTTCCAGCTATAGTTTTAACTTTTAACCTTTAAATTGGTTTTTGATAATTGAGGGAAAAAAGCTAATCTAAAATAATATTTCTTTAAATCGGAATCATAAATAAATATATAAATTGATTTAATAACAATTGTAATGTATGATTCATAAATTCAATTTAAGCAAAAATAAATAAATTAAAATAAAATAATTAAGGCTATCCAATCCGATGTATATGGAAATTAACAAAAGAATTTGCAGATTAAGAAAAATTAAAGTCGTGGAAAACTATATATAATGAATAAAAAGGAACAAAGTTTAGAGGAAATTAAACTTGCTTATAAAGAAAACCAATGAATAAACGTGTGTAAGTAAGAAAACATTGAAAACTAATCAAATCAATCGTAACTATATTTGTGTTTTTTTTATATATATGTACAATAGATTATTAATAGATTAATCTATAAATATAATTATTGATTTTTTTTAAAAATCTAATTAACAAGGATGGAAACGTACCCAAAGAGTAGCTTGTGTGGCTACACCAAGAATCTGCAAAGAAACTGACAGCTTTTGCTCTATCTCAGAATCTTCCCTCAGAAGCCAATTCTGCTATATCCAAATCTACATTATTAATCCCCTTATGCATTAATATCATCCATTAAAAATGATTTTTTTTAAAATTCTATTAGTACCGTGTTAATATATATATAAATATATATATACTAATTAGAAACTCTCGCTTCACGTCAGAAAGTATGACGTGCTATTATAAAACCAATTGATAAATGAACACGTCATATATAAAATATAATAAATATGATATCTAAAATACACATAAGCAAAATACTTGTAAATTTACATAACTTAAAGTAATAATTACTATAAAGAAAAGAGAGGTAGGAGAAGTTGTTTTAATAGTTTTTTCCATAATTCATTATTGCTAATATAATTTTAAAAAAGCAAAAAAGATAGTTGATTGTAGTTGTAGAATAGCAACCTTGTTAAATTGGAACTTTATTTTTGGGGTGATTCTAAATATCTATCATCCAAACTCACGGCCTCTAATAGCTATTCATATTGAACAAAAAAACAAATATAAAGAAGATCCCAGTTGAAATCAGTCATTCAACAACCGGAAAATAGCATGAATCAAAGGATATTAAAGAGAGGCAACATACATAGAAACCATTCTTCAAACACATATCTATGCAAAGATACACCGTATCTCCCTTCACTATAACATTGAAGTTATACCTAGAAATCTTGTCAAATACGCACAAATAACAATAATAGTTAATAATAACTAAACAGATTTCACTCCTAAAGTAAGATGTAGCCCAAAGTCTTTTTCCTCTCTTTCTTTTCTCTAGTATTTTTCTTTTACAGATATCTCAAAAATCAAATACTGAAAAAAGACCTGAAAACTTATACATGAACTATAAATGAATACATGTCCAAATAAATGCATTATTTTAGACCCTATTAGAAAACCTATTTAAACATAACAGAAAAGAAACATTGGAAAAGAAATATTATGAGATCACAAAGCAACCGAAATTAAACTGATTATTGCCAAGAGCAAACACCTTAGTAATATCCAATACAAACCTTCTACATACTTGGAAACCTGCACCAAATAATAAATCAAGTGTTCCTTATGTTGCAATATTACTTGAGCTTCATTGCCAAAAATAAACCCAAAAAAGTAGAAAATAAACATTACAAAACATTAAGCATTCAAGATTTCTGAGACAACAAATAACACATTTTTCTATCCTAGTCTCTCTCTCTCTCTCTGATTTCCTAACTTATTGAGACATTCATAATTGTGGGCACATTAACCGAATGGGATTCATAATTGAGTTTGCCTTTAGTCCAAAGAAAAAAAATTAAAATTCTAGTGGAGCCACAAAACTCAGATTGTCGTGCCCTATATTAGGCAAATATAAAAATAGATTGGACTCAAAAACTATCCAAGAAAAAAAATACAAATTATAAGGAAAAGATATGTACTTGAGGAAGTATGTGTGCTCTCACTCTTTAACTATGGAGAGGAGGCTTGCTGCCGTCAGCAAGGAGGGAGCTTTGGCTCGTCGTTACAACTACCAAATTGGACATATGTTAGGAACTAATTCGGAGCGTCAACCAAAAAATACTCAACCCAACACAACTAAATAAAATAAAACTTTTACCAAGCAAAACCATTGATCTCCTTCTACCTCTCGGTGAGGAGGATAGGATTGAGAGGCAACAATGAAAAAATATGTACCTTAAGGAAGATGTGGGCTCTCAGTCTTCAACCATGGAGAGGAGGCCCGTTGTCATTGGCAAGAAGGGAGCTTTGGCTCGTCGGTGCAACCGCAAAATTGGATATATGTTAAGAAACTAATTAGGGGGGTTAACCAAAAAAATACTCAATCCAGCACAACCAAAAAAGAAATTCGAACTTTTACCAATCAAAATAATCGATCTCCTTTTACCTTCCCGCAAGGGTAATGAGATTAAGAGACATGTGGAGATAAATGGGAGAGAGTTGGAAGATAGGGCGAAACATGCATAATGAGCCATGAAAAGGAGCTCGTCGCCGATAGTAAAGTGTGGATATGAACGGGAGGTGATAAAAACTCAGAGAGAAAAAGGAGTGGTAGGGAGAGAAATGGGGGGCGGCGGTGAGATGAAGTTAGGGGAGAAATGTTGGCTGTGAAAAATAAAGTTAGGGTTTGGAGTGAGTAAGGAGGAAGTTTGGAAATGAAAAGAAGAAAATGGTCTTTCTTTTAGAGAAGGGTGGGAAATCGTCGGTAAGTTGGGAAATGTCAATTCCGTAATTTTACGTGCTGAGGCTAGAGGCTAGAGGCTAGAGGCTAGAGGCTAGAGGCTAGAGGCAAATGGTATTGTTTCGTTCATAGGACTTTTTAGTCAAAAATACTGTTATTTGAACAGTGACAAAATGTCATCGGCTTTAATGTTTTTAAATAGATTATTTAATTTCAAAGATAAGAATAAACTTATATATAAAACCTTGAACTTGATATCCCAAGAACTGAAAGAATTATTATTTTTCTTGGAAGAAATCAATAAATGACAAATATTATCAAATTCTTCGTCCCATTCAATGGCTTCTCCTTTCTTCAAGAATTTGTGGCTACTTTTGGTGCTTCAAAGTTGATCTATGAAAGGGTTTAAGTAATTTAATACATTTGGGTCATTTCCATTTCATCTCAACAACAGCCACAATTCTTTCTTTTCCATAACATTCTTCCATTTTTGCTGCCAATAGTCCTTCAAGGCCAAGCCTCATGGGTTTCAACTTCACTTGGAGCTTCTTCGTCAACCTTGTTGAACCCAATCGCAGCAACGACAACAAACTCTTCATCTTTGTCTTCTTTATTTTTCTATAAAAAAAAATTTTAGTCAAAGCAGATTCTTCATTTTCATAAAGAATTATTCTAATACAAAGATTTGCCTTAATAGAGAATGTAATAGCCCAGACAGTTTTTCAATTTGGTTTGTTTCTATATTTCTTTTTATCCTCTCCGCGTTGTTCTCTTGTGAATAAGTCACGTGAAATCTATGTGAATATTTGGCCTTTTAAAGAGCTGATTTGTCGGAATTCTATTGGTGGAGTATGTTTAAATTTTTTGCACCTGATCTGTCCTCCGAAGGAAGGGCAGCGCAATGCTTGTGGGGAGTTGACACGGCAATGCGTACATAAATTGATGCACATGTGGAATAGGCAGAAGAAGTGGAGGGAAGGGCAAATTCGAGTTTCTAGTAATTATCGAAGTGAATGAGCTGAGCCTAGAAGAAAAGAAACTTCCTCGTTCATGGATCGCCGAGCATTCCTCCCCAGTGGTAATTTGAATGATGAAGCATAGCAAGCTCTTTATTTATACTATACCTTTTAAAATAAAAAATTATTTTTAATAAATTTTTTATTTTTAAAATTTATAATAAATAGTAAATTTAATTATTTAGATTGAGAGAGTCAAGTTTAACTCTCTATTCTAATTGTAATTAATGAACTTCTATTTTTTTGTGTATATTCTAATTTTTTATTAGTATCTTTATCTAAAATATTTTTGTTTTTTTATAATAAAATATTAAGTATTAATTTGTATAAAAAAATAAAATGAAAGTAAACTATAAAGAGTTTATTAGATTTGTAAAAAAATTTACTCAATATATTTAAATATTCTCTAAAATGCTTTTTATTTTACTGAAAATGCATATGTAATTACCAAAAAATTATTAGAGAGATTTAATCTATTACATAATCTGTAAACTAATTCAATCACACAATAACATATATACAAATTCATTAATTATCAACTAAAGTAAGTAAAATGATTAAATACATATCACGGTGTGATTGAAATAGTTTATGAATAACGTGATATATTAAGTATACTTAAAAATTTATCATAATTATTATCTGAATGATAATTTTATTGGATGATTCGAGTAAACATTTTGTATATGATTAGATGACCTGTTGAATAGTTTGGTTTCGCATGAAATAGACAGTTAACAATTAACAAGCTCAGATGTTTTGTTTACTGGCAATTACATTTACATATAATTAATTTTGCACCAAATTTAGTTTATGATAAGATCAGCGTCATTATAAAAGCAATTATGGGCCCAATTACACAAAATCAAATTTTGGAGAAATTAATCAATCATAATTTAGTTTTGAAAATATAAGAATCCACTAATATGATCAAATTTCAAATAGCCTATAATAATTAATGGAGAAAAATAAAAATAAAATCTCTCATAAAATATAAATTGTGTATAATAATTACATTTTCATATGACTAATTTTGTCCCACATGGCCATATTTATTTATGAGTTGGACCTTCACAAGCTCAATGTCATTACAAAGTATGGGCCAAACTACACAAAATTGGTTTATTAATTAGTGCACAAAAATCATATTTTATTATTTATATACAAATTAATTTTTAAAACATAAGAATTCACTAAAAATTATGGTCAAATTTCAAATAGAGTAAGATAACTAATTAAAAAATAATAACTATTTTGTATATGCTGCAAATTGGGATTTTTTTTTCGCACATAGTCTAAATAAGTGTTTTCCATTATTATTAATTTCTGCAATTCATTGAAAAAAAAGAGCACGAAAAAATAGAGAAAAATGTGTCGAAAATGAAATTGGTGATTAGCTTACTTGGCATTGGTGTTAAAACAAGGCACATGTTAGGGACCCAATCCAATTGAACACTACACGATCAAATGCTAGAGAATGTCTGGAACAAACTGAAGAGCAGAGGGGAGGGGACAACCCACTAATTAGTAGACCGATTTATTTTCGGATTTGGATTAAACTCGGATCAGAGTTCAAATGATTATGAGTGGAGCTCATACAAGTTTATTTATTTATTTTAGAAACAATTACCATTTACCCTATATTTGATCTATCATATTTGTATACTGTAAAGTTAAAAAATTATACGATCGATTCTCTATGTTTTATTATATTTTACTAATGTGTTATTTTATTATATTTTCTGTTAAAAATATTAAAGTATAGTGAAATAATAAAATATTTTTTACTACTGTATTTAAAAAAATATAGAAAAAATTAATATTTAACTTTTGAAATTTGACATACTATACTAATATCTCATGAGATTCAATATTTTAAGATATTTTTTATAGAAAATTTAACGAAAAAATATATTAGTAAAATATAATAAAATAGAGGATACTAGTCGTAAAAATTTTTAACCTTAAAAAAATATTAATACATTATATCAAACTTTTAGGATAAATAGTAATTTTATCTTTTACAGTTTGATTACCTTAAAATACTTCAATAATCTAAAATTGCTCATCAAGTTTGGGATGAGAGAAAAAAATTAATAAAAAATTAATCTTTAATCTCTTTTTTTTTTTTTTTTAAATAAGAATATGGTGAAGGTAGCACTATTAATTTTTTTTTTTTTGTGAAGCATTAATGATGTCAAATGCAAAAGTACCTGAAAATCAGTTTTGAGTTGCTACCAGTGGGTAGTGATCTGATAATAACTGGAATTATGATATCATTAAGAGGTGAAAAGTGTGGAATAGGTAAGGAGAAAGCTGATGAACATACGAGATTGACAAAATCCTAATGTTAGATGCTCGACTTGGCTTCCAAGCATTTGTCTCTTACAAGTTACAACGAAGGTGATGATATTTCCATTAAGCTAAGCAAATTCTTTTAATTTTGACTTGCATTTTATTTATTTATTTATTTTAGTTAATTCTACCCAACAATCCTGGCAAAGATTGTTAGATATATTATTTGATTTATGTATTTCAGAATAAATAAAAAATATTTGCGCTTTTCATTTAGCATAATGTGTTAATAATTTATAAGTATCAAATATTAGAGGACACATTTTTAATGGGATATTTATTTAAAAATTATAATTAGTTATAATGCACATTTTTAAGTTTTAATTTTCACAATTTTTATGTGGATTATTATTGGTGATTTGATTTAACATTCTATTATAAATTTGATTCATTATAAACCAAGTTTTAGAAAAATTAAAAATAAAAAGAAATGAGTATTTATTTTTTAAATTAAATTAATAAAATTTACTATTTATCTTTTACTATTATACTATTGTTTCTAAAATTCAAAATTTATACAATCAACTTCATCTATTTTATTATATTTTACTAATATACTATTCTGTTATATTATAGTAAAATAACAAAAATTAATTTATTATTTAACTATTGAAATTTGACTAATTGTATTAGTATCAATTAAATAAATTTTTTTTACTAACAGTAAATATGTTAAAATATAATATAATAACTATATAATTTAACGGAAATAAAATAAATAAGTTGATCATATAAATTTTGAATTTCAGTGAATATTAATACAATAAATCAAACCTCATAGATAAATAGTAAATTTTTTTCATAAATTAATTAAAAATAGATAATTCAAGTTGGTTTTATCCGATCTATATAATCTATTGATGATTTGATCTTATTGCAATGTTAACCAGGTTTTGATGAGTGCATAAGAGCGGGTGGCGGACAGCAGAACACGGTGGTCTGTGTGTGGCACACTGCCAACTCCGACAACAATGCCAAATTGATCGGTACTCCTACTTCATTCCCACAAAATTACCATCTTTGCCCCCATCTTTGGTCTCTCATTGCTGGCCAAGTCCTTTTCAAGTGAATTTCTTGCTTATGCAGCATGCTAGATTTAAATCCTATAACTTAAATTCACATACTTATACATTATTTCGAATAATAACATGTTAATATTCTACTAAGTAAGAAATTAATTATTATTTTATAAATATAAAAATAATGGTTAATAAACGAATGTATAGGTCTATGTTTGATAAGAAAATTTTTTGTGTCAAATAAATTTACGAAATTGGCAAAATTTATTTAAAACTTTTTAAAATTTAGTATAAAAATTTATATATTTATCATTTTTTTTGCATTCACATTTTAAAAAAGTGAAAATATTGATGTAAGAAAAAAAAAATATATTAATTTAAAATTGAAAGCCATAAACTTTCGATTTTAAACTAATTCACCCATATTTGGGAAGCACATAGTTTCTAATTGTTAATTGTTAATTGTTAACTAAGTCAATTGAATAAATTTTAAATTAGTTAATATTTATGGAACACTTATCATATAATTAAATGATAGTCTATTGACTAAATTTTTAGTTAATAGAGCAAATCAAGTTAACATTGATAAATTAAAAGAATTAATTAAAAAATTAAAATTGAAAGACTTAATTCTATAATTTTGTGATTTATTGATGTTTGTTTTTCAATTTATTATGCATTGAATCGTACAAATGCAATGGATGTAAAAAATTAGGGAGGACAATTATACATGTTTCATCTTGACTTTACACGGATTTTTTTAAAATTATTTTTACATTCTAATTTTGAATTTTTTTGCGATTGGAAATAGATGAAGAAGGTATGTACACTTTTCGCTTTGATATATTATTTATATTTTTATATATATTTAAATATATATAATTAATATTTATATTATAATATAATTAATTTTTTTAAAAATAATAAAATATAAATATAATACTCATTTAAAGTAATTTTTTTAATTTAAATAATTATATAATTAACTAAAAATTAAAAAAATTGATATTAAAATCAAATAAAATTTATTGGGAATGAAGTATATGTTTTAGAGTTAAGAATTTCTATTCTCATGTTGTTCATAAAGTGAAATTTATAATTTTTCTCCGATAAATAACAAGGCAAAATTGGAGATTTGATATATGTTTTGGGATCGAAAACGGAAATAGAGAATTCTACCCTAATCTCTCCATTTTCATTCTTATAAGAAATAATTTTATCTAACGTAATTACCAACAATATATCCTAAATTTGTGCGAAATTAACAACTAATTTCCACTTATGTATGTGTTAATTAATAATTAACATACCAAAAAAAGCAAATCACAAAAAATTCATGGGACAGAAATTTAAATTTAGAAAATGTTAGGCATGGACAAAAGGTAAGACAAAAGTAATCATATCCTTAAATGCTTGAAACATTGTCGGAGTGAAGGTCAGTGAATTTATTTTCACATGGAGCCGATAAAAGATAAAATAAAATAAAGTGAAATTTACCTTCCGAATTTTTTTTTATCGTTAATTTATTTTTCAAATTATTTTTTAAAATCAAATTAATATGTAGTTTTTAATTTCAAATCATTTTGCTTAACTTTAACTTGAAAAATACTATTTAGTATTGTTCTTTTACTTTTTTAATATTTTTTTATTTTCACTATTCATTTTAAGACTATAACATATATTTGTGGTAGATAAGAATTTTATGAAAAGAAATTGTTTTTAAAGATAAAATGCATCATAAACTCCAAAAGAACAAGATATTTCTTCTGATTTTGATTATCTAAATTTTATCCATAATTTTATTTGTAAATAAAACTAATAAAAAATATAATACTGAAAAAACATATTTTTAACTAAAATTTTTATCATTAGAATACATTAAAAAAAAAAAAAATATATATATATATATATAGGATGTGTGAAAATTGGCGGTTAGACTTCAGTAGTAAGAATTTAGTTACTGGGAGTGGGTGAGTTAATAAACAGTCCATGATTCGATTTGAAAACCGGGTAATAACCGTATGTGTTTGATCTAATCGTATAAACCCACTCTCACCAGTAACCCGTCACCTCGGCCCTCTCTTCTCTTCACTCTCTCTCTCTCCCTCTCTACAAACTGACCTGCAACTGCAAGATCGAAATGGATTTGAACTTCAATTCTTCTTGAGATTTCAAATCCTTATACGCATTTCACACTAAGCTGAGCGTAATTACGCCACTCCAATTCTATTTCCACTATCCCACAGATCCTCCCCTTTTTCCCGGTTCGGATCACCCGATTCCCTATCTTTCTCAGATCTTCCGAAGCCTTTCGCTTCTCTCCTTCGCTCCTCACTCAAATCTACTCCGATGAGGCTCTGATTGTCCCGCGCTTTGCGAACTAAGCAGGTGAACTTTTATTCTTGTCTGTCTTCTTCCGTTTGGTTGCTCAGAAGCTGGAGGAAACCAGCAAATACTTGAGGTCTCTGTACTGGTACTTGAGAAGCGGAAGTCTCATTGTAACTGAGATTCAAACGAGTTTTTTCTTCTGTGTTATTACTCTTTTGTTGATTTTTTTTTGAAGTTTTTTTTTTTGCATGTTTCTGCGATGAGCAGATCAGTTTAAATGACGGTTTTGCCCCTCTAATTGCTTCTTTGGTTAGTTGTTGTTGGGATTCTTAATTTGGTTGAATTCTATTTGTTTCTTCAGTTTTTTTTTTTCGTTTTATGCTGATTGGATTCCACTGATTTAATTCTGGTTTTTTTTAAAACTGACTTCACTTGGTGGAATGAAATATTGCTGTATCTTATCGCATCTTTCCTGGTTGAAAATATGCTATAGCGCGTCTTCTTTGTTGAAGTATGCCTCGTTTTTTTGCTGATAAAAATGGAAGGAAGTAGTAGAAATTAGAGATTAAAATGGGATTCTGTTTGCGCTGTGGTCAGTAAGGTCTCTGGGGGTGCGGTTGGACTTGGTGGCTTATAGTTTGAAGAGGCAACTTTGGTTTTTATCTTTTTTATGAGCCTTGTAGAGACCAAACTAATAGTTATATGCTTGCTGAAATGGTGTATTAATCCCTCAGTAAGTCACTCTTATGGGAATTGCGCATGCTTCTGAGAGACGTGGGTCCAAATTTCTTTGCTTCGGCAATGCTTTGATGATAGAATTTGGTTGGGGTATTTCTGTTGACAAAAAATGAAATGTTCGTCTTGACTTTTTTCTTTTTGTAATTAAGACTTGAGATTTGATCATGTTAGTTGGCACTTCTTCTATTTTAATTGTATCTATCATTACTCACTTTTCATTGCCAGAATATTCCTCGCTCAATCTGGCTTCCTTTGTTTGCTACAGTCATTTAGCATTTTGATTTTTTTGGTTTTGTACAGTGTCCGATGGATTTTGAAAATCTTGTCTCCAATAACGCTCTCGAGGCAGGCCAACCAAATGGCACTCACGAGCAAAGTCCTGCATTTGGAGAGGACGGTGTTTCAAATAGTGTAAATGAGAATGCATGGCTGAATGCTAATTTAGCAAATGCGTCTAAATTAGAAGACAGTGCTACTAATACTTCATTTCCTGACGAGGTCAGAGAGGAATCAAATGTACATGTGAGGAGCAACGGAGGTTCTAAGGTAGGTAGTGCTCAAAGCTGTTTTTTGATTAATGGATAAATAAAGGCTGTTTAGAAATCTGTCAACTTGTCATATAGGAAGAGGAGGGACAAGGTGCGGATCATTCAGAGCGAGTCAAATCGCTGAAGGGTCCTGGAAAGAGCAAGCAGGAAAAGCCAACAAATTCAAGAAATTTCTCAGCTATTCAAGTGGAGAAGGGCAATGATGGAAAAGTTGCTGCTATGCCTGCTACCGTATCAAATGGTTTGAAAAGTAAATCATTCAATGAGAGGCAGATTCAGGCATCAAAAGTACATATTTGTGTCTGTACAATTTCTTACTTGTCTAGAATGTCAGTAAATTTTTGCAAGTCGCTTATCTTTGTATTTGACTTTGGCTGTTCCTAGCAGCATTCTGGGAAGTCTGATGCGACATCCTCTGAAGGCCACATGTATGTATTGTTTGTGCATGGTAACATTCGTCTTTTGATTTTTTGAGATGGAGGGTAAGACATATAAAGATATGAATATGATTAAGCTAACTTGGTCTGTGGTCTGATTGATTGATTGTTTTCAAGTATCAGTTAGAATTTACAAACCACATTTATCTGCAATTACTCTTTTTCTCCAGCTCTTTGTGAACTGTGATTTCCTGGTTGCAGGGAGAGAAGAAAAGTGAAAGTTTCAAAGAAGGGACCTGCTCTTAAAGCTGAAGGAGATGGACAAACTTCTACGTATCCTCTTCATTATAACTTTTCACATTTTTTTCTTAATGATAGAATTGGTGTCTTTCATTTATTTCACTTCATTGTCTGTTTATTATTTGATATTTTTTAGTTCATCCTCAATTACTGTGTAGAAGTCCTTCTGCAGAAGATGCCAAACCTCACAGGATGGGTACTCTTCCAAATTATGGTTTTAGCTTTAAGTGTGATGAACGAGCTGAAAAAAGGAAAGAGGTTAGTTTTGTACTTGAACTTTCTTGCTCATATGCGGGCTTTGCTCTGCTCTTGCACTGTCAACTTAATCTCATGGCTACTATGTTGGATAGTTCTACTGTAAACTTGAGGAAAAGATTCATGCGAAGGAAGTGGAAAAGAATAACTTGCAAGCAAAGTCCAAGGTATGAAATTATTTATGATTGTTGCGATTTCAATGCCCCGTAATTTCTATGTGAATTTTGTTCGTACCATGGGAAATATTCAATCCTCTTGCAGGAAACCCAAGAGGCTGAGATCAAGTTGCTGAGAAAGAGTTTGAACTTCAAAGCAACACCAATGCCAAGTTTCTACCAGGAGCCTCCACCACCTAAGGTGGAACTGAAGAAGGTTAGTTTGTTTTTCTAATCACTTTGTCGTGCTCTTTTGCGTTATTAATATTAGTGCACTTACTGGATGCACTGAATTAGACTCCAAACAGGGGTTATGGTTATATATAGAGTCTTGATTGAACTAAATAGTTATTTACAAATTGTGAAATCCTGATCTTAGCATGGCAGATTTAATTGCCATTCACATCTCTTTCTCTTGCTTTATTTGTTTTTCTTTTTCCTATTTTGGAACTTTTATCTGAAATTACTTTAGTTCAACATATTAAATTTGATTTTCATTGTAAACTGTTTATGGTACTATTACTAGTTTTTTGTGTTCACATTTGTTGTGCTATTCAATTCGGAGTTCGGGTGTTTACCCTCCAATGAAGGATGCAACACAAAAAAAGGCTGAGAAAAATTTTTCAAATTAAATTTACTATCATATTGTTTAGATTTCTCAATAAAATTGGGAAGAGTCGAACTTCTTTTAAATTGCCTATGTATGGACCTTGTTTTTTTATGAAGGGTATATTATCAAGTAAGAACTCAATCCTTCAATTCCTCTCCAAAATGGAAGATAATATTTTGTGGCATTAGGGACTAAAGGTTTGTTTGTCGTTGAGTTTGGAAAAAACTTTTTTGGAAAATGTTTTTTTATTTTTAATTATTTTGAGTTTTGAAAACTGATTTTGGAGAGAAACAGATAAATAAATGTTTTTTACAAAAGCAGTTTTGAGAAAAATAGTTTATAAAAAATTAAAAAAATCAGTCAATTAAATAAAAAAAATTATAAATCTGCATTTTGGATACTTAACAGCAATTCCAAACACCCTCTAAGAAAAATTTAGAAATTCAATTTGCATTGAGATCCCTTCTTTTGTCTTCCTCTCCACTTCGCTCAAAACAAACAAGTTTCAGTTAGTGACTATCTTACCCATTGGATACAGTTCTAATTGTGGATGTCTGGTTTGTAGTTTCTGGGTCAACTTGTGACTCGTTTAATTTTGGTTGGAAGGAGTTAAATTTACAAATTTTTGAGAGACTTCAATGTCATTTGTTGATTTTTCCTGTCTTCTTAATGCAGTACTAAAACTTTCATTAAGGAGGTTTAATGTGGGAAAATTTCAAGGGGAAAACTAAAATTATCCAGATTTCTTGGTTTTGGACTAATATGTTGGCATTTTCTGCCAAAAATAAATACAACTGCTGTAACTTTATGTCTGTGATTTAGAACATCCTTTCTAGGGGTGCTTCAAGAGTTTCGTATACTTGCTTTGATGCAGATACCCACAACAAGACCTAAATCTCCCAAGTTAGGCCGAAGAAAGAGTTCAACTCCTTCAGATTCTGAAGAAAACAATAGCCAGAACTTTCGACTTGGACGGCTAAGTCTGGTTGAGAAGGTGTCTCAGAATAATTCTACTAAAGGACCTTTGCCTGTCCAATCAAAGAAGCCACAGAGAAAGTCCCTCCCTAAACTGCCTTCTCAGACGACTAGTTTGTCCAATGCAACAATTGTCAAAAAACCTGTGTCTTCTAAAGCAACAAATGAGGAAAATGCCTCCTTAACAAATCAAACAAATGAAGACTTATCACCTATGCAAGAGCAGGAGGTGGTTCCAACAATTATTGGTAGCGATAACCAGCCACAAACAGATGGAGATCTAGTGGTTGGAGAGCAAGATCAGCCCACCACCTTAGTACAGGAACCTATAGCAGCTGTGCAGTAAGCAGAGCGGCATTAGAATTGGATGCTCTTACAAAGGCGAAGAATCCATCCATGTCAGCAAATAAGAGGTTAGGACTTGAAATCATCTGAAAATGAAGCCATGAACGATATTGTGGTAAGGACTGTGATTTCATGTTTGTCAATAGTCAGCAGCATTTGTTGTTTCCGTGTGCCTGCTTTTCAAGGTTGCTGGTCTTCTTCCCATTAGGATTATTAATTCTGCTTGCAGCATTGTATGTTATCATTTTGCCGAAGTTATCCTTATGTTGTCAATCATCCTTAATCTGCTTGCTTGTTGAAAATGTTTTTGGAAAATTTTGCAAAACTCTGCTTCTAGATAGCTTAAGATTTTTGGAAAAAAAAAAAAGCGCTATCCCTTTGAACCCATTCTATTGAACAATTGAATATTGTTGATGAAGGCTGGTTTGGTGTTATGATACTTTCTCAGCTTCCTGTTGTATGACAATGCAATCAATTTCGTTCTTTCTTCTCTTAAATGTATCATTAAATAAATATTGTTGTTCTAATTTTATCTCAAATTATTTTGATCTATAACTTAAAATATGAATTTCCTCTTGGCAAGATATGAATATTGGCAATTATAAGAGGAAGATGGCCAAAGGCATGAGAGAGTCAAAATAAGTAGTAAAAGAAAGAATATTTGCAGGAGTCCGAGGGTGGTGTGTGTATCTATATATATATATATAAGAGTAAGACGTAAACCACACAAACAAGACGAGTAGTAGGGATGGAAACTCTTTGAATGATTTGGATATTCTCACTCTACTGGATATTTTCTCTTTTTCACAAAATAGTCCACCGCCCACATCTTAGTTAATTATTAATTGAAATAAAATTACAATTTTCCTCTCCGAAAGTAGTTTATTTCTAAAAACAATGCTTACCTAGATCAGTCCATCATGGCCTAATGTAATCATACTATACTACTAAATGTTCCATGAGTATCTAATCTAGGCTAGAAAAAATTGTTTTTTTCTTTACTGAAGTTGTTTGATGCGTAAAAAGTAAACATAAATAAAAAAGATTGCGAGGGATTCCACAATCGGAAAATGCATGTGAAAGCTTTCAAGTAGCAGCAACAAGGGATTTAAATGATTCCTCCTGAGAAAGATTGTGAGAGAATTGAAATTCTTCTTCACTGTCTTCATCTTCCTTCTCTTCCTCTTCAGCATCCCATAGAAATCGAGCATAAGAAGCAAGTACATAACTGAGAAATCGAACATAAACCCATTCTTTAATTATTACCATTATAAAATTTACAATTTCATAAGAAATGATAATAGGAAATTAATTAATTAATTAATTAATTACCAGTCATCAGGAGAGGACTGAACAGCTTGATCAAAGTACATGTTAGCACGATCACAATTTTTATGGTTTTTCCATATGAGATCTCCATACATTGATAGCACATTCCCATCCCTCGCATTTGCCAAAATTGCTCTTTCACATACTTCTTCAGCTTTCACATTATCACCTCTTACCTGAAAATCATTCCCTTCTAATTACACCCAACCTTTTTACGTTTAATTGCAATTTTCAATTTTCATAATTTTCTCTAATTAGTTTTAATATTTACATAAAATTTTAATTAATTAATAAATGAAAGGTTCATTTTTCCTTAATTATCTAATTTTATCCTAAGAACATTCATTTTGCATCTTCTGTTTTTCTTGTTTTCGTTTAAGTTGTAAAATTGAGTGTACAATTCACTCTAATATTGGAATAAAAATTAAGGATGAAATGAGGTAATTTTATGGTAAATATTTGAATTCCAAATTAGTTGAAAAATTAATTTTGAAATGATTTGATTATCGAATTATAATTTATGTAATTAAAGTTAAATAGTAATGAATTAAAAATAATATTAACTACCTCTTTCAAATATTTGGCATAGTTTGCAAGAAGAATAGCATCTCCAGGATACAACTTCATCATGCTTTGATAATACTCATCCATGTGTTGTTTCCCATTAGGTCCATCATAACCTGAAACCCACCACCCGTCACCACCCCCACTTCCGCCACTACCGCCGCCCACATAAACTATTTGCTCCTCCTCATATTCCTCATGCACCTCCGCCAGAGCCGCCGCAGCTTCCATGCAAACACTCATCCCTTCCCTCTCCTTAATCACCAGAGATGACGAAGCACCGGCAGCACGACTCTTAGGCAGCATTTTCAAGAGCCTGAGTTCGCCCTCCGACGAGGTCCGTTTAAGGGCCATGGTTATGGGTCGGGTTGGATCCGTATCCAGATTTGACACTTGGCAAGCATAGGTTTTCAAGATGGGTGTAGAAGTGCTTCTTAGAAGCATTTTTGTGTGTTTTTATTCCTTTCCTTCTAACAATTATAATAATAGTTTTTTTTTTAAAAAATTGCTTTTGTCTGATTCTTCTCTTGAAACCCTATAATGGGTCTCGAAGATTGAAAGAAAATATAGAAAAGATGGATCGAAAATGATGCATTTTCCATTGATAAGATGGGGAAGAAAGTATATAAATAGATAAATAGAAGAAGAATAAGCCTGGCCCTCGGATTGTGATCGTGCGGCTGATGTTGGGTTTGAATGTTTCAGTCTTGGATTTAATTTACTATTACTGACTTCGGGCTCTTTGTTGCCGTTGGACTGATATTCTAATTTGGAGTTGTGGAATTTGGATGGTTCGATTAAAATCATTAAAAAAAAGTTAATTATTTTAGATGCATGTTTCTACTTTAAATGGTTAAAAATCAATAGAAAGATAATTTTTTTATTAGTAAAAATAAATTCTTAACCTTTCAACACTCTTACATATAGCTTTACTAAATCATTTATTGTCTTAATAAGATAGGAATAAACAAAACAAGAAAATACCATTTTGAGTTTAATGGAGTTCAACTAAACTGCCTTTCAACCATCCAAATCAAACTTATCATCCCCATTTTTCCAATTTTTTTTTTACTCTACGTAAAATTCATTTTTAGATCTTTAAATTTCCAAATTCATCTTTGAATGTTGAATTTTTGAGTTTAATTAGTATTGAAGATTTTTTATAGTTAAAATAATACTATATTCTTAATTTATTCCATAGCTTGGGCTCAATTGTAGGGTTGGGCTAAATTAGGTTTGAGGCCCATTTAAAACCCACATACCCCATGTGAAAAGATTTTGTGAAAATCTTCAATGTCCAATTTATCAATGGATTGATTTGTGGACTATGAGAATCCCAAAGTCAGAAATTTAGTAATTTGATAGTGAAAGAAACAATTGACTAAAGGATATGTTTCCACTTTATTAGATTCCCAATCTATTTCTAACCACTACAGATTTTATTTTATTGTTTTAAAAAATATTATTTTTATCAAAGTAACCACTGCAGATATTCTTAGCACTTTCTTTGATTTTTATGTTTGCTAATACATCTCACCATAACCATATCATCGAGAGATCTTTTATCATCAATCTAATTGTTACATTTTTTTTTACTTTTTTTTATAGCCAATAATAATTCACCAACAATAAATAAACAAACTAATTCACAAATCTATAATTTCTATTTAGAAAATAAATTTTCAGCAACTAAGAAATAGATTAGTTAAGGTCAATATCGCAAATAATCACTTCAATTTAATAATTTGCGCAATTAAACAAGCACGGCTTCCTCTTTTACAAAATCGAAAAATTTAGAAAATTATTGAGCCCATCAACAGTTCAGGTCTATTTCCATATACCATACATGTTTGATTGACTCATAAATCCCAAGAAAATAGATAGTTTTCAAGCAACAAAAACTAAAAATTCAATAATAAAATGCACATTTTATTATTTATTATTTTTCATTTTAATGCATTTTACTATTTATTATTTTTCATTTTAAATACTTTAGAATACTTTTTTTTTTAAAAAAAAACTCCAAGAAAAGAGTGAAACTAAGTTTTTGGGACAGGTGAAAAAAAACTAGACAACAATTTTAAAAAGTTCAAAATCCAAAAATAAACTTTCCTGCCAAAATATAAAGTATCATGGCCAATTTACCTCTTATCAGAATGATTAGCAGAGCATAGAAAATTCCTACTTCCTACAACTTTCCCGAGGCCATTCTTTATGCATCATTCAACAAAGGAAGAATGATGGAACATAAAAAATACAAACGACTAAAGTAACTTTTATTCATCATTTGATTGCACAGGAAAAAGACGGGAAGGAAGCATACATCACACAGGGCAGAGATACATACATTTTTTATTACAGAAGAAAAGAGATTGCAGAATACAGTTGATGAGAAGAAATGGAGCCTGAAAAACAAGGGCTTGGATTAAAAGGAGGAAAAAAACCACGTCCCCTTGAAGAAGGCGAAAGGTTGTCATGGCAGACTCTATAACCTGCTGCCAAGGCCAAAGCCCCGCCACCACCACAAGGCTACCATTTTATCCCCTCAAACTGTCAAAGAGCAACCCCCATCAAAAGGATTCTTTAAAAACCTATCCCACCCTTTGAGGAAAACAGACTGACCCAAACCCTCATGTTTTGAAACATGATTAATTTGAAATGCTCGACACTTTCAGGATATTTAAAGCTTAAGCCAACCCCACTGAGATGGGGAGGCTAATAAGCTAAAACACCAGGTGCCAAAAACCCTGACACAGGAAACAATATTGAAGAAGCCCTAAAAAAAAAAGTAAAACCCAGTTCACTATATTCTCAGGCGTGGCCACGATCAAAGTTCTACCCGGATGCTTCACCGGCAAAAATACACGCAACAGGTCACCATTGAATGGAAGCCTGCAAAAAAAGGGGGGAATCAATGGCCACAATCCGAGAAAAAGAGAACCGAGTGCTGGAAGACGTAAAGACCCACGGCTGATGGACCCAAAAACTACACAACGTGCTGTTGCTACTCACGATAAGCTGACTACATTCTGGGACTAGTTACGTATTGCTTCTGCCATCCTAACTCTGGTTTCATGCTTAGGAAAGAATATCACATCTCCACAACCGCTCCAGAAGTAGGTCGAAAGTGCCAGTGCTGATGGCACTGCAGTGCTGAAGATTCAATCCCAGGAGCGTCTGGCCCATTTTCAAAAGGGCAGGTAAGCTCTTGTCTGATATCATAGAACAACCCGATGCTGAAAAGATCTGCAGATTGAGCTGCTTTGAGCGAGACAGAACCCCAAGGCCAGAATCCGAGATAGCACATTTTGAGACATCGAGATCACTGATCAAGTAGCAGTTCTCCGCAATTGCTGCCAAACTTGCATCAGTAATTTTCCCACATCCATCAAGAGTTAGCAATTCAAGAGTCCAACCATGCTGCTCTGTCAATTCTGTCACCACCTTGTCAGACAAATTCACACAACCACTGAGATTTACATTCACTAGACCAGCCCCAGAGCTCTCAAGTAATGGAATAAACCCAGCATCAGTTACTCCCTGTAGCCCAGACAGTTCCACATGCTGCAATTGAGGGCACAATTTTCCCAAAAGCGCCAGGCTACCGTCACCAAAACCCGGGCAGTTACGAATAACCAATGATCTCAAAGATTCACAAGGGGACAGCTGTGGAACTCCAAGATGAAAATCCCTATATCCCAAGCAGTTCACCAGAGCAAGAGCATTCAATTTTGCACCACAGTTCAACAGAGAACTGAAAACCCCAAGTTGGGTAATCCTGTGGCACTCCTCCAAGTGCAGGCTCTCCAGTGACCCTGCAGCTTTTACAAATGAGATTAGTCCATTGTCAGACAAGAATGCACATTTGCGGAGGCAGAACTGCCTTAAATTCGTGCAACCCTTTCCAACAGCTTCAAGCCCTGTATCTGTCACTCCTTGGCACGATACAACTGTAAAGGACTTCAACTTCAGTAAGCCATGGCCATTCCCCATGACCCAAAAGCCCCTCTCACCCACATTTGGCAGGCTGCTGAGGACTAGATCAGTGATTGACTTGCCATAGTGTCCAATAACAGCTAGAGATACATCAGTAACTTTCAAAGCCTGAAGCTTCACCTTTGTCAATGCACATGTGGCAGAAGATACCAGACTGACAATTCCTTGATCCCCAACAACTGGGCAATCCTTGATTGAGATGGATTTTAGATTAGAGCAATATTGACTGACAGCTTGCAGACCTTCATTCCCAATGTTTGAGCAGGATTCTAGAGTCAGATAAGTCAAATTTGGACAGTTCTTTGCCACAGCAAGCAAACCGTTGTTGGAAATTGCAGGACACCCACAGAGATCAAGCTTCTCCAGCATATGACAACAATTAGCAATCTCAAGTAGACCTTCATCACCAACCAAAGGCAAATTCCACAAGGAAAGAGCTTTAAGAGAAGGACAGCCACGGGCAATTGCCCTCAGGCCTACTCTTGTTACATGGCTAGAATTGTTTCCACGGATAGAAAGTTTACCCAAACCTCCTCGACTAGCAGTTCCAACAGCAATGGCTGCCAGTCTAATATCTGTAGCCTTCTTCCCCTCCAAACCCCTGGAAAGATATCCATCACCTTCAATTTCCTCATCATCCGCCTCAGATTTCACCTCACCATTCTTAACCAATTCATTCTTTCTGCAAAATTCATCTTTGGACATATTGCTCAGAAGAGCAAGCCAGCGTTTTGAAACACAAGCACAGGCACTCCTTTCCTCTCCACCAGGCAGGTGACGGAAGATTTCAAAGAGACACTCATCAGGAAGAGCTTCAATAGATGCCTGCTTCGTCAGCTCAAACCTCTCTCCACTGAAAACAAACGGAGCACTGATGCGAGACCTCTTGCGTGAAGGTAAATACAAATCCACATGATGACCAAGGGGCAAAAAGAGGCTTGGCTCCTTGGGGTTTGCGTATATTGAACCCCCAAGGAAAAAATCATCATCTCCTGAAAATTCAAAAATCAACATCTTCTCAAGAAACCAGATTAACACAAATAAACTAAATTAGATAAGCTTCCAACCAATGTTCTAACAATCCAAAACGTGATGGTTTACTGTAAAAAATACTTTCCAGTTTCCACAACTACACAACAGCATACAACAGCATCAATGGCCATGTGAAGTCAATAGAAGCTACAGATAATTAAAATGTTTCTTAAGTTCTAA
The DNA here is from genome assembly GCA_023653625.1 of Triadica sebifera. Taxonomy (NCBI): domain Eukaryota; kingdom Viridiplantae; phylum Streptophyta; class Magnoliopsida; order Malpighiales; family Euphorbiaceae; genus Triadica; species Triadica sebifera. The sequence continues at coordinate 26,750,509 of CM042910.1, read as the reverse complement.
TTAGACAAGTTGAAAAAAAAAAAGAGAAAACATATTTTGTCAGGAGAAACTAAAAAGCCATCATCTATGATCTTTTATTCTCTTAAAGCTGACCTCTCCAGTAAGCCATGTATCACTAAAAACCTAGAAATACTTCAGCACGCTATCTACAGTTAATCATGTAAACAAGGCCTCAAAAAATGTCTTCACTACTAATAGTAAACCATGGATCAGTTAACTTTACTTATGCTCATCTACTCACTCAACAACCAGAAAACTTTAAACTGTCCAAATTCCAGAGAAAGTAGAAGCATCCCTATATCTAGATCTCCATCATCAGATTGAAAATAAAGGCTACCATGAAACAGTAACATATCCATGAATCATTTAAGCATGTTCATCAAATTATATAACTACTACCTCCCAATACCTCAAGAAAACGAATCTTTTATATTCTAATAAAACTAATCCACATCAAAATTCGAATAAATAAAACAAACACACGAACAAGTTCAACCAGACGGAATTTAAGTTCCTCTGCACGATATACCACATATCACATAAATCCTAAAAAACATCATCTAATACATCCATCAAATTCAAAGCAACAAAAAGAAACCTGAAAATTATATGTCAATAATAAGCCGCCTAATCCAAAAAGCAGAAAAACCCACATCATCAAAAGAAAAGACGATAAAATTAAATCCAAACAACCGATCTACCAAAGAATTAACAGAGAGCCTGAGACCCAGATAAATTGAGCTTAAATTAAACAGAAAGCTGAATATAGACGCTTACCAGAGAATCCAACGAGCTTAGACATGGGTAGAGTTTAAAAAACCCCGAGAGGTGAACTCCGCAACTTGTAGCACCAAAAAACCCTCCAAAGAGAGCAAAAAAGAGAGACCCAACAACAATAAACGCTAACAAACCCCTGTATAGAGCTTCAAACTGCATGAGAGAGACTGGAGGTAGAAGAAGAGCATGGAAACCCTATCAGGTAGGGCAAAAAGAGAGAAAGAGAAAGCAGACAGAGAAATGAATGGAGAGTGAGGTAAGAGCAAGACAGTCTTTATTGGAGGAGAGAGGTTTGGGTGCATGACAATACACGCAAGTGTAGCCCACGTGCAATGTATCTGAATGCAAAAGTGGGGTTTCTGTGTTATATTCTTCCAACCCCACGGTCCACCAAATTGAATGCCAGATAGTGGTTTCGGTTTCGTCTTTCCTCCTTGGCCTCTGTTTGGATACGGTGTTGCCTTTTGGGCCGTTTGTTACTTATCCGTGTTTCGTTTTTTCTTATGCCGTTAATAATAATATTGGATAGGAATTTATTTTCTAAATAATAAATTACAGAAACTTTTCAAAATATAGTTATAAATAAAATTTTAAAAAATTAATAGTTTAATCTGTTATCTTTTAATAAAAATATTATTTAAAATAAAAATTAGAGAAATTAGAACTTGAATGGATGGATTATTTTATAGTTATAATAATTGGTATAAACGTTAAATTTTAATAAAATATTATTAATTATATATAAATTTATAAAAAAATTATGTTGTATATTGTATTACAATATTTAAAATCTATAAAGTATCAAATTAACGGATATTATCTTTAAAATAATTTTTTATAATATATTATTTTTTAAATTATTTCTTTAAAAAATAAAAAAATTTAATATTGAATTTATTTCTTAATTTTTTAATCAAAATTAACATATTTTCAATCTGATAATTATTATATATTTTACTTTTATAATATTTAACTTATTTTCTAAATTATGTCGTTTGGCATTTGCAACTATGTGTACATCGTCTACCCAATTATTCAAACCATGTATAATTTTTTTAATTTAATTAATTATTGAATGAAATTAATATTTCCACGGAGTATAAACAATGTTATTTTTTTTTCCTATTTTGCCCTCGTTTTTAGAGTGACATAGACTTTTACTTTTTGTTTTTATTTGCAAATGGTTACAAAAAAAAAAAGTAGAAAATAATTATTGTTTTTCATTGTCACAGCCCCCAGCTCTAATATTTTACTCAAGAAGCTATTCAAGTTAATTTGGTCGAAGTCTACTAGATATACTCTTTATTTGAGTTATATATTTTATTTTAATTTTTTTATATAAAAATAATTTTTAATAAAATTTTTATTTTTAAAATTTAAAATAGATAATAAAATTGAATATCTAGATAAATAAATTTTATCTATTATAATTCTAATTAATGTATATATATTTTTTATCTTTTTATTAGTATATTTTTCTAAAAATATTTTTTTATTTATTTATACTGAAAGTATTTTTTTATAAATATTAATAATATATGAGATAAAATAAAATAAAAAGTAAAAATATAAAGAGTTTATTTGACATATAAAAAAAATTTATTCTATTTTTTATTATGCCAAATATATTTTTAAAATAAAAATCGAAGCTCTCAAGCATCATAGTTTAGTGCTTAATTACCTTTCTTTTTTCCTATACAAAATACTTTTTTTTAATTAAAATATATTTGGAAGATAATTAAAAAATGTTAGCTAATTAAATATAAAAAGATACTAATTGAAATATGATGTAATTTAAAAATACTTTTGATCTTTGACGTCTTTAGCACAGGGGCTGCTGACCAAAATTGATCCCCAGCTTCCTTAGTGGGGTCATCACAAGTTGTGAGCTTAGTGAATTGTGATGAACTATTCTATAATTATTAATGAGAAGATTGTTTCCTCTTTTCAATTAATTCTTTTTTTAAATGAAATATAATTAATGTTTTCAAGTGACTTATAAGGTTGCATTCACAATAATATTTATTGTGACTAAAAAAATATAGAAGAAAATATCATTACATTATTATTTTATTTTATTTTAAAGAATTAACACTTGCAATTGTAAAAATTTGAATAAATTTGTTTTATGACATATATACTAATTCAATAATTCATGACAGGGTCAATCAAACAAATTATTTAGTTATATTTTTAACTTAATAAAGAAAAATAGAGTGAACCCATAACTTAATTATTAGGTGGACATCTCTCCAAACCCAAATTAGATAAATTTGATTAAATTAGTGGAGAATAATTAATGAATTAATTCTTCCTCCAAGTTGGACAATTCCAGTTGTATTTATTGTGTAAAGCTAATTATTTAAATTATGATCAACTTGCCCATCCATAATTACCAAACCATGTGAATTAGATTGCTGTTTATTGCAAATCGTTATTAATTATATGTATAGACAATGCCTATATAAGGGAGTTTGCTATCGCATCGCTCAACTATTAAATTAAAAATTATTAATTATTTGTAAGAGTTCTTTTATCATCTTCCATTAAAGTCATCGTGTTTATAATTATTAGATAATTTATTTTTAATTATATCTAATTATCCCGTAATCTATTAAACTGATTAATTAATAAACAACTTAACTTTTAACTTTCATTTTTAGAATTACTGTTATATATTCAAAAAAAAATCGATTTATAATTTTTTTAATTTAATTGATTAATTTTTTTTATCTTTTTATAAATTATTTTTCTTAAATATATTATATATATATATATATATATATATATTTACTTGTTTTTCTTTTTAAAATTTAAAATAATTAAAAATAAAAAAAAATTTCTTTAAAATGCAAACGGACCCATAATCTTATATTCTCTTACCTGTCTTACCCCATCATCGGAAATCTCACCGGCTTCCTCCACAACCGCCACCAGTTCCGTGACTGGGTCAGTGACATGCTCTCCCAAACCCCATCATCAACTCTCCAAGTCAACTCCTTCCTCAACCTCTCTCATGGCATATGCGCTACAAATCTTGTAAATCGTCTGCACCTCCTTGCTACCAATTTCGCTAACTACGTTAAGGGTTCTCGTTTCCTCAACCTCCTCACCTTCCCGGCTATTACCTCCCCCCTGACGCCATTGCCCAGTTCCCACTTTCCTTCCTCTCTCCCAATAAAAATCATCTATGTTTCTTTCTCTTCCTCCAAACACAGAATTCATACAATCTCGAATTCAATTTATTTATTTATTTATTTTTTTAAAATTCAAATCGTAGATATATTAATTAGGTGATTGAATTAGATAAATGGAGAATCTAACATTGACAGGTTTTGTTGAAGAAATTATCTACAAAAGAATTCCCAAATGGGCGTGCTCTTTCTATATCTGGGAAACTTGATTTGACTTATGCTGAATTGCAGGAGCTTGTTGATCGTGTCGCTTCTCTCCTCGTCGTCTCTGGTGCTGCTCCTGGCGATGTCGCTCTCACTTCCCCTCAATGCTGTTGAAATATTTTAGTTTTAACCTTCTTTATCATTAAAATATTTTATGTATTGTTGGGATTGACAGAAAATTCTAAATAAAGAAAAAGAAAAGTTATTGTCTGTGTCATTTTGGTTGTCGTATATGTCAAATTCGTCAATGGAATCATAATGAAAGGGTTTTTCTTTTTATTTAGAGTTTAATTAAGAAACGTAATTATGAAACAAACAGGGAAAAAGAAATTAAAATATTTGTATTTGATAGATAAGAGAAGTAATTACATGATAACATAATAGCAAAAGTCTAAATATAAATATTTAATAATTATTTTCATACATTAATTTATAGATTATTTGAGCAATGTGTTCATTATAATGACTAAAGCTATGACAATAAAATGCATGCATACGACGTAAGACATATGTTATACTGTGATATTGATGGCTTCAGAATTCAATCAATGGATGAAATTCCAGTCAGACATTGGCACCTCGTATATAATTCTATTTTCTACAGTGGATTTAGCTGTAAATTCGAATTTCAATTATCAAACTAAAGCATATTGATAATTCTTTCATGATTTTATTGGTAATTCTTTTTTTTTTTTTTTATTTGGGTGGAAGGTAATTCTTTTAATACAACTTCGACCTGCAATTGTTTAAATTTGCGCACCGAGACTTTAAATTTAACAATTTTATCGGATTCATATGTGATTTCCGTTGTGGTATTTTTAAAAAAAATGAGTGAGCATCAAATTATCCGAACAATGCATTTTGCAATAAATAAAGTGAAAAAATAAACACCAGGAAGTCTAAATATTTTTATAAGTCGGATTTATATGTAATTTTTTTGTAGTTTTTAGAAATAATTAATTATTAAAAATATATAAATTATTGATCATTTAATAATTTTGGTAAGTTCAAAATTTACAAAAAATACTAAAACCAATTTGTTGTCTTAAAAAATAATTTCTACTACAAAAAATGCGGAGTTATTTTTTCTATGTATTACCAAATCACCAAAACAGTGTATTATGCTCCAAATAAAGTAAAAAAAATAAACATTAATAACTCTAAGCATATTTATAATAAATTATAATCATCTACTTCATTTTTAAGAAAAAACGCAACCTCAGGATGAAGTGGACGAAATCGGCAATGCAAGAAGAAAAAATTTGTTGAGTAAGCTCGAGAATCTTTCAGGAAAGTTTTTGATAATTAATATATATAAAATTGACAATTATGTATGATAAATCAAATCATAATAAAATATTGTATTTTTTTAATTGGCAAAATATTAAGTATAATATATCTAAAATAACAAATATTAAAATATTAATTACGGAAAAAAATATTATTTATAAAACAGAATAAAAAATAAATATATTTTTCATAAACAAAGTGAATATATGTTAATTTATTTAAATAAAAATTTTAAGATAAAAATTCAAACAATTTACGACACATTCCCACCCCACCCCTCTCTTTTCTTGAAGCATCAAACACAACAGTATCAATTTTCTTTTTTATTTATTTTTTCTTTTGCACCAAGTCATATCTATAATTTGGATCATCGATCAAATTTTCAATTCATAATCATATTGTACATATCATTAGACAGGTTTGTTATTTTTTTTTTCCATAATCCTCTATAAGATGATTTTTTTTTCAATTTTTATAATTAATTATGAACTGAATTGATCATAACACATGCAAAAATTCGACAACACAAATCGATACTTGATTTGCAACAATTTTGTTTTGTGGTACGAAAATTCCCATGAGACCATTTTGTATTATAAATAATAATACATTAAAATATGTTAACGTACGTTATGTATATTAATATAAGTATATATATATATATATATATCTATATACACACATTAAAAAATATATATTTTAAAAAAAATCCCATCTTGTCTCTTTCTCTCTCTCCCCAATGGAGAAAAGTAGATTCATCAAAATTTTGGGAAGTGCATGCACATATCTGTCCCCATTTGACCATATTCTAATAAATTCTACCCACTTGTATTTCATGATGCTTCATGTGCACATTCTGTATAGCTTTTGACTAATCAGTAATTAATAATCCCCTAATTAGATGGGAATTAATTATAATTAATATCAATTTTGGTTATAGACCCTCCTACTTGGACCATTTTGTATTATATTATGCACGATATTGTATACAGCAATATCTCATTCTCTGGTACATTTCGCATTTAAAAATTTCTTTTAATTTTCTATTGATATCAATGTAAAAAAAAAAAAAGGCACAGTTCTAATTAATTGAAGCGTGTCGCGAGAAAAAAAAACCATTTAATTATAATAGTAAGAAAAATATTTTTAAAATGAAAAAATAAAAAATATATACTAATTTGGCTTTAAAAAGTTTTTTTTATTTTTTATTTTTATAAATTGGAGGATAGGCCCATTAAACAGGTAATTCACGAGAGAAAGCAACATCTCTAACATCTTTGTCCAATATACGAATTAGATCACCAGGAGGCTGAAGAATAAGATGGTGCCCCACCGGAAAATGATGGACAAAATTAGCAAGTCAGTCTGCTCCTCTCTATTACCTTCACGATAAACATGATTTTATACAATATTTACTGTTATAAGAATATTCAAGAGCTAAATTAATATCTTACTTGAAAAGGAATTCTATAGTAAACTTGGTGCTTGATGGGTAAAGCAACAAAGAATGGGTGAATTTTATTTTCAAAATCCTGTGATGTGATCCCATATAGCTATATGCACAGAAGAAACATTCCATATTATACATGGAAATATAAATATACAATATAAGTGGGAAATTAATTTGTATATAATTAAATTAAATAATTATTATATAGATTTGAATGGGTTTGATGGGAAATTAATGGGGTGGAGGCGGCCATGGGTTGCCTGCTTCTTCAATTCATCCTATCTTTATCACCAACAAATTCATATAAGGGAGAATACCCCACATCCACTTTTGATGTTGGATGGAGGACCTTCATTTTCTTCAATACACTATTGCTTTCCTATTCAATGTTTCTCTTATGTTTTTTTTTTCTATTCATAATTTAATATTTACAAGAAGACCTTCGAAAATAAAATTTTGTTTCACAACCAACCATCAATATTTTTTTTTAATATCATGTTGATGATATATTTAGGGAGCATTTAGTTTAGCCGATTGAAATAACTGATAGTTTTTTATCTTTATTAGTTGATCTAAAAGTATTTGATGAAGTTTTCCAATCAATTGTTGATAGCTGATAAAAACTTCAAACAACATTTATTTTAAAAAAATCTACTTTGAAGATTTTCTGAAGTAGCTGTAACTTTTTTTTAATAAAATTACATAATTAATCTCTTCATATAATGTATAATTTCTCCTTGTTAATTAAGTTGTGGATTGTTGGCAAAATTCATACCCTAATACGTTATATTTAAATATTGCATCATTTGTCATTATACCGAGTTTCAAGAAATTATTTAGCCCTTTAATATACTAATTACAGTGAATGAGTGACCTAACTTACTGAATACATTTATGAAATCTTTTTATTTATAGTTTTTTATATTATTATTAAAATAATCTTATGGATAATTTTACATTCAAACACCAACAATTTAATATAGTTTCACTAAACACCAAATATCAATAAATTATCAACTCAACATTACTCAACAGCTTAGCCAAATAGACTTTTAATCAAGACGAATAAATAATTAATATATTGTCTTTTAAAAATTAATTTTTACTTTATAAATAGAAAATAATTACAAAAATTATTCTTTTAAAATGACAAATATATTATAGTTTGATATATAAATTAACATATGAATTGATATTAAGAATATTTCCAACTCATTTGAAATCAATAAATTTTAATTTAATAGTATTGATTTGATAATAAGACTGTGAGATTTCGAGTTGAATTCTTAGTGGGACAATTTGTATATAAAAAAAATAATAAAAGTGAAACTAGAAATTATTTTTAGGGTTTGGTTTTCATTTTAATACTCTTTAACTTTTTTACTTTTGCCATTTAATTTTTGGCTGTTTCTGTTTTAGTGGTCAGATTTATTGGCTGAAATGGATACAAAATGACAAATTTTAACTAATTTGTTGACCTGAATAATTCAATTGATTTTTTTCCCCTGATATTCACAATTATTTTTGTTATGCAAGTTATAACAATTATCATAATGACAATACAAACTTTTAAATTAACGAAAAAAGTACTGAAAATTTGCAAGAATTAAAACTCATATGACCACAAAAGCATTATTTAGAGACTAATATCATCAAACTGAATAAATCTACCACATATACAATGGACGTTTACCTGGAAAGTTATTTTAAGAAGCATATTAAACACATGATTAAACTTATATACTGACATGGGCTGGCGCCTGGTAGTCCAGTTTCTGGTCCATTTAGAAGGCTAGATGAAGGAAAATTTTCAGAGTTCTCCTGTTTATCTTATTATTATTAACCTTTTCATGTATGTCAATTTATGACACATGAAACAATTAATGTTAAAGTACAGAGAGATTAAAAATCAAATGCTAAAAATAACCACACCACTGATATAAACAAAACGATAATTTTCCTTAAAAAGAACAATAAAAAATGAGAGAAACTAAATTTTTTTAGTGCAAGATTTTTTTCTTTCCAACTATAAAATTATTTAACATATAATATAATGATAAACATATTAAACAGGTTAAACCATTTACGACACGACAACACCACAAATTGGATCGACACGATACACATGAATTGACAGTCCTATTTTTAATATTATTTATTCCTGGATCATAGCATATAAGTTATCATCAACTAATGTTGCATAGCATTCTATGATTAGCTCGGTCTTATAAGACATTTTATGATTGGCTCATTTCATGAATAAAATCATAGATGAGATCAAGTAAAATATGTATAAGAAATAGAAGTCAAGGTCCAAACCTTGAGAGTAATCCACTTTCCACTCTCTTTAGGAATTTCCAACATACCAAAAAGAAAGATTGATTATCAGACACACTTAACAAAGCACCACATAATATGAAGATTTGGATTCATAATTCCTGTCATTATATATATCAATGAAAGCCACAGAAAATCCAGGTTAAGCAACTGGCATGTGCCATAAAATAGTAACAATATTGTTGTAGTTAAAGGCCTAAAAGGAGGAAAAGAAAGACTAAAGAAATCACAAGGATGATAGCAATTGAGAATAAGAGTTAGTATCCTCTATTCAAGTATTGTGTGCCAAAGGCCCGTATGAGATAGTTGAGCAAGGAAAAACAACTTTGTAAAATTTCCATCTTATTCAGTCATATAAACCTTCCTGTTCCCAAATATCTACAAGAAAATCCACCATTTCCTGCCAATGAGATCCGGCTTGCGATCAGAAATGCATAGTAAACTTGCAAATCACAAGAATCATAAAAAGGAGGAAAGAGAAAGCTTACAGCAAGAGGTGTAGGCCGAGGAAATGGCTTGCTCGTCCCGAGTAAACTCTCATAAGTTGCATTCCAACTGCAATACAAGCCACCAAAAAGAAAAAAAATGTAGATAAAAGATGGAAAGTAATGCCATAGCCGCATTGTAAATAACAAATAAATGCTTTAGCAGAAACAGTGATGGCAATATTTTCAAGTTTTGGATTGAAAGTCTCATATATGGGTGAATATCATGTATTATTTCTGCACAATCTCAAACGTTAAATGTCAACATCCTGTCCTTGAAATTCATATTTGATTTAAAACAAAAAAAGTCAACCATTCATTTTAAAACATTATGTGTTATTTTTTTCTTAAAATGAGGATCTAAATCCTTTTCCTCAAATTTCAATCTTGCTTCTGTTGCCAACTAAATATTTCTCTATTTCAGTATCAAAAAGGGGGTTAGAAAGGGATATTTACCTTATTGTGGGTTCTCGAACTTGTGTCTTGTTCGGAGGCTTTTTATTTGCAAGCCATTGCTGCCTTGTTTCTTTCCAAAGAAGAAGACCTGCATCCATTCTCAGATGCATCAACAAAGCAAAAGGAGAAAGAAAAAAAGGAGCAAGATTTGTATAATGCTTTAAACTGCAAGCAACCAAGCAGTAGATCCTGAGGCCTCATAAAGAACAACTACGCAAATATTCTAATGGGCAGATACAGCAAAGAAATATACAGAAAAAAGAGAGCAAAAAAATGTAATGTTAATGTTGAAGACTGCAGCAGCCAGGGCATAATTAGATTGGAAGCATAGACATTTCCAAACACATGCTAAATTGAAGAAGTTAACAATAAAAAACTTGCCATGATTTACAAATTCAGAAGGATTGCTTGTGCTGGCAGCATTATTGTTGGGATCAAAGGGCTGATTTGATGTGCTCATCGATGAAACACTTCTTTGGGATTGTACTCCGCTATAGTCCATTTCACCTGCACTTGTGCTCCAAAAATTGTCTGATATGCTTTGTTGCTTTGCTGCTTGGTCTTGATTTCTCAGTACCTTTGATGAGTTATCGACAGAAACAGTTGTTGAAGGCTTAATACAGCATCCAAAACAACCTCTGCTCTGTTACAATTCAGGTTTTACCATTATAATGATTAGCATCAACAAACAACAAGCTAACCTCATTTTAGGTTTCACAGCTTCAATAATAATAGACGCAGCATAAAAAGGGAAAAAAAATGTGCTGGAAGAATGAAATTTGAGTATCCTTCCATGCATTGCCTATTGAATTGTGATCAGTAAACCCACCACTTGAAAAAAAAAAGGAAATTTTTTTTTAAAACATCAAATAGTCATTTGACAGTTAATGATGAGTGAATAGAAGTGTGCGGACAGCTAGAAAAGTTAAATTCCAGACTTGCTACAAGTTGGATAAGCAAAAAAAGTCCTTGAAGCTATCAAATCTCCTCTCTAACCAAAACTATTAGCCATTCAATGAGCAAAAATATCCACAAGTCAATTCTTACACAATGTTTAGAGCAAGTGACAATGGAATCTACAAATCCTACAAGCTGTAGTTTCTTGTTCTATCAACAATACAAATTTTCCTGACACATATGCAACATCAGCATCGATAGAATCTCTATGAAAGAAAATTCTCATCACATTATAATCACAGTGATTTTTTGCCTTTACTGATAAATAAGTAAGAATAAAATTAGAATATAAGAAAGCAGAAGAAAATTAGATGACAAAATGCATCTTCTTAAGATTTCAAGGCAATAATAGTCAAGTAATGAAGAGCCAAATATACTCGATCAAAATATCTCCACATTTCATGAAAACAAACAAAGGTTAGTATTTTCACAAACATTCATCGCAAATATGCAAATTGTCCACCCAATTTCGTCTGCTAGGTCTGTGAAGAAACAGCCAGTTATTAAATTGCAATATATCAGCTAGGCCCACCCAAAGCTTACTTGCCATAGATTTTAACTGCCTCATACACAATACCACATCTACACAAATAACTTCTCCAAATTTTTAACACATGGAATAAATTTATATTAAAAAACAAAAGCAAATTACCCTTCCCTATATCAACAGAAACACAAAAAATTGGAAATAGATTAAGGGGAAAAGAAATCCTCACACTGAAAAGAGCCTTGCATTTGTTCTTAAATGATTCCATAGCAATGATAACAAGAGCTCGTAGACAAGCACCAGAAAATAATACAAATGAACAGCAGGGTTTCTCCTCAAAGCATCTCTCTGTTTGGGATGGCAGACAACACCTAGAGTACATAGCTCCTACAAAAATTCTACGCCAAAAGAATAACCCTATCTAGAGCCTATTGAATTGACCATCACTTGAAGGAAAGAATGACAAATACGAGATAAAAGCCACATCATGTTCCTCTGTTCACTCCACTCACCAACTCAAGCTCGCTTACAGAATAAGCAAATACAAAAAACTGAGATTCCAAACCAAGTAAAAAAGTAAACTTGAACTACACAATATATCCCTCCATCCTGTTGATCCAGAAGCAGAAAGCTCAAAAAAGAAAAGCAAATAAAATAAATAAAAAACAAGTAGAGCTGTTTATATTCTGATGATAAAGGCAAAATCAATTTTTTCTTTTTCTCACAAACCAAACAGGGTGCACTATTTACTAATCTTACAATCTTACATGTCCATATGCACCTATGTGATAAAAGGAAGCGAAAAACTCACCCCATACACGCCATAAAATGATAGATCCAAGGGGGAAGGAGTCTACAGAGATGCATTTACAAGAGCCAAGCCAGATATGCTAGCTGTGAAACCCCAAATCCAGGAAGGAGATACCCAACAATCCTGCACCCAAATCAACAACCCAGATAAAAAATGAACAAAAAAAAATCCAGGTAAAAAAGAAACTTCCCATGAAGTCATTTTCTTAAAAATAGGAAAAAAAAAAGAAGAAAATCAAGATGGAAGGAAAAGGCAGGACCATTTTTTCGAAAAGAAATATGAAATTAAAACAAGGAGGAATAAGAAAAATTGGGGAGCTAATTAAACCTTGAAAATGGCATGATTGAAATAGAAGAGATAACAGGTTAATCTTTCCTTCCTGAAAGAAGCTGGCTTTGGCCCCTGGCTACAAAATCAACCAAAAGGCTCTTCCTTTCCCTTTCCTTTTATTGCTTCTTCTTTTCTACCATATAGTTTATATAAATACAAAATATAATTTACAAGAATGTTGGCCTACAAGGGGCCCATAAAAGGGGGAGAGTGGCATTGATGGAGGTTTTGTGTTTATTTATAGTAAACAATACCATCCCATCCCATCCCATTTTGGTACAACTGTTTCCTACTTTTCAACAACCACACCACTTGCATGGCCAATGAATAATTTTTATCTAAATCCGACTTTCTATAAATAAATTCATCAGCTTCATTTAGACTTTCTCTAAATAAATTCACCAACTTAATTTAAGTAAGAAATTACAACTCATAGTTAGATGTTGATTTTTGATATTGTCTATGATTATATTCATCAATCTTCATCATGGTAATCAAAAGTTCTCGCCTGATGCGTTTAAGCGCTTAGACGAGATGCAAAAGGATAGTAGTGAAACTCGCTTCTTTAAAAGGTAACAATTATGATTTTTTTTTAAATAGATAAAAGTTGGGCCAATTGAGTAAAAGAGCATTTTAAACTTAGAATTCTTTTAATAGGTAAAAGTATACTGTTGTTTTTTATTCTTTCTCTATCAACTCTCCTTTTTTCTCATTCAACATGCACTAACAGATACAATTTTCTAATTTTTTATTCTTACTTTAATTTCTTTCTATTTGAGATTAGTTATTACTCTAATCTCAACTTCTTTTCTCTTCACGACAACTCAACTCAAACTATTTATTTGGTTCCAAGAGAGATTTTTGTTTTATTGTTCTTCCGAATATATTATATGAATTTTGCTATTACATCATCTAAGTTTTGATTCCTTTTTCTAATTGGTATTGGTTTTGATTCTTACACGGTTATTTACTTTTTTCTTGAATCTTCTAAATTTTAATCTTAAAGTTCTCCTTTAGATATATTTTCTTTTTTTTCTTTTTAAATGTTATGAAGTTTTTTTTTTATCATATGAAGTGAATTTTTACAAATTTGAATTGTTATTTGATTGTATTTACTAATATTTATGATTTATATTTTTTAATATATTATATTATGTTACAAATAAATTATATTATAATTTCTGCTCTTTGCTTTATTCGGACGAGCATTTTTTTTATACTTTGTGCTTCACGGCGATAGAAAGGTATATCATAGGAAGGTATATCGCTTTAAGCACGCCAATCGGTTTACATTGATCTTCATTTCCCTTCAATATTTTATTAACATCTATGACCTATGTTGTTTTTATACCCGGAGAGAGGTTTGACAAGTGGCATTATTTCCTTATAAATGAAGTTCCATTTTGAGATTTGATAGTGGAGCAAGGATGTTGTGTGGTTGTTTGGACAATTGCCTTTTGAATTTTATCTAACAAACTTTGCCAGTGAAGTCCAAACAACGGCTGAAAAAGGAAGTGAAACCCACAAAGCCATATAAATGAATTATTATACTAATATAATTATTGTGGTAATATTAAACTGGAGAATTGTTTTATTAAATGAAAATAATTGATTACAGTATGATATATCAAAGCTAAGAGAGAATATCATAATTATATATAATGATGAAGAATGAAGAAAGAAGCTTAGGTGGTGAGAATTGGAGGAAGGCAGCCAAATTTGGTGCCCAAAATGGAAGTTTTTGTGTAAGGAAAATGCTCAATTCCAGGGATTGTAGTAATGGTTCCATTCTTGAGGACTTGGATGGGATTTTTAAGCAGGTGACCAACGAGATCCTTATCAAAATCTTCATTTGCATAACTTTTTCATAAATCACCAGCAATCTGATTGAGTCTTTGGATGCATTGAACAAATTCAGGATGTTGAAATGAAGGCTCAAGACATCCAAGGTGCTCATACCATAATGCCATTCTGAAACCATAACCCTGGCTGCTTGATTTGCTAGTGCCAAATAAGGAGGTTGGAATCCTCCCATTACAATCTTAGAGTCTCTTGCACCATCCATTGAGGTTCACCGATCCAATGATTATGTACTCATCATCAACTGAACAAGAAAGCAACATTTTCAGAATGGAGTTAGTTTGCTGAAATTTTTTTAATTTGTACAATAATTTTCGTTGGTAACTCACCGATCATTATCTTCGCATGAACATAGATTATGAATCGTCGTGACTGCTGAGCTCTAGCATAATCAGAATCAGGCTTAGGTGCCCCTGGAGGTTCATATTCTCTAATCTTTTTGGTCTTCCTGTTTCAGGTCAAAAAAATGATAAGTATTATTTAGGATCTGCTTGAATTTCATTCCCGTTAAGTGCTTTAGCAACATCAGAATACATCATTTCAATTGTTCTTCTTTGCCAATCTAGGATTGCCTAAATAGAACCACTCTCATGTATACCTTCTGGCCATATTGGGATCACAATATAGACACTGAACCTTTCTCTTGCATTTATCTTACTATCTTTAGAGATAGCTCATTTGGGATAAGGTGCAAATCATTAATATCCTCCACCTTGATATCTTTCGATTTCTAGCCAAATGAGCTTCCCAGGAAATACTAATTTTCGATATAGATGAAATTTTCGGCCCATCGAATTGCATTGATAAAAACATCTTGAATGCTTCTGTCAATAATGTAGTCTTTCCCATTAACTAGGTCTACTGTAGCTGCATCATCAGGTTTCTCAGGAAACCCGTAAACAGCTCCACCATCAATGGAACAAAACAACTGAACATTCCATACTTCAGGGTCTGTTGATTGCAACACTGGCAATGGTCTTACCACACTTTCTTCAAGCTTGTGTTGTGGGATCAAAAATTTATCCCCAACTCGCTTCTTCCACCTTTGCTCAAAATTGTAAATTACATCCCAGGCAATGGGTCCTTCTAGCTTGCAGTAAATATCATGCTAAGGTTCTCTTGGACCGCCTTGTCTGATAGATGAGCCTGGAAAGTTGGGCTGATGGAAACCATCATAATGGACATTATCAAGAGTCTTGAATAGAAGATGATCTTGTGTATCATATCTCCCATCATAGAGATCAGTCCCTCATACGAAACTCACAATTCTCCTTTTAGCAGTCGATGCATCGTCAGACATTTCGCAATCAACAATCACAGTTTTCTGATGGTGAGTAAACATGGTAGATATCTAAAATCCCTGAACTATGCTTCTTCCATCATAAGGATTGCGTGGGCACAGAAAGCAATGCACTTTGGTATTCTTGAAATATTGTTCTGTTTCTTGATCATAAGTTGCCATTAGGCTATCCTTCTTGAATTCCTTAACAGAAGTCTTATCATCCCAAACCAGCATCAGAACATTCACACCTTCATCATCGTTCTTCTTGACTATTTCCCCGAGTTTGAGATCACCCCCCGGTCTCGGCCTATCAGGATCTCTTACCAAAGTTATTTCAGTATAAACTGACCAGCCAGTGATGTAAATAAGATGTTGTGCATTAGCAATGACATCACATCTTTCCAGCATTGGCGACCTTCATAGGTTTTTCTTTGTAGCAGAATCTTAGGATTAAAATTGTCAGGAACATGAGCATCTTGATATAGAGCAACCTGGCAACCCTGTCTTTGATTGAAGAATGTGTAAGGAACTCCTTTATAACAAGGAGTTTTGATTCCCTGAGACCAATTAGAATCTTGAGTAACACAAAGAAATCAGATTCAATCCTATTTGAAGCAAGAAGACATAACTATCCTAACATCAAGTCTTGTTAGGTTAGTTTATGAAATTGAAGAGAAAAAACATGTATGAAAATCGACCCAATTTTCTTATTTTTGTGGTTCCCCCTCTAATTGTCAGATTCTCCCTAAATCAAATGATGGTAATAATAATTAGTAATAAAACTATAATGAAAGATTCCTGTAATGCAACACCTCAATTATTAATTTCACATTAATATATGGAATTCTATTCAGCCACTAACTTTTGGAATTCCATTCTATATATATATATATATATATATATTACATTTCGATATATTATATTAGCCCTATTTATGAATAAATACATGCAATTTTTAGGCAAAAAATTTCTAATCAAGTTCATTAAAACAATCTTGTAACATTCTGTGTTCTATATCTAATTCAAAAGAATCAAATACTCTCCACTTACAAGTAAAACTGTAAAAGAATAAAAATTAGAATTCCAAATGACAAATGAACTTACTTTACTTGAGAAATGAAATCCACACCCATTTTGTAGAGAATCAACCTAAAAAATTGTCACAGAAAGAGTCCCATGTAGCAGACGTGAAATCAGTCAGAAAAAAAAAGGATAAGACAAATCAAGAAATAAATATATGTAGAAAAGGAAAAAAATATTCAATACTTGATGATGATAAAAACCCTTGTGGAGAAAGAGCTACTGTTAAGAGATTGAGGCGGCAGGTTTCTACTTAATTTTGGAGAGAGATGAGAGTTCCAGAGAATCTCAAGCATTCTCTGTAGCAAGCAAGAGATTGATTTCTATTTGGAATTTAAGTTAGAATTGATTCCCTCCTTCGCTCTCCTATGACCTCATTATGGGCCAAAGTTTTTCATTTGGGTTTATTTAAACCTTATGCATATCTTTTTTCATGAACGAAGCTTATTAAGTAAATAATAATAATTTTTATAATTAATTTTATACATATAAAATAAAAATTGTTTGTTTAAATTATTATTGGCTTGAATCACAAATGCAATATTATGGAATAAAAAGCTAACCCTATAGACAATTTGGTCTAATAAAGTGTTAAACATATTTATGTAAAAACAATATATAGAGTTCAAATCACTTAATTATCAAGAAAATTAAAATAGATCCCTATATATATTATTCCTTTATATAATATTCTTGATATTTATTAGGTTATGAATCTTATGAGGTAAAGGGGTCTTGATCAATTGACTCTTTGAAAGGTTTTATAGACTGAAATTTTGAAGTCTGTAATATTACTGGAGTGGAGCATAATCAGTGGCAACCCAACTCATATGATGAGCCCTTAATTAGTATTGGCAAAATCCACAACTGAAAAATATTTATCAAAGTAAGATTCATATATTCATTTATAAATTAAAATTACTGATGAATTACTATATTGATGATATATTATGTTACTTACATTCATTAGATTCATTTCCAATAATAATAATAATAATAAACCATTCATTTTCAACTATGCAAACCAGATTATGGTCGTACGTACTTTCTGCAATCTGAGGCAAATAATCACCATCACATTTATTTTCTACTACAAATCAAGGAAAAAAAAAAAAAACCACAGCCGCATTTGTATTTTTCTTCCTTTTGTAAAGGAAAAAAAAATAAAGAAAAAGAACAACCACCCCCACCACCACTACATCAGTTAATTATAAATGTACTTAACCAAATAAAAAGGTGTGGAATTCCTAACAAAATCCAAAAAGTTTCAGCCACACCAATTATTATTTTCATGAGAGTAAGAACAAATTAATGAAGAAGGAGCTAGACTTGGTCCTCTTCCATAATTAAAAATTATATAGGTTACTTTGGACTCCACTAGTTTTTTTAAGTCAATCAACTTCCAACTGAATTTAGACCATTTCATAATTATAAATATGGAAAAATAATTTTCATATAAAATAAAAAAATAACAGTGTATAAACTAAAAATTACTTATAATTTAGCTTAAAAATTAATTTTTAAAATAAATGAACTATCTAAAAAAATTACAAAAAGCAGAGCCCAAGATTTTTTTTTTCTTTTTTCTATTCCATATTAATTAACAGTAGGCACATGTTATCATTTATTCTAGTTGTTAAGGGTTGTGATACCATTTTTGTTGCAGGTGAAGTCTTTATTGCAACTTTAGACTTTTTCTATCCATTTCGGACAAAGTTCACATCATCTCTCTTACATGTTTATTTATTACTCTTTTCATTGCCTTGCCTTAGGTACTCTTTTCATCATCTCCTCTTATTATTATCATCATTATGAATATCTTTGCAACTTTCTGATTCTCTTCCCAACAGAAAAATGGTACAATCCAAGAAATACAGAGGCGTCAGGCAACGCCAATGGGGCTCTTGGGTCTCTGAAATTCGCCACCCTTTACTGTAAGCTCGCCCACCTCACGTTGTTACATTTACCTAATTATTAGCTTCTTAAATATTTAATTTTTAATGTGTTATCAATATTCATCTGTGCATCTACATGCACTATTTTCTTGATTTCTTGCTTTATAAGGTATTTTGCTGCTGATTTAAGGTTCAGAATTTAGGGTTTTACGCCGATTTTTATATGTAGGAAGAGGAGGATATGGCTAGGGACATTCGAGACAGCGGAAGCGGCAGCAAAGGCTTATGATGAAGCTGCAATTCTAATGAATGGGCAAAAAGCGAAGACAAATTTCCCTAATAACTGTATAAATGAAGAAGAATCGCAATTGATGGCGCCATCGAAGACTCTCTCCGAGCTACTGAACTCGAAGCTTCGAAAAAGTTGCAAAGACACTTCTCCAGCATCACTCACCTGCTTGAGGCTAGACAACGACAACTCCCACATTATTGGACTGTGGCAGAAGGGTGGGTCTGGTTCGAGTTCGAGTTGGATGATGAGGGTTGAGATTGGAAACAAGAAAACTCAAGGGATTGAAGAAGATGGTTCGTCACTGTCATCATCTCCATCACCATCAACAGCAGTTGGCGTTGAACCCAGAAATAATAGCAATATTGAGGAAGATAGAATTGCTATGCAAATGATAGAAGAGCTACTTAATTGGAATTGACTTATTACCCTCTCCTTCATCGACAAGGTTGGGTTTGGATATGACCAACACAAAAAAAAAAAAAAACCTTCCTAGTCTATAATATCATGCATATATATATATATATATATATATATATATATATATATCACACTATAGCTGATTGCAAATTTTTTCAGGAGCCTAATCTTTTGTGGTTGGTTACTGAAAATTGGAAAATTTAATGGATAATTATATAGATATCAATAAATTTATAAGTAAAATTTGTTGGAAGTTGATATATGTATGTGTACGTGTGTCCACATGTGTATATTTTTCCAGTTCAAATCGCTTTATAAATTTATTTATTTATAGATTAAATAAATAATTTATGATATAACATTTGCCGCCTGTTGTTGAAAACTTTGTCATGTGGGAGAATATGCGGCTTGAATACTTAATTTGTAATATAGGTTTTTGAGTTATTGATGAGAATGGACTCATGGGTCTCTCTGGTGAAATATCTCACATCCTCTTATTATATAAATTAAAGTGTATCTTATAATGATTTAAGAATAAGTTATAGGTTCAATACCTATTTGTTAACTCTCTCTCTTTATGCTTATATGCTTATATTTTTAGTTTTCCTAGATGGGAATAATTTAATTTTGGCTGAATGTTAAATTTATCCTCAAATTCAATTTACCCTAAAATTAATTTAAAGATGAAATTGGTATATGTAATTGATAATTACGGTTAATTTACTCACTTTCATTGGAAAAAAAAAATAATTCCTTTCTTTTTTTTTCATTATGTTTACACCTTTCATTGAAAGATTGTGCTAAAATTTTATGGTAGATCCCCACCCAAAAAAAAAAAAAAATTATGGTAGATATTTTGTGAAAAAGGAAAAAAAGATTATATGATAGTGTATATTTGGAAACGAAATAGAGTGAAATGATTGTAAATCAAAAGATGCATGTTAACTTACTCCAAGAGTTAATATTAAGATGATCATAATAAAAAAATTTAAGGGCCAAATTGATACTTCTAAATAATATAACTCGGACTAAAATGAAATTCAAAATAATCTAATTTACCATTAAAAAAAACAAATTACAAAACTCATTTCTAAAAATGAAATAAAAGGAATTATGTTTTTTGGAAATTTCCAATTTAATATCATATATAATAGCTGAAAAAAATATGTCGAGCGTAATGTTTTAAACTTATTAAATGAAATATTTTTTTCTTTTTGCTTTTTCCCACAATAATAAGAAGTAGGTTATTTCATAATCGCGGTTTCACAATTATGAATGAGTGTTTCAGCAAATTTTTAGTCGAAACTTTCAATTAATTTAGAACACACACACACATATATTATCAACCTAATTATATAACTTCATTGTTTGAGTTAATATAATGTTTCACTTATGAATTATGATGACAGCTAAAAAAGAAATATGAATCATTTCAAGAATTATTTAATTATAAATTCTAAAATAAAATTTATTAATTAATTTACTCTTATGTAATTCTATATAATAATTCACAATAATTCAGGGAAAAAAATAGTAGCTCCAATATTTAAGATAATACTTGTTAATTTTAAACTCGATGCGTAATTAAGATTAGGAAGATAATGGCGTGAGAATTAAGATGCAGAAACAAAGACAAATAAAGTGTAGGGAATTCTAATATTACGAGTTTAAAAGGAATTAATTAAACCTACCATATTAATTTTAAGAAATCGTAAGCTACAAGTATCACACATTTTCGGAAATCTAAATATCTTTGAGATTTTTTCCCCCAAATAGTCTCAAGTATATTTTTGTCATCAATTAATTGGGTGTTGGGATCTCTTAAATTTAATGTTATAAATATTACATAAAAATCATATCTTAATTAATGTCTAGAGTTGGAACAGTTTGAATTAGTATTGCAGAAATGAGTTCAGTATATGAATGTGATATGGGTGATAGATGATAATACTATTATTTGGCGATAATAAAATCATTCATAGAAATACAAAATTGTGAGTTTTAATCTTAGATTAAAAAACCCATGGGAGATGGGTCACTTTTGAACAATAAAAATAAAATAAAATTCAACATATGTTAAATCAACTCAATAATTTATTATCTTAAAAAAAATATTTTTTTACAATTAATTTCATATTAATACTACTGTTTTTATTTTAAGATTGCTTGATTTAATTAAATCCGAACTCAAATCAGGTCACTTTTGAAATCAGTTAAGCAACACACAAAAAAAAATCATCTTTCTAAGTTATTTTCACATATATATAAAACACCCAAAAGAAAATAAGAGACTGCCAAGACCAAAGAGGAAGATTCCTAAAAATCCAGACAAATCAATAATGGAAAAGAAAAAAAAAGAAGAGAGACATTGACAAAGAAAAGGCACTGCATTAGGTAGTTGGAAAACATAAATGAAAAGACTTGAGGCATCAACGATTTTGATTATGGGCAATATAATTTGGACTGTATTGTACTATTATAATGTGTGTGTATATATATATATATATATATATATATATATATATATATATATATATATATATGCCATGCATCAATAAGAAAGGATACGTTTGCTAGTTTTGTCAATGGGATTGGTGGGTGAGAAATGCAATTAAGCAATAAGTATTATTTGTTGTTTTCCACTTCTATATAATGTTGAGGAGGTGGGATGTCTCCCTATCAATCCTTCTCAATGTATGTGATGGTAGGGTCCTCTCTCATTCTTTATTATATCCAACATTGGGCATTCCATTAGTTTTTTGGGTCCCTATATAAGCAATAATCTTTATCACCATTCACTTCATTAGTATTTTCAAATTATTTTGTAATTCCATTAATAAAATTTAGTTCCTATCTCCTAAGTCTTAACCTTGCATGTTTGATCCTCGTTGGGACAAATAGGGAATGACCAATAGTATATATCTCTTGGTCAAATTCTACATTCCTTGAATAGTTCGAAACAGGATTATGCTAAGCAGATCACAAGTCCATAAGTGTAATTGTCATCCTATGTTCTTGTTATTGATTTTAAGACAAGATCAGTACTAAAATAATAAATCAGATGAGCAGTATAGAGATAACTATATTGCCTTAATTTCAAATGGAATTTAAACTCGAGACTCACAATTTTGATACCAAAAACGAGGAACATCGGTTTACTGATTAAGGTTCAAACCCAAAGAACTTGCAATTTTAAGACAAGATAAGCACTATTAAGCTAAACTTCTGGTAAATATAGCTGCCTGAGTCATACACCATTATATAATAACCAACTAGGAAGAGATACTAATAAGCAGCATTTTTCATCCACCAGATGATTTTTTTTTAAATTTTCTCAGGATAAATAGAAACAGATAACAATCAGCTTTTTCTTTTTCTTTTAATCTCACAAGAGAAATTATTAGTAGCACAAATGACAATTGCTATTTTCGAGAACTCCATACAAATCCAACTCAATCAAGGAATTATTAGATCATATATCGAGGAGGATGCAACTATTCACATCGCATACTACAGGAACATTCAGAAAACGAGTTTCACAGACGAACAGTAAATACCTGTGGACTTCAAGCCTAGCAACTGCATGATGTAAAAAATTTATTAGTTCAACTCCATGTCTACCCCAAAATTTCACCCCCCTCTATCTGCCCAAATTCTTCCGTGATGGGTAGGAAAACCAAAGATCTGACAAGAACTTAGTAAATGAAAAATAAGCAACTTATTTTGAGAAGAAAAAATAAAAGGTTTTTGCTCAGAATAATAAAGAAAACATTAAATGTCATAAATTCCAAGTTCTAATACAGGATTCAAAAGGATATTAGCTGCACCAGCGAGTTGCAACTGATAATACAGTACGATTCATGACTCTAATACATGAAAACTTACTATTAATAATGGCGAGTGTACTTGCGGCCCAAGTATAACAAAGCGTAAAAAAAACAGGATTTTAGATACTAGTCAGATCCGATCAGCAAGGAACTTCACCAGTGAGTTAACAGGCTTAGCAGTGTCGACACCTTCCATTCCCCTGCACTTAATCTTAATCCTGGCAAGGTAATCAGCTGCAATCCAAGCAAAGCTCAACATTGCTGCACTGCCATCAGCATCAGGTTCTTGCAACTCCAGTGACTTCTTTATCCATTTAGGATGGTAAGCAACCTGGTACCATGCTGATGCCTTTTGCTCATACCGCAAGTTTTTCTCCTCATCTGTGAGTTGCTCGAAATCCAAATCTAAATCCATCTTCTCAAAAACTTGCCTGAATTCCTTCTTGATTGCCCTATAAGAATGCTTAAGCCTCTCTTTCAGTTCCCCTTGATTCCTGCTATTGTAATTTGGCATGGACCAAATGTGACCGGTTACAACCTCTTCTTCTCTTTTCACTCTGTACTGCCCCATAAGACCTTTCAGCTGTCCATCATATGAATACTTTTGATCCCAGGCATCATCAATGTATTTAGCATAACCTGATTTCTCCAAATCCTTATCATAAGGGATATCACCAGGAACAAAATTAAGCTCAGAAGAAGCAGCCACATCCTCATCGTCATCTCTAATATGGCGATAAAGTCTTCCCAAAATTTTGGTTGACTTGTAGGTCTGATAGTCCTCCTTCCCCATAAAATCTGGATAAAGTTTTGGCTTCAGATATGGTGGCATAGTTACAAGCTTTCCAGTCTTGGGGAAGTCAACGGCTGTGGCTGCTAACTCTGCCAGTTTTATGCAATTTTCATCCAAAGCCCCGTGTTCACTCAAGTCAGCGTGCACAACATGAGCATTACAGATGGCTCCCAAATTCTCATTTACCATGTTCTCTGCAAAAAAATCTATGATATCCTGCACATTAAAACACAGTGGTCAGATTTTTATTTTTTTATCTTTTATTTTGGCAAAACTAAAATTCAAACTGCTGTAGTTATCCACAATTACAGTATATGTTTGTACAATTCTTAAGGAGCAACCAGAATTTGAAAAAAAAAAAAATTCATTCCACTTGCTTTTTCATATCTAAATATCCCGCTTAAACAACACAGTAATTTGGCTTAATAAGGTGGAGGCTTTTATGGGAACTGCATGATATAAACATAGATTCCAAAATCACACCAGTAACTAATACATAAGTATCCATGAAATGCAAACGATTAAAACACAAACTAATAATATAGTGCCATCTAATGTGCAGTAAGAATATCAAATCACATAATATCGCACCAGAAAGCCATGAAATTATCCTATATATAAAATTTTGTTCAAGAAGATTAGCACTGGATTTGTCCTCACTACCAACAGGTTTATACTGTAACTGTATATTTGAGTTTGGCATCAATTCAATTGATATTTTAATGGGGAAGAATGACAGGAAAAAGTTATGGTTCACGAGAAAAAATTGTCCATTAATCTTCAAAGATAACATACAAGCAGAGCAAATAACTACCTTATGACTGACAGGACGATTTAGGAGTTTTGCTTCTGCTGCATCATACTGCATTGGTGTCCAGCTCCTCTTACTTGGAGGAATAAGGTTTTCATCCCATGTCACAAAGTACAAATCCCCATCAAGGTCACTTCCAGAAGCTTCATTTGTATGGGGCCTGTCACCCTTCTGTGGAAACACAAGGCAATCGTGTAAATGGTGCAATTCAGGAGCATCCACTGCTTCCAGGATCCTTATATCTCCTGGATGTAGACAAGGATTTTTAGCTATCACCACAGTTCCTCTGATTATTTGTAGATTCATCTTGAACTCTCTAAACCTTGATCCATGCTTTGAGAAACAGTTCTCCAATGAGGGGTTGGACACTTGAATAAAGCACTGGCCTTGTTCAATCACCCCTAACTCGTCCAAGCAGCCCATCAACCATCTTCCCGAGGGAACAAAGATTCTGGCCTTTTCCCTAAGGTCCCAAAGCTGTGCCACTCTTACACAAGTCAGCATGCCTCGTAAATGAGGCTCCTTTTCAGGCTTGAAACCTGCACTCAACATTATTGCTGCAGTGTTACCTTGCTCAGCACAGGATGCAGTGATAACATCAAAAGCTATATTCACATCCACGAGCATCTGGTCCAGTCTGGAGACCATACCCAACTGCATGTTCCAGAATACATTATCAGGAACATTTAATGTTGAAAGTAAGGTGATTATCTGCCTGTTTAAGAAACCAGGCTGAAACCTAGTCCAGGAGCAGATCTCCAAGGTTGTATGATCTGAGATGAACTTGTTCATACTGGGCCTCAAAGACAAGCGGATCCCATCCCCTCGTGTTGGCCAGCAAGCCACAACTCCTTTACAACCAGCATATCTGATCTGGTAAGCACAGGGCGGATCATTGTCCAATTTTAATTTTTCTGCAACTTCCATTGCAAGATCCGGTGTTATCCTACCAATGCCATCAGAGAAAGTATAAACATTCCTCTTAATATCTGGAAGCTCAGTAAACTCTGAGGATGGAACTTCAACAGTTGCATACGTAGAAGAGAAACACTGCCCCATCCTGGCAGCAAATTTTGCAACGTTCCTATCGGTGAACCTCCCCATCCAAATCCTGATTTGGTCAACACTAGTTTTCCCATCATCAGCAAAAAACCAAGCGGAGCGATCTCTCAACTGATTGGAAGAGAAGGCCAAAAATGAATATTGCCGTCCACAAAGGTAAAACCCATCAGTCAAAATGCTCTTCACCCTTTTGAAAACTCCTGTCTTTTGAGAGAAAGAGTTAAAAGTGACTTCTCTCACAATAGGTGCAGCAAAATAAGTGAGAATGTTGGAGTTCATTTTTTGCAAGCCCTCATCCATGAAGGTAACTCTTAGAAACCTATCAGCAATGTGCTTATATTTTCTCAAAACCCTATTGGAGAGTTCTATATCAGGTGGAAGGCAACAGGCTCTAGTAGGAGTAATAACCAAACGCCAGATTTCTGCAATATCATCAAGCTGTTTAGGGCTTTTCAAGAGTTTGGGGTTCCTCAGCAGCCATTCTTGCACAGCTTTGAGTCCCTTAGGAGCATCGAACACAGGCTGCTTATAAGAACAGATGTGCTTCAAAGCAGCCACGTTAACATCCAGAGGATGAACTCTGAGTATATCAAAGAAATTGTCAGATAGTTGGTGTTGATTGAAGATTCCTTTGTGCACCACAGCATTGACCAGGAACATCACCTCAAAAGCTATCCCTTCCTTGTGATGAATACAGAAGAAAGGATCAGACATAGGCATCCCATACTCTGGTTCATCCAGGGTTTTAAGGGGTCGTCTGAGGCAGTCCTCTTGCACCCTCCGTTGTTTCAAATAGCTAAAGGCCTTTCTCAACTTCGCACCATGATGAGGGGGAATTGAGACCCGATATGAGTTACAACGACCGATGGCCCCACTAGGTGTAAAATCAGTGCTCCGGATCCAAGGGTCGTCATCATCCAACAAATCAAAGGGAACTGACACTTCAATGTCATCATCAGCAGTTCGATAAAACACCCAGGGCGCAGAAGCCAGCTGCAACAAGATAACCAGACATGAGGAATCGGTGTACTGTTTTACCTCATTGATGTCTCTCACCAGGAATTCCAATTTAAAATCACATTTAATAACTGCATGCTTGTCTCTGCCCTTGAAGGAGAAGGCAGTGTCCCTTGTGAAACAAAATTTGCATGTTCCATCAAAAGGATCCACAAGAAAATCAACCCCAGAAGGTCCTTTCCAGCCAATCATCAACTCATCACGGCTAACCAAAGTTCCAATATCAAAAAAAACTCCAGACATCTTGATGGGGGTTGTTGTTCTCCTCCTCTGGTTCAAGTGAAATGGATTTTTTGGCCCCAGACTAACCTTCAATGGCCTATCATTCAAGAAAAGCTTACAGCACCCTGCAGCATCCATAGCATAAGAAGCTGATTCAGGTAAAGCAAAATGCACAAATGCATGGGGCGCAATCATCTTATACTCATTGGTTCTTCGGAGCCCTTCTACATTAGTTATCTCAAAGTCTGGATAGGACCCAGGAGGGGTCCAAGATGTCTTCAACCTGCACCGCCAAACATGTCCTATCTCATCTCCCAAGAATTCCACCAGATCTTTTGCCTTGACATGCTTGTTGAATCCTCCAAAGCTACATTGAGTTACCACTGTGTCCCTTTCACTTCTTTCCATCTCCATCCTTTTGTCGAAGATTTATGCGCTAATTTATGTACCCAAATATCTTTCCCAAACACAGTCTTTTAATAGAAACCTGATACAAAGAAAAAATAAAAGATAAAAAAAACCCAATTAAGAAAGAAAATAACATTTTGTGGATTTGGTGGTTTGGGAAAATGATCAGAAAAGAAATTATAAAAGATAATTAAGTGCAAAAAGGGTAGAATAAAAATTAACTCCTAAGCACGCATGAAATTTGAAAATAAAGACTGATTCATGAAAGCTCTCCTATCTTGCTGAATACCACCCATTCCAACTTATCTTAACAGAACACAGCATTGAAGATTAAAACAACAACACACTGAAGATCGACACTTGTTAATTACGCAAACAAAAAAGCACACCCATTCTTCAACTTTCCACAAAAAGAACCATATCAATTAAAAAAAAAAGTGTCAGACCAAAGCAACATATCCAAGATCACATAATTCAGTGCAAACACATTAATCAAGAACATAAAACGGTACTCAATTGCATATTACTTGCAAATTTGATCAGAAGGCTCAAATTTCACAAAGAAAATCTCAATTCACCCTAAACCCTAAACAGTTAGGTGTACGGATAGTCCAGTCCAATCCGGGGATTGGAAGTCTTGTCTTGAAAAATCAAAGATTTTTAAATTTAAGTCTTGCAGTACGGTTTTTTGGTTCTTCCATTTCAAAACAATAAAGAATATAACAATTATGTAATTGGATAATTAATATGATTGGAACTATAAATTTTACTTATATTTTTTTAATAAAGTTTTATATTAATTATGTCATATTAAACCATTTGAAATTTACAGATTCTTGATAATGCCCATAAGAATCAAACAAGCAAGTTCACAAGGATATGAAAACCTAGAATCTATAAAGAGAAGGCAAACTAGCCAACAAGTTAACAACCAACTAAAAAAGATTCCACGACATGTAGGCTTACTACATAATAACCATCTAAAATGGATAAGGCAAGTTTATCTCCTCTAAAATCAGTGTATCATAACCTTACATAAAATCAGAATATGTCTTAAAGTAAAACATGAAATTCTAGAACACAACGCAAATGGACAATCAAAAACAGAACTGTTCACTGCAATTAATTATCAGATCCAGAGTCACATATATATTTAGTCAAACTCTATTCGCTTAACAGATAAGATTCTACACATTAAGCCTAGAGAGAAAGATAAAATGCCAAGCATAATAAGTCCAACAACAATAAATTATGACTGTACATTTTACTACTAAGCAGTTGACATTTTAAAATCCATCTTGTTAACCCAGACCCATGTTTAGCTTATATTTTTCCAAAATAGCAGTTCATTAATAATTTATGGGGATGGTATTCAAATTAAATACAAACAAGTCCAGCAAATACTTCTATTCAATATGCCATTTATTATCAATTAAACGAACAAAAACAGTGGGAAAAAACAAGGAATCCAGATAAAAAAAATGACTGTGCAAAATTATTGTCTCCCTTCCATTTCAATATTAAAAATTGCTCCTCTCCTACCACAAGGCATACCATGAAAAGGAATCTGATCAGAACAAGAACACAACTGGATTCCATTCTCTCCACCTTATTATCATCATACCAACCCAAACAATTCATTTTATAGAAATCAGCAGCAATTGCTACAAACTTCCACGAACTGATATTTACAAAAATTTTGAATAATTCCTATCCCTAGATCTGTTTGATTCCCTATACAGATGTTCATCTGTATGCACCAAGTTTTTTCAGACAAAATTCCAAGAAAAAATCCACGAACAAGTCAATCACACATTTCCTCATTTAAATTGTGGGAATGATAGCAATTACAAATATCAAGTACCATACAATCAGAGATGTTTTCTCTCTAGATTATCATCATTCTTACCTTAAATTGGATAAGGAGAAAGAACGGCATAAACCCACACCAAGATCAAGTACTTGCAGAACGATAAGCACTAAAATCTAACATATTAGAGAAAAGTCAAAGCTTCCCGAGCTGAACAGGTGACAATCAAAATTTTTTTGAGGAAACCATAATTGAGCACACATTCGTCATATTCTTATCTATTGAAAAATCAGCAAACAAAAATTGCTAAAGAAATAACAGCAACCTTGATGATTCAGATACACCATCAACTGATGTGGGGTAAACAAAATTTGATCTAAATGTCGCATTAAGAAATATCAATATATATATATATATATATAATGACAAATGATTATCAGTATTTACAATGTAGAAACCAATTTCAAATTTGGAATAGGTTGGTGATAAAAGTTCCTCCTTGACAAATCCATAAATGCATTACCATGTCAGTGACACAATTAATTTAGCTATATCAATGAACTAAATACATTATGCACACTTTGGTAAAGTAGTATAGCCTAGTTAAGTAATCTAATTACTCTCAATTCATGAAAATTAAGAAGGTTTTGGAGAGGGAAATAGCTAAGAAGGACTAACCGCCGGAGAAGCAACAAAACTGAGAATGAAATATTTATGAGCTGGCTGCAACAGGCTCTGCTAGGAACGAGAGAACCTTCATTCAGTGCGAGACAAAACCCTAATCAGTAAACACATCTCGCCAATGTAATCAATGTATCAGAAATCAAAATAAAAACCAAAGAGAAAAAGGACTAACCTTGCCTCCTTCAAGACTTGATGAGTAAGAAAAGGGCGGCCGAAATGGTTTTTTTTTTTTAATTTTTATTTCTCCTCCTCCTTTAAAGCAGAGATACAGAACAGTATAGTGTGTAATGCGTGAAATGAGAGTGTAGAGCATAAACTTAGGGGGGGGCATGGCCATGGGCATGCAACTTATTTATGTTGGTTTCTTTTGATCAGCTTAGAATAGAAGGTGTTCTGATTTTGATCAGATTGCAAGAGAAGTTGGAGTGAGCGAGTGAATGAAGGCGTTTTCTTTTTGACTCTC
The DNA here is from genome assembly GCA_023653625.1 of Triadica sebifera. Classification (NCBI taxonomy): domain Eukaryota; kingdom Viridiplantae; phylum Streptophyta; class Magnoliopsida; order Malpighiales; family Euphorbiaceae; genus Triadica; species Triadica sebifera. The sequence goes on along the minus strand of CM042910.1, from coordinate 26,719,808 downwards.
GTCCACTCCACCGCCCATTACCTGCTTTTCTTCTTTTATTTCGCATTCTGATCATGTGCCGGGTTTGAGTTAGGCCCATTTGGGCCCAAATTCTTTTTATTTTATTCGAGCCTGTCCAAATTAAGTCATATAAAAACTAATCTAATAATATAAAACAAATGATATTTGCGAGATCTTAATTAAAAATATTACAAATAATAAATTATCTAAATTTACTTTTCATGCCATATTAAAATATTTAAATAACCATTGTGTAAATACAAATATTTGAACCAATAATCTTACTAAAAAAAATTACTATATACCTATTTGACATTTGATATATTATACGAGTACCATATAAGATTTAAAAATTATATAATTCACTACATTTATTTTATAATATTCTATTAATATATATATTTTTTTAAATTTTTTTATTAAGTTGTAGGACATTGATAAATATAAAATTAATATTTAACTTTATTAAATTTGACCTATTATACTAGTATCCTGTAAATAAAAGATATTTTTTTTCTAATTAACGGTAAATATTTTAAAATTTAATAAAAAAATTATATAATTTAATAGAGATAAAATAAATAAAAACGATGGTATAATTTTTAAATATCAGATACAGATTTCATGTGTATTCTTTGTGCTGAAAAAATAAAAATATTTTTATAAATATTAAATTATTTTATTAAGAAAATATAATATAATTTTTTTTGGGTGATAATAATGCAATAGATTAGTATTTTGGTAAAAATATTACTAAGACGGGCAAAAAAATGAAAAAAACCCAGCATATTTCCTTAATTAATCCAAGAATATTCTCGCCTATTTCTCTTATTTTTCTGTAACCATCATCAATCGCCGACGCAATTAAAAATACGACCATTCCTTCGGAATTCTAAGAACAAGAAATTTATCCCCGGCGGCGGCGACTGCTGGTGGAGCCATGAAGTTTTGGAAGAGCCTTGATGGACACAAGCCGCCGAATAAGCGACCCAGATCGGAATCAGCCTCGAATATGACGAACGGTGACAGTGAGGTGACGAAGGAGGTCATCGATTTCGTTAAACTTTTGGAGGATGAGATGGAGAAGTTTAATTCTTTTATCGTTGAGAAAGAAGAGGATTTTGATATCAAATGGACGGTAATTTTCAGGATTCTCTGATTTGGATGGATTATGTTGTTTGAATTTTAATATAAGCGAATTAGTTTGTGATTCTTATGCAAAATAATTATCTTGGATTTTAAAATTAGAACTTTGTATGTGCAGTAGATGATAAATTGTATCCTGTATTTGAATATTTTAGTTTGGAGGAGTGATTGAAATTTTTATTTCCTGTGGAGTTGCAAAAATCTCCGAGGTACCTTATTAAGACGAGTCTTAAGTTAGTTTTTGAGTTGGAATTACATGCCTATATGACCAATATGTCATTTTATCGTGTATTTTGACATTAATGGTTTTCTAGATAATATTATATTTTCTCTTGATAGTTTTTACTTCCTTTTCTTGTAGTATGCGCCTATGCGGTATCTGGTCTGGCTGTTAATTGTGCCTCTTTGTGGGAGTGCAAATTGGATGCATGAACAAGTATTCAAATTGAATATTCTTTTTGGGTGGTTGGAATTCAGGAGCTGCAAGATAGTGTAGAGAAGGCAAAGGATTCAAATGAAGAGCTGATAGAAGTGGGGAGGGAGATAGTGGATTTTCATGGAGAGATGGTTTTGTTGGAGAATTACAGTGCTCTTAACTACAGAGGTGTGTGTAAATAAACTGAATTTTGAAAAGAAAGAATGTTAAAAGTGGGTTTTCCACTTCTATGGTGAATGTTAATTCTATAGTTTCCTTCATAATACGATATTGTTGTATACCAGTTTCTTGCTAGCTTTCAGGAGCAGACTATTAATGTAATCCTAAATATTGCCTCTTGTTAGTGAGAAAGCATATTGGAATCATTATAATGTCATTATATTGACTTGAAATAAGGTGGCAATTCAAGGGGACTTGTTGAATGCTCATCTAAAATGCTGGAGGCAGAATAACTGTTTTTGGTACTTTTGCACAATTTAATCCCATATGCTTATAAGAAATTAAAAATGGGAAATATTTATCCACCAGATGGATTATATCAATCTTTTATTCGCCTGAGAGCTCCAAGCTCTCATTCCACATTTTGAAGTCGATTTGATTTCAATATGGATATTCTTTTGCAGGACTAGTGAAGACATTAGAGAAATATGACAAACGAAGTGGTGCCCTGGTTCGCTTGCCCTTTATCCAAAAGGTTATGCAGCAGCCATTTTTCACAACTCATGTGATTAGCAAGCTGGTGAAGGAGTGTGAGATGGTGCTTGATCGGTTCTTCTCCAGAAATGAATCATCTATTTCACCTGAAGCAACCGAAGAGGAGGGGGGGCTGTGAGTCGAAAACTTCAACTGAAGGGAAGGAGAAGCTTCTTAAAGTGCCAAAAGAACTCTCAGAGATTGAGAATATGGAGATCATGTACATGAAGCAAACTCTATCAGCACTGCATGTCTTGAAGGAGATACGGAGTAGAAGCTCAACCGTAAACATGTTTTCATTGCCCGCCTTGCAAAGTAACGCGATAAAGGTAGATTGGAAGAAAGTTCCTGTCTTAGAACAAGCAGCCAAATAGAGTAATATTTTCAGCTTCTAACGTTTTGTATATGTTTCCTAACATCAAAAAGAATGTTTCGACTCTCTATCTCTTTCTCTTTCGTTCGTTTGAGTGATTTGTTATGCTTGGCCGTTGATTGTTGTGTTTTTGCAGAGATAATTTTGTAATTATTTTTTCATGTAATTTATCAACTAGTGTGCATTCCAGTCTCCTGTCTAATTTGAATCCCTTGATTTTTTGGGATCAGATTCGTCAGAAGGGATACTGGTTTCTTCTCTGGTAGAAATTTGATTAAAGTGTCATGGAAATAGTATACTCTGTTCTCTGCTTTCCCTTATTTTCATTGGGGAAAAAAATCATATTGATATCTTAATATTGACATGGCCAGTGAGCTCCTGCACTCGGGTCTGGATTGATCTGTGATTGCTTTGTCCGTGTCGGCATCTACGATTTATCAATTACATAAAAATACGAATAGAGGCTAGTTCCAAAAAGCGCCTGTAGCTCAGTGGATAGAGCGTCTGTTTCCTAAGCAGAATGTCATAGGTTCGACCCCTATCTGGCGCGTCTAATCTTTTTACCTTTCTTTTCATGAAATTTAAAATTCGCATAACTTTTCCTTTTGTATATAATTCAACCTCAAAATTGTCATCCTGTTTATAACTCAACCTCTGTTTGTTCCTTTCCTATGTTACCTCCTCATACAATTTCTGACTCGATGTACAATTAACATTTCATCCTTTAATCAGCATATAAATGAAGTTGTAGCTACATTAATAATGCTATTTTCCACCGCAATAATGATTTCCCAAGTGTTTGATAGTTCTTTAGATAGACGCCTCACCAACTATGGAGCTCATCCGCTCAAAGAAAGCAGTCCCTTAAAGGTTGCTTCACTTGCTTGTTGCATATTGATTTTAGTAGTATAATCATGATGTTGTAGTTGTTACGTGGATCAAGTAGCATTCATTCATATTTTTTCTGCAAATTGTTATCTCAAAATAAACTTTTGGACCGACTTGTCTGTTCATCAAATGAATGAATGCCCTTTTTAGGCAGTTAATAGTAATTACTCAGTGTTATAAATTCTAATGCCTCATAGATGACCAACCTAACATTAAGCTCATCCAACTGAAATGCCTCATCTAACATACATATAAACAAATTTTGCTATTCATGATTTTTTTTTTCCGTTTCTTATCTTAACGTGTTTTTCAGCCAACACTGCTTTTAGTTTCAGATGAGCTACCTAACAATAACAGAGTCCATTCTCCCTTCTCATAGTTTTATATATTTCCAACACATTCTCCATTCTTGTGTACAGAAGTTAAGGAACATAATTTTGAAGGAGAATGTCTATAGTTGCTGAAGCTCCTGGTTATCTGCAAGTATTTTCTGATGGGTCTATAAAACGCTTTACACCAGAAATAGTTCCTGCTTCCATTCAATCAAACAATGGATTCAAATTCAAGGATTTAGTGATTGACCCATCAAAGCCAATAACAGCAAGGTTATTCCTTCCTGAATCTTCTGCAAGTCAGCTTCCAGTAATGGTTTATTTTCATGGTGGTGGTTTTTGCATTGGTTCAACCACATGGCTTGGCTACCATCACTTTCTTGGGGATTTCTCAGTCACATCCCAATCCATTATCCTCTCCATTGACTATTGTTTAGCACCGGAGAATCGCCTTCCAGTAGCTTATGATGATTGTTTCACCTCACTTGAATGGTTAAGTCATCAAGTGAGTATTGAACCTTGGCTCAAGCTAGCAGATCTTTCCCGCATGTTTCTTTCTGGAGATAGTGCTGGAGGAAACATTGCACACCACGTTGCTACACGAGCGATGAGGAACAAAGTTCCACAGGTTGAAATCAAAGGCTTGCTCCCGATACATCCTTTTTTTGGGAGCCAGAAAAGGACCAAGAAAGAGATGGCTGATGGAGTGGCAGGGCATGTGGAAATGAATGATATGTTCTGGAGACTAAGCATACCGGAAGGACTTAACCGTGATTACTTTGGATGCAATTTTGAGATACAAGACCTATCTGAAGCTGAATGGAGTGAGTTTCCAGCAACGGTGGTTTATGTGGCTGGCCTCGACTTCTTGAATGAAAGAGGAGTGATGTATGCAGAGTTTTTAGCTAAGCAAGGGGTGAAAGAGGTGGAGCTGGTGGAAGCTGGGGGAGAATCTCATGTATTTCATGTGTTTTATCCTAAATCAGAGGCAACTTGCTTGCTCCAACAACAGATGAGCAAGTTCATGAAGAACCATTAGGACCTCAAATGGCTGCCATGGAACCTATGAGACTGCTGTTGATGTACAAGAATATCATACAAATCTGATCAAATTCTCGTCTGAATAGGATTTGCTAATCATATGAGAAAGGTAATGTAATTACAATATACAATCCAAATCATATATGACAATAATTGATCCCAAACAAATAAGTAAAAGCAAAATATACTAGTAATTCAAGATACCTTGGAAATTTCATGCAAATCAGTGAATATAAACTTCAAAAAATAAGATGATATCTATCATAATGTAACTTGTACATAGTTTGAGCTTATATTGTACTTTCGGTTAACAATATGCACAGTTATATACAAGAATACTTAGTTACATTTAATGGTCTGCAACAGTCATCCCAGGCTTCCATCTTCTTTATGTAAGCAAATCTACTCATCAAAAGTACTCATAAAACCACCGATGAAGCCAGCTCCATTGCAATTCCCACAGAGCATGTCCTTTTTTCCTCTGCAAGATATCTCATTAGATGATAAAGAAGTGATATGTTTAATTCAGTTTATTTCCACGTTATTTTCTGTTTACAACTGAGCAAAATATTGACCACAAAGTATAGGACTAATTGAAAGTAAAGAAAGACTACCCAAAATCTGTTATCCTATGACGAAGATGTAGATGATAGGAATTACCCACAAAGCCAGCAGGAGTCACCAGCTTTAAATTGCCCATTAAAGATATCAACAGAGTTCACTCCACTCCCTTTACACTGTGAACATAAAACTGCACCTGGTAATTGAACAACAAAATCAAAATTTTAGACGAATCCTATGCTGCTACTATCAAACAGTTCATAAGAAAATAATTTGCTTAGCAAATTGGATTACCATTTCCATCACAGTCACCACAGATGACACTTTTTGGTTTTGGGTTTTGATTACTTGGTGCAGCCTATTATCAATCACGAATAGTAAGAAATATTAAAACTTTATCCAATCAAAATGCAGAACGAAAACTTGGTTACTGAAGAAGGGAATCAAACTAACCCTAGTTTTGACATAACAACGTCTAGCAGTAGAAAAGCTGTACCCAAAGTTAGGAATCCCAAAAATCTCCTGCTTAGCAGAACTGGTTCCGGATATCCCTAAGTAGTAATAAATTTTTTTTCCTAATATAAAAAGGGAATCTTTATTTGATGAAATTTGTGTTAGAGTGGATAAGAGACTGATACCTGAATCCTGCATGACTCTAATCGGAAGTAGCAGATGTAAGCTTGAAGCCATAGCCATAGCTGCTCCACGGATTCTTGTGTGGGGTTTTGAAATGGGATTGGCATTCGGCAATCATAACGAAGATATTGTAACTGGGCTCTGGCCTTAGCTGCTTCAGCCCATGTAAAAAAAATTGGCATTCATATTTCCATGTAAGAGTAATAATTGGCACTTTGATTTTTTTCTTTATTATTCACATTTTACTATGAGATTTGTAAAAAAAATAAAAATAGTAAATAAAGATTTTGTGGAAATAAAAATAAGACAGAAAAATGGTTATAAATTAAAGTTAAGTGTTAAATTGAATAAAAAATACAAAAGCTATCATTGATTCAAAATAGTCATTTTAAATAATTTGAGGTGTTAAATTGAATCAAAAATTCAAAAGCTAACATTGATTCAAAATAGTCATTTTAAAAAATTTGAGATGAAATTAAACTTTAAGTATTCATTAATAAATAACAATTTCAATTATATCCTAAAAAATCAGTTTGAGTAATTTTAAGATGACAAAAATTATTAGTGGTATATGGAATTTTGTTTTTGATAAAGTGTATCGGATTTAAGTGATAGGCGACATAAAAAAGATGACAAAAATGATTTGATTTCGTATACTTAAAAAATGTAAGTGCCAATTCCAAATTAACCAAATTCACAGTTGGAAATGATTAAAAGTTTGATTCTACCGGATATATCCGACTCGATTTTTTCCGGGTTTTTATCTCAGCTTTTTATAACGGTAAAAAAAAAAAGAAGGCACGAAAGGGCAGTTAGGGCAACTCGTGAAAAATATCTGTAGTTTATATAATTAAGTTCCAGCACCGCAGTTCGTTGTGTCTCTCTAATCTCTATCTCGTCGAGGTCTCTGCTGGGGTCTCCTCTTTCTCAAAATCTTTTTCCAATTTCTTTAAGCTTGCTAACTCTTTTTCTTTGCAGACTCTTCAAACCCTAATTCCTAATTCCAGATTCCACTTTCTCAGGTATGCTTAATTTCTTTCCATTCCTTTTTCTACTTCTCCTGATTTCTCTTGCTTTATTCTAATTTTATAGAACTCGAAACCCTAATTTTTAGCTCTCGCATCGGTTGAGTTTTTTTTCCAAGTTTATTCGAAGTTCTGACCCTGTTTTCGTTGTTTACGGATGGAATCATTGTATGTTTGAGGCACTAATTTGAGATCTACTTGTTTGTTTGCTCGTAGAACTATGGGGGAAACCAGGGACAACGATGCTTACGAGGAGGAGCTTCTCGACTACGAGGAAGAGGAAGAGAAAGCCCCCGACTCTGTTGGTGCCCAAGTCAATGGCGAATCCGCCAAGAAGTGAGTAGTTTTCAACTGCTGTTTCGGTGTTGTGTATTTTACTTGATACGTTTGTCTTATATTATATATGGTCAAATCACAGAATGACTGAGTTTTGGATTTCTAGCTTTGTAATTTGGTAAAAGTTAGAGATAGGGCGCGCTTAAGCTAGTTGATAATTTGGTTTTTTACAATTTTGTGGTGGGGTATAGATCTCTTAGATCGATTCCGCGTTTGGAGATGAATAATTGCAGTTCTTATTTTTCATAATTGATTATTTGAGTTTTCTCACAATATGTCACTTTGCTGTTTGTTGATCTTTTCATTATGTTGCATTAGTTTAGATTAGTAGAAGTCTTGGAAATGAATTTCTGTTTATTTTTAGCTTATTTGTAAAGATATATCTGCTTCCTGTGTTTAGGGGCTATGTTGGAATACACAGTTCCGGATTCAGAGACTTTCTTTTGAAGCCAGAGCTTCTCCGGGCCATTGTGGACTCAGGATTTGAGCATCCTTCCGAAGGCAAACTATTGACTCTCTTATTTATCTTCTGTTGATAGAAACTTGCTTAATTTTATGTATATTGTCATGTCTTTTGCATTTTTGTTGTTTCCCCCATATTATCTATGGCCTATGGCGCTTTAGTGACAAAAGCTTCTCTTTTCAAGAGTGGGTTTATGATGATGTTGATTATGTTATTGATGCTTTAATAAATTTTCTTCTAAGGAAGCATTTGGGGAAATTTTTTTATATTATTTGTTGGATATAGTTTATTTATAAATACTTCTGCATTTTTGTTGTTGCTCCTATATTAACTATGGCCTATGGCTTTTTAGTGTCATTAGCTACTCGTTTCAAGAGTAAGTTTATGATGTTGTTGTTTATGTGATTGATGCTTAAATAAATTATCTTCTAAGGACGCATGTAGGAATTTTTTTTATTATTTTTTGTATATAGTTTATTTCAAAATACAAACTTAATACCCTTTTTTTTTAAATTCTTGTCATCAGGTTCCTTTCAATATATTTGTTTGTGGCACTTTGTAATATTGCCTTGTAATTTATGCATTTCTGCAACCAAACTTATGTTATCATTTCATTTTTCAGGTAATATACCACTATCACACTATTGATTTTGGAACAGTATTCTGGTTTGATAAACCTTTGAATTAAAAGATCAGAGAGGTTATTACTTACCAAGGGTTCCTTGGATACAATTTTTTTTGGTTCTTCATCAGTTCAACATGAGTGTATCCCTCAGGCCATCTTGGGCATGGATGTCATATGCCAAGCTAAATCTGGGATGGGGAAGACAGCTGTTTTTGTTTTGTCTACTCTCCAGCAAATTGAACCCACATCTGGCCAAGTTATTGCACTTGTTCTATGCCATACTAGGGAATTGGCTTACCAGGTATCTTCCGGTTCAGGAAATTCTTGTGATTTTTCATTTACTTTTTCATCTTTTGGTATGTAATTTGTTGTATTATCTATTCTGATTGTTTGGATATTCTTTTCTTTGATAGATCTGTCATGAATTTGAGAGGTTCAGCACTTATTTACCTGATATCAAGGTTGCTGTCTTTTATGGTGGGGTCCATATCAAAACTCACAAAGATTTGTTGAAAAATGAATGTCCACACATAGTTGTTGGGACACCTGGACGGATACTGGCATTGGCAAGAGATAAGGAACTGTCTTTGAAGAATGTGAGGCATTTTATCCTTGATGAATGTGACAAGATGCTTGAATCACTTGGTAAACATTCCCTTCTCCTAATACCCAATCCATGTTCCTTAATCTCAATGTATTGTTAGCTTGTTTATCCCATTAATTGTGAGTTTTTGTGTTTCTTATGGTAATCATTTTTTGTTCTGCAGACATGAGGAGAGATGTGCAGGAGATCTTCAAGATGACTCCTCATGATAAGCAAGTCATGATGTTTTCTGCAACACTCAGCAAAGAAATCCGCCCCGTTTGCAAGAAATTTATGCAAGATGTAATGTCCTATGGCCAGTTCTACTTCAATTTAGACGTCTATCTTTTTAATAATGCAAGATTTCTTCAGGAGTCCTGTAGATGTTTAGGATTCAGTAATTTTCATGAGTGGATTTTTTCAGTAAATAATGTAGTTTTATCAGGCTTGAAGTCATAAAACGCTGAATGTCAAGTAATGGGAAGGCATCAAGGGCGTGGTTGGTGAATAGTGCATTAATTTTATATTTTGAAGTCTTCTCCATTTTTCTAGGCTTTATTTTCGAGTAATTTTAGTGTGGTGTGGTGGTGAGGGAGAGAATGCAAGTGAGAGTGGGGATAATTGAAAGAGTTCTGGATGGGGCTGTCGCAAAGATGAGAGTTTGTGTTGAGCGGCAGTGGCAGTTGTTTACTGTAAGAAATGCATCTGCAAGGAGACATTTCAGATGGACGAGAATCTTGTTCAAGGGAATTAAATCCATCATTCATTTCCTTCTGGATTGCATTAGCTTGAGGAAGGCTGCTAATATGATTTACTGTGAAATTTGTTCCTTTCAGCCAATGGAAATTTACGTTGATGATGAAGCCAAGTTGACCCTTCATGGGCTTGTACAGGTATACTTTTTAAATGTTGGTACTGTTCTGCTGTACTGATATATTGGCATCTACTTACATCAATAAGTGAAATGGCAGCACTACATCAAGTTGACTGAGCTGGAGAAAAACCGGAAGTTGAATGATCTTCTTGATGCACTGGACTTCAATCAAGTTGTTATCTTTGTCAAAAGTGTGAACAGAGCAGCTGAGCTGAACAAGTTGCTTGTGGAGTGCAATTTTCCCTCAATTTGTATCCACTCTGGCATGTCCCAAGAAGAAAGGTTGATACATATTACACATGCTTCTGATGAGGCTAAAAATTACTGTATTTTTATTGTCATTAATAATTTGGTATGCTGCTTTTGTTGTCATTAGCTTTCTTGTCCTTTATACGTTCTTCATCTTGGTCCATTTTTTTCATTGTTCTGGAGATTGGTAATTATTCTGTACAATGTTATCACTGCTAAGTTTTATACTGAACTTCGTTGTTATTCATGATTTATTGCTGGAGCTTCATTTGGAGAATGTATGTAATGTAATTATACCAAATTGCTTGTGCAATCTCACCAGAATATTATAATCCTTGTTACCATGTTTTGTTTAATCTTAGTTTTAATTGCTTCTTGGAGTTTTTATGTTTGAAAAATTACCCCTTTTTGTATCTCATTGGCATGATAAAGATTTAACTGTATCAATTTTGTTTCTGAAAAAGCAACATGTGCTATAGGTGTTCCTTTCAATTGTTCTTGGACAATGATTAAGATGTATTACTATTGGCATAGTGATTTTAGTTCTTATGCAATTCTTCAAGTTCTCTGAATAATTGTTTGTTACATAATATCTTAAGGAGTTATTTTTGATGTTTGGCAATGAATTTGTGGTTCTTGGTGCTATTCAAGGATCAAATTTGCGTCAATTTCCGTTCTGCATGCTTTAGGCTTGTTAATGATTTGCTTTTCTACTGAGTTATGTAGTTTGTATGGCTTGAGATGCTGTTAACACTTTTTTAGGACTTGATCTTAACCTTATTAATTGTTACTTGAGATGCTGTTAACACTTTTTGAGGACTTGATCTTAACCTTATTAATTGTTACTATCCATGTTTTTCTCACTAAGGTCGTATGTTTGTGAGCTTTTCATCCAATAATTGAAAACGTGTTTTTCAGTTTTCCTGTGTCACATGATAACCTATTCTTGTAAAGGTCATGCGGTTAAGTTCATGTAGTTAAGTTTGAATTTTTTTGTATGAAGCTGAATGGGCTTTTGCACGTTGATGGATATGGGCATATTTATAAAATGATAAATAATAACAGGATCATCTTTTTGATTTGTAATTAAGAGTCTGTATGTATCAAGCTGAATGGTTTTTTTTTGTTTGTAGGTTGACACGCTATAAGGGATTCAAGGAGGGGCATAAAAGGATTCTTGTGGCCACAGATTTGGTTGGTCGGGGCATTGATATTGAACGAGTCAACATTGTTATCAACTATGACATGCCGGACTCTGCTGACACTTATCTACACAGGGTAGGTTTTAGTATAAGTTGTTCAGTGTATACGATTTCTTTCATATTGCAGTCGGTGATCTGTCTTACGGGTTCCTTATGCATGCGGAATTGATTGATAGGTTGGTAGAGCTGGCAGGTTTGGGACTAAAGGGCTGGCAATTACATTTGTTTCATCTGCTTCTGATTCTGATGTTCTAAATCAGGTAGCTATTTGTGGTTTTTCATCTTTATTCTAACTTTGTTCCTTATTTGCTTAGATATGGCTTTAAGCAATTTTGGTTAATTGTAGGTTCAGGAGAGGTTTGAGGTGGATATTAAGGAGCTTCCGGAGCAGATTGATACATCTACATACAGTAAGTAATTTTCATGCATAAAAATTGATTGTGCATCTCATTCTTCCCTTAGAATTCTATATTTTCCTTTAATTGAAGTATTAAGTTTCAATAAATCAACTTATCAAAATCTCCAATTTAAAGTTCTCAAGGAGAGAAATGAAAAACCAGCAACAGTAACTTCAATCTTGTTTGTTATATGTATTTTCTTTGCTGGTGTGAAAACTTGGTAGTCTTGTTATTTGATTACCATAAATGAGCAGGCTGCTCGTTTCTAACCTGATGTTTCAATTTTTTTTTTGATACCCAAACATAATAGTTGCTGTTGTCATCATTAGATGTGTTTTAATACTATGATAGGTTCTTTCACTCGAATGCTTTATGGATGTGGTTTTGATGGAATTGTGCAATGAATTGGGTCTATGCATTGATATCGTTCAAATTCTTTTATGTTGCAGTGCCATCGTAAATGGGAAAGAAGGTTTTGATGCGGAAACAATTCTTGTGCTTGAAAGCCTTTTGATTATGTAATCGTAGTATTGGGTCCTCAAGAGGCAAATTATCCCCTTAATGGATTTCGGTACATATGAGTTACTTTAGATTGATAACTCATGGAGGCAATGCACCTAGGGAATTAGGTTAGATTTATGAAATACTAGCCACAATTTATGTTATTAGATTTGCCCGTGTAGTTGAGTTGTGTGTGTGGTTTTAAAGAGCAAAATTTTTGTTGCCTAATGTAATATTTGCATTTATATCTTTTCCAGATAGGTTTGGTTGTATTTTGTGTTTTTTTGTTTTAAAAAAAAAGAAAGAAAAAAAAAAGATTTATTATGCAAAACCAGGGTCTCTGGAGAAGCAAGTAATATTGGCATTGGCGCAGAATGTAAATGTTGGCAGCTGCATAGTGCCTATATTCCAAGCGCGACAATCATCTGGCTGCTCGATGCCTCGCTTCCAAGGGCGCTGTTTTTGCGGCAGACTGTAACTTCATGTGTTTGTTCTTCATTTCTAACTGCTGTTGCCTTTGCTAGGCCTTTAACATAGATTAGAGTATGTAAAACGTTTTTTTTTCCCTCGCACTAATTAGGTCTACCGGGTTTTGCCATATTCGTTACAACTTTAGTGACAGCAAGAATTGGTGCCGATGAGATGGATAACTCCGAAAGTATCATCGCCTTAAACATATACTAACAATTGTACTCGACGCTATTAGCGGAGGCAAAAGTGACATTCGCCGCCGTAATGTGTATACTTTGATATACTTTACATGTTAAAAATAACTTAAATAAATGGGATAAAAGCATTTTTTTTTTCGATTTCCTTGAAACTTTAAATATAAAATGTATGTCTTACAAGTTTTATTATTTTTAACGTTATTTCTTAATTAATCTAATTTTTAAATTTTCAGAAAATTATAATTATTAGAATATTGTTATTCAAAAAGATAAAAATTGAAAGTTTGTCTTCGACAATTGAATCACTCTTGAAGTTTTTTAATGATTTTTTATGATTCACTATTTATAATATTTAAAGTCCTATAAATTTAAAAAATTTGTTTATCTTTCCTTATTTTTTTCATATTTGAATACTAAGATTATTCTTCCTATTTAATTTTTTTTTATTTCTTTCCTATTATATTAGTGGTTTTGAAATAATATTTCTTCCTATTTTTTATTTACTTAAAAACTATATTGTTCATTTAGTCAAAAAATAAATGGCATATCATCACTTTGCTTTTCAATTATTTCAAATAGTGAAATATGATTTATCTAGAAGAATTATTCAAATTTCATTATTTGAAATAACTGAAAAGCAAAGTGATGGCATATTTACTTTTATATTTTACTGTTATTTCCACAAAGAATTAATTCAATTGCTTATAAAAGTATTTTGGATTTTTAATTACCTGGAAAAGAATTCACAAAGTCAAATTATTTTTTTATATGATTTGGTTCCTTTTAATACATTTTTCTTAATTTAAAAGATTGAATGTTAGTATTAACTTCATAGTTGTCTGAAGAAAATCCAATCCAATCTAATTATTTCATTTTCTGGATCTAAATGTCCTAAAGCAAATTAATAATAGTGTAGTCCATGACTTTAGCAGGAACAATTCTTTCAGATCATTCAGCTTTATTCGAAATAATTGAGAAGGCAAAGTGATGATATATTAACTTTTATACTTTACTTTTATTTGTACAAAGTCTTAATTGAATTACTAATACAAGGATTTTGGATTTTTAATTACCTGAAAATAAATAATCACGAAATCAAAATATTTTTACGTGATTTAGTTTCTTTCGAAACCATTATTTTTTAGGTTATTAAAATATCGAGTGTTATTAATATTAACTTCATAATTGTCCAAATAAATTAAATCCAATTGAATCTTATTGTTCCCATTTTAGATTTTGGAAACATACTATATGATTTCTCTACTAGGTAGAAGAACACAATGCCCTCAATTACACTAGAGGAGCTTCACACCTATCATGCAATTGATAGAGAGATATTCTCTAGATTGGTGATAACTCTGAAGAGAAAACCGGCCGAATCTCTGCTAGTGATGGCCATATGGCTATAGCTAGAAGAGAAAGGCTACCCAAATATGATAGTGAAGCTTTTAGGCCTATCATATGTGTTGGTGAATGCCTTGGCTGATGAGGCTGCTCTATGCCTCAAATGCCTTGAATCAAATACCCTTTCCAATAATAGAGACATCCCTCTCACTGCTAGGTTTATGGAGACCAACATTTCTTTAGAATTGTTCCACCACAACAGATTCTCAGTCATTAGTGAACTAAAGAGCTTTCTCAATACTGTTTGTGCTCGTATTTTTACAGACATATCGCTCCGTGTTTTAGGAACTAATCCAGCTAATGGAGCTCTGGTGATTCCTAGATTTCCTCATCCTGTATTTGGGGAAGTTAATATTGTCCCAATGTCCATGGATTTTAATGTCCCTACAGGTGGATTGTGGGGATGGGATCCTAGTACCCATGTTTCGGAAGATGATAGGACTATGTTACTCACTTTCTCCAGAGGTTTTCCTGTCACTAAAGAAGAAGTTACAGACCTTTTTACCAGCTTTCAGGGTGAGTGTGTTACTAGTGTTCGAATGCCAGCAGAAACTGCTTCTTCTGGTGAAGGGCCTTTGTTTGCTAGAATGATTTTGAATTCCACCGCTGCTGTTGATCGAATCCTCAATGGTAAATGCATTGCCAAGTTTAAAATCAATGGCAAGCACATTTGGGCTCGCAAGTACGAGCGTAGAGAGTAAATCATAGTCCGGATTCAGACAGAAAATTCTAATATTTTGCAATTCTCTCCATCTTTATATATGTAGGTCCCTTTTCTATGTTTTGTATATTTTGGGTATGTTTTAGTTATAATTATGTGTTTTTAAGCGATTAATTAACATAAAATTATATAATTGGAATGGAGTTGCATTATTGTTTATTTCGTTTTGAGGGCAATGTACTTTATCAATGGTTTGGTCTCTCTCTCATCTTCATATACTTGCACACAATTATTTGCATAAGAGAATGTTGAGTGAGGGGATTCCTTGAATGTTGTAAATTTGCATAGATACTTTTACGTAATAAATGGAACAAATGGGTAGAATTTATTTCTAAAAACTAGTTCAAAGGAAAATAGTATCTATATGTTTTATAACCTAATACAAATTCACTCATTTTATCGATATGAAATATTTTACACATAATAATAATTTAGACTATCACAGCGAGATGCAACTGAATCTAGCCTTGTTAATATTATTGACTCAAATATCGAAAGTGACAATTTATCAATAAATGATTATGATTCATGAATGAAATAATAATTAAAGTTGATATGTTGTATTCTAATTGTATGCAATTAATTAATTGAATAGATGCTATCCAACCATATAACAATCATGAGCGTTATATGTGGCCACAGTCATGGAATTAGGTTCATATACAAAATCCTATTCTCTTAAAAGAAAAAATAACTATCACCTCACAACATGATTCTATCATGCACCAATTCAATTATACTTTTCATATATGTAAAGTTATAAAATACTGTATATGTAGTAGGGGATGACTGGATAATTGTTCCATGATAAATTTGGTTTAAGTGGATATTATTGAAGATAATTATGGTTCAAACCCTAACTCTGAGTTTGCAGTATGGGCAGTTTAGGAGCAAATGGAACTGTGGAAGAGGTGCATATGTCCGTAATTGTACTCTCCATAGAACTCAAAATGGTGCAAGAATCAAGAAACGGCAGCAGGTACGCATACAATAATTTGTAATGGAGATTTGACATTTATATATCTACATGTATGAATATGTGAACTAGGGTTCGCAAGGAAAATCTAGCATCAGAAAATTCTATCATAATCCATCAATTCTTTTGCAACGGTGAAATTAATTGCAAAAATAAAATAAACTAAAGGTAGATTAATATTGTATATTTGACAGTGTGTTGGTTCATGAAAAAATTCATCAACCGAATGTAGACAAGCAATTTCCAACTGCTATTCGTCATTTCCCTTGTATGCTGAATGTGCCAATAGGCCCCCTTTTTCTTACTTTAACGAAGCCTGGCATTTATATTTTTTGTTTAGCCACATTTATATTTCTTTTTAAGACATTAGAATTGCTATATTTAGTCTAAATGTGGCTAATTAAGTTATAATCCATATGAACAGATGACTTGAGTTTATAGAAAATACTTGTTTAAATTGAATTGAGTCTATCAATTTACTCTTAATACTGAATTAATGATACACAATAATATATTATATAAATAACAATTTATTATTAATTTAATCTGTACACAAATCATAAATCTATATATTCGGTTTAATTAAGAATTTATTTTTCTCTGTTAGCTATAGAAGGGATTGGGTTCAAAAATACGAATTAGATGTAACCAATTAATTGGGATTTATGAAAGCCACATATATTAATTAAACGGGTGTTTCATGCAAGGAAAGTTCATCTGACTAAAATTTCATTTACTTGGTTAGTTTTCATCTTTCAGGTTCTACTCAACTCTAATCCGTTTGATTTGAATGATACATATTTGTAATTAACTCATTTGATAAGCTTGAGTGGGTCCCTTTTGAAAGTGATGATAAGTTTCTATATATATCAATTATAATGATATTAATCCAAATGTTACGAATTATAACTCCTTATGATTAACAAATTTACATCTTAGGCACTGTTTGTAACACCAAATTACTATAAAAATAATATACTCTGACCTAATATGTAGTAAAATTGTTTATTTGAAAAAACAAATCTAGATTATAATCTAATAGAACTAATTTTTTTTATATGCTAATAAATTATGATTTTTCTTTTCTTTTATACCTTTATTTTTTTTATCAATTTATAATAATAATAATATAATTATTAAATTATTAAACATGTACATATATAATAATAATAATAATAATAATAATAAAATATTATATAATAAAAATAAATATATTTATTATATTGTGATGTGATATTTAACATAATTTTTATATATGTATATATATATATATATTATATAATTCGTTTGTATTATTTATTTAAATAGATTTTATATAATGTGTTTTATTAATATAAACATATCTTTTATATTATTTTACATTTTTCAGTTAATTTTATCAAATATTTTTAATTGAATCGGCTACCATATTTTCAGCTATAAAATTATCAACTACAAGATTATCAATTAGCAGCTAAATTATCAGCTAGTTTCACCAAATAGATTCTTAATCGCTAAAACGGAGAAGAATTATAACAAGTTATATTAACCTTATAAGAAGGCAGATTCAAGTTAATATATATATATATATATATATATATATATGTGTGTGTGTGTGTGTGTGCGCATGTGTGTGTGTGTGTTTATGGCAGTAAAATAACTAGGGATAGTGCAAACAAAGGAAAGTTCACATTACCAAAGCATGGTTAATTGAGGTGATTTGACATATTTGGTATGTTTTATGCATCTTTGAATCAATTGGGAAGTTTAATTATGTGAAACTAATTGGCATGCAGTCGTATCATTTTTTTAATTTTTTGTTTATGAGGGTAATGTTTGATGTACTTACTTATGTAGTTGGAATAAAAATGGTAGGCATTGTTTTGCAAGGAAAAAAAAAAACACAATACTTAACTGGAAAAATATTGGGCCAACAGAGACCGACCATTTATTCTTCTGATTCGGCGAATATAATAATTCCCAAAAATCCTATGTACAGTTTTATTTAATTAAATATCACATAATATTTTGTCTTGGAATTGTAGAATGTGCTGATCTTTGTTTCTTCTAGTTGAATGGACTTTTGTCCAAAACCAAAAATAGACGAAAACTTGCATTCTTGCAATGCATCCAAAAACTAGAATTTGGATTTTAAAACAAAAGAACCTTCAATTAAAATTAAACTTATATATACACATATAGATATACAATAGAAGAATAATATGTTGAGATGTTTGTGTGCAGAGGCCACAACCATGTTTATGCTTCTCTTGCTCTGGATCTTTCTCAGTGAGGCATCTTCAATCTCTAGCTTCAATTTCTCATTCCCCACATTCAATCCTGAGAGTTGCAACAATGGTAGCCTGATCTGCATGGGTTCGGTTAATGGAGGAGAAGAATGTTTACAGCTTACACAACCTTTCAATTCAAGCTCACCACCACCATCAAATCAGGTTGGCAGGGTCCTTTTTCACCAACCTGTGCCTGCTTGGCCTGCACTTATCAGCACCACTTTCACTGTCAGGATTTCTCTATTCCCAAATTCAACCAATGCCGGAGATGGACTTGCCTTTATCATGGCACAGGATGATCATCCTTCTCCTCCTGATAGCTACGGCTCTTATCTTGGAATCATGGACAAGTCAACTGAAGGTTAGTTGTTTCTTCCAGTTCAATTTAATTTTTAACACAAAATTCCTTATATCATCCTCTTACTATTTATGCACGGGTATTTTGATGATAAGCTAGAGGTGTCATATAATTGAAATAATGAAGCTTAGAAGACAAGTGGACAAGAATTTTGCTTCACAAAATTTTAAAGTTGAGGAATTTTTTTATGACAAATTGAATGTCAGCAATTGTTAATAAATGTAAAATTCTGCGAGCGAGTGAAATAACCTCAAGAACTGAATTCATCAAGAATTTATTGTTTCCATATATGCAAAATTAATGTAGGTGGCGTTGTTCGTCAAATAGCTGTGGAACTTGATACTTACGCAAACGAATTCGATCCTGATGGAAATCATGTCGCTATTGAGACAATAAGTATGTTAAACCCACTTGAAGCTTTGAGTTTGAATGCCACAGGAATTGATCTAAAAAGCGGAAAAGACATAATGGTTTGAATTGATTATAACAGCTTGACAATGCAATTTCAAGTTTCAGTAGCATATGCAGGCCAGCTATTGATGAGTTTTCTCAATCATTCTGTCGATATGTCTGCTACTGTTCCACAATCTGTTTATGTGGGTTTCACAGCCTCTACAGGGCCTTATCCTGAGAGCCATCAGGTCCTGAACTGGGCATTCGAATCAATACCTCTTCCCGATATCAAGAACGGGTACGAAAAAGATGATAAAATTAGAATCATTTTGGTCATTGTTGTCCCCATTGCAGGATTATTGGCCTTAGCAGCATGCGTTTTTCCATTGGCTCGAAGCGCTTCCAGGAAGAAAAAAGAGATGATTAGGAAAGCTGACATAGAAAACAGATCGAAAATAGCTGCGAACGTGCCTAAAATATTCACATATAAGCAACTTTCGAAAGCAACTCGCAAATTCAGCAAAGAAAACCTGTTGGGGACCGGTGGATTTGGAAGCGTTTACAAGGGTGTCATTTCTTCATTTCCTCCGCAGACCGTGGCTGTCAAGAAGATTTCTGCTACCTCACAACAAGGTCTAACTTCCTTCCTATGAGTGAAATTTAACTGCAATTCAATCTATTAGCTTGCCAATTTAGCTGTAGAATTTTTCTGTTCAACAGGGGAAAGAGAGTACTTGGCAGAAATATGCACTATAGGGAGGCTAAGGCACAAAAACATTGTTCAACTTCAGGGTTGGTGTCATGAGAAGCAGCATCTTCTTTTAGTTTATGAATACATGCCCAATGGTAGCCTTGATCACTACATTGGCAAGATATATCTGGACTGGAAAACCAGGTTTAAAATCCTGAAAGGTTTGGCATCAGCATTACTATACCTTCATGAGGAGTGTGGCAATCCTGTTGTTCACCGCGATATCAAGCCCAACAATGTAATGGTAGATGCGGATTACAATGCCCATTTAGGTGATTTTGGGCTTGCAAGATTGCTCCAGAATGATTCCTCAGCAATTACAACAATGCTTGCAGGCACTCCAGGATACTTAGCCCCTGAAGTAAGCTATACAGGAAAAGCTACCCCAGAATCTGACGTCTATAGCTTTGGAATGGTGGTGATTGAGGTTGTTTCAGGGCAGCGATCAAAGGGGATTTTGTACGAAAACAGTTTAGTAGAATATGTATGGAGATTACATGAGAGGAATGCAGTGGTTGAAGCATTGGATAGAATGGTACAAGGGCAATATGATGAGGAAGAGGTAAAGAGGGCATTAGTTGTTGGACTTGCTTGCTTACATCCAGATCCTGCTTTTAGGCCCAAGATTAGGAAGGTGGAGCAGATATTCTTGAACCCAAATGAACTACTAATGGAGTTGCCAGAATCAAGGCCCAGATCAGTGTATGTGCCATTGTCTTCTTCATCATGTTCAACCACCACTGATTTTGGGTCTAAGGAAGTTAGTTCCTTGCTGCATTCATCCATGTCAACAGAAATAAGTGGATGTTCGACATAAGCAATGAGTCAATGCATGTTCTTTAATATTTCTGAATACCTATACATAAAGGAAGGAATGAAAAATTAATAGGAAAAACGGATTTGCGTTGTGTCTATTGCTTGAAAGGCAATTATCCTAACCGTTGGACTACAAACGCCTGTTGTTACTTGCATTCGAGATTAAAGAATAATGTTAGCTCAATTTTATAAAATCATTATCGCAGTTTTTAGATGGCTGTACTATCATAAGGCCAAAACTTTGTTGCTGCAATAGATGAATTATTGAAATGGAAGAAAGAAATTAAAACATATCATTGATAAAAAGATTAAAAAAAAAAGAAATTTACTTGAATAATGCTTGATGGCAATATATATATATATATATATATAATTTATTTTTTAATGGTTAAAAATTGAAGAAGTGTCTATGATAGATAGCATTTCACAACATGAAAATTGATAAGGAGAGAGACTATAAGAGACCATGGAATGGACACAGCCGCCGGCTTTGTGATGACACATTGGGAGACATGGTTATGATAAGGTTAGAGAAAATATTTTTCATTTTAGAGTGAAATAAAATAATATTATTATTTTAGGATAATTATAGTAAAAAAATTAATTAGCTTTTTAAAAAAAATAGACAACGACTATTCACAAATTAAATAACGGATAAAGATATAAATTGTCTACTTTTTCAACAATCATTCGCTTATTGAAAAAGCGGACAATTTATCCCATCATCACTTTTACCTAAAAGTGGCAAATAGATGGATTTGGGTGGGTATGAGTTAGGTCTAAATTGGTTAGGTTTCATATCACTCATTTACCCATTTAATTATTATATGGTATATAATAATAATAATAATAATAATAATAATAATATATCTCAAACTTATTTCAAAATTTGACTTTTTTCCCATTAAATAGTAAAATATTATGAAAATATTTTTTTATCATTAAATAATTTTAATAAATTATTATTATTATTAATTAAAATCTTCATTGATTTTACCAATAATATTGCTATTGATGTTTTAAAAAAATGTTGCATGTAAAAAAAATCAAGCAATTAAACTTCTTAAATATTGATTTTGATTATGTCACTTCAGATTATTATGAAGGTGAATATAATCTAGCTTTTTTTTTTATCCTCACGATACTACTTTTAATTATTTCAATAATGGAGTATAGTTATTGAAATATTAATTTTGATTTTATTTTATATATGATTCAGTTTTTTTGTGTGAATAGTTAATTGAGTTTTTTTAATTATATTTTAATTGTTGAGTATATAATTTTCAGAGTTTGATTTCAATATTTGAGATTTTTTTTAAATAACAATAATTTTTTATGATTATGATTTTATCGTAATATTAAATATATCAGATCATATATTAATTCGACAACTAATTAATTTTATCAAGTTGTTCTTTATAATTTTTTAAATTTATTTTTAATTCTATATAAATATAAATATTAAATAGTTTATTGATTGCTCGTCGTGCAAAAAACATATATACATATAGAAGAATTAGAAAAATATTTAAAAAATATAAAATAATAATAATAATAATAATAAAATTTCAGAACTGGTTTAAAAAAAATCAAAGCTAATCAATCACAATAAATCCAACAGAGGTCTCCAAAGAAATTGCAAGTAAACGATACAATTACAGAATTCGTAACAATTTTTTTTACAAAGAAAAAAGCGTCAAATCAATAGGAGTATAAATTTTTCAAACACGTCAAGTTATGTTTTGTAGGCTAAAAAAATAAAATGGATTGAAATGGATATCTTTATCCAACCCTTTAATACCAATATATTAATAGATCAAAATGGGTTGAATTTATTTAATATATATTTATATTTTAACTACTCATTTATCACTCAAAACCTTATTTAAGTAGGTAGGTATGAGTAATTTTGTCACCCCTACTTCTACTTTAAAATGATAAATAATTTTTAAAACACAATAAAATTGGAATTTTTCAATTTTTTACCCTAAGACTCAATTGAAATTTTGAAAAATAATTTTCAGTTTTGAGAATGAAAAATTATTTTTTCTTATTTTTTAGATATTTTCCATTGATATGAAAAATACTTTTCTTTAATTTATTTTTCACAGATAAATTAAATATTAGAAAATATAAGAAAAAATATTTTTCTGGAATAAGGAGCCTAAGTTGGATTTTTTTTTTTAGCTACATTTTGGTTTTTGGAAAAAAAAAACCCCTTAGAAAGCTACTGCTACAATGGGAAACAGAATCCCGAGAAACTCCAAAATGGACCATCTAAACCCTGTTTCTTCAACCATCCAATCCAATTCTCAGGAATAAATTTGTTTGGATTCTTTTTATGTTCTTCTTCAATCTCAACATCAACTCCCCTCTCTTATCAACCACTGCACCAGGTAGCACCTATGCTTCCCTCTCATTTTGTTTCTTTTTAACATTGTTCTTGCCCTTTTATTGTTCGATCCTTGGATTCTTAAACCAGAAAAAAAAAAAAAAAAAAGGTTGTATCTTTGTCAAGAAAAGTAGGAAAGTAACGAACTTTTAATATGTGAAGCCTAATTGTCAAAGTAATGTGGTCTTTATATTTTAAAAGTAAAAGTCTTTTGGTGAGTTTTGTGAGTTTGATATTTCTTTCGCATTCTGCTCATAAATATTATGTCTCTCCAATGGCATGCAATTCTTCTTTAATCAAATCATGTCCTGCTTCAGTGTACTATGTTCCAAGACACATTAGCAGCCTCCAAGAAACTGCTTCTTTATTCCGTGTGAGTGATAATTTAATTTTGAGGGCGATGATGGTTTCTTGATTATGCTAAATTGCAGCTGCCCAGTCGGTCAAAATTAGTTCACTAGGCACATGGACTACTTGGTTCAACCTGGGGATTCATGAGAGAGTATTTCCCTGAAATTTGGGTCATTTGTGGTGGAAAAAACACATATTGAATTGATTCATTACAAATTATGCTGGTTGTTTTGAAAGTGGATATATGATGACATACAGGAATAAATCTGGAGACACTGTATGTTCTAGATTTAAAGCTGATTTAAGCAAAACTGCCAGGTTGAATTGGCTGGACAACCCATACCTTATTCTGGACGGGGAGATTCTATTTATTCCAGTGCCATGTAAGAGAATTAATTGTTCCTTTCATTGTCTGATGATTGGTGCAATCTATGTACATTTTGAATGTCCTTTGTGTATTTATTAACCATTGCCTGTTGCCTATTTTGATTTTGTTGTTCCTTATGAATGATTTCTAAGGCTTATAGATGGTTTGATTTTTGTTAAGTTGTATTGTTTATATTGATAGCCGGTCTTTGTTATCGTTGAGAATCAAGCGATAGGAACATAGGGGACACTTGATTTTCAATTGAAGAACTCTTATTGACCTTTTTATATGATTCATTTTGAAAATGCATATGCTTAGTTTGCTCTTAAAGCCTATATAATGTATTTCTGTCTTTGGAATTGTGAGTTGAATTCATGCATTTACTGATTGTGACCCATACTACTTGCACTTGTATGTACTTCAGCAGCTAATAATTTCTCTTTTCTCCTACATGGGAATCTACTGCAGCAGGTCCTCAGAACCTTACATCACTAGAATTGAAGTGGAGAGCAAAGGTCAGTAAAGCTTCTAACATTGGTAAATTCAAATTTTAATTTATCATTCTTTAATTGGATTCTTTCATGTATATTGTTTTGTCTTATAGTTGATGTCTACATACTTTTTAATGCTATCAAGATGCGTTGTTACGTACTTCTATTAATCCACATTTAAGCTTCTCTTACTTTTGGTTTAATTTACATATGACACACTTTCCATATTTCATATGAGTTTCCTAATTAATTTGATAATTCAAGCACAGTATGTCATGTATGAGATTGTGCTTATATTTTGAGATAGCTATAGGAGTTTGGCTCGTCTTATCCTTTTGACTTAAAATTTTGAGTTCTGTACTTCATATGAGCATTTTATGTGAAAGAATTTCAAAATATTTTTCATCTTCCTTTTGTGTTATTACGCTTATTTTCCTTATAATGTATATTTGGTTGAAATCACCTATTTAGTTGGGTATTGATTGTTGATTATTGATGTAGTTAATTTTCAAATTTCTTACCTAAATCCGACTTATGTATTTATTTATGATCAATTTATTGTATATTATTATTCTAAAAAATTGGTTTTCATTTTAAATGAATATAAAATTAATTTGATTCATGGAAATATATTAATCGAGCTTAAATAAAAATTATTTTCTTTGTTAAATTATTCCTAGAGCTTTTTTGGTCTAAATTATTAATAGGTTTAAAAAGTCTTTATCAGTGCAAATTTTGCAGCCAAACATTAAGGAATTAATTCATTACAAATTAATGATAAGTTATTTTATATCTACTGCATTAAAATGCTAATATTTTAATACAGATTGAGCAATACTTTGATAAAATACAAATATGTTTTGAGACAAAAATAATTGTAATAAATAACATTTTTCATAAATTGAAGCATTAAAAATAGTATATATAATTAAATAATGTTTAGAGTAAAAAATATGATTATTAATTATTAATTTAATTCCAAGATGAATTCATAAATTCAATTTAGTCGGTAATTTCTTACAAAATACGAACATATACAAGGATAAAAGCAGACAAATCCAATTTTGCTTTTAAGCTTTTGAACTGTACCCAATGAACTAATTAAATGATGAAATGATTAACTAATTTTGCCTCTCCCGTCCTTCATCTTTATCTTCTCTATCGGCATTATATTATTATTTTTCATCAATTTATGGCGTTTTCGTTAACAAAAATCCTTCTCTTATGAAGAAGAACAAATCTATATTTCTTTTATCACTCACAGCCGTCATTGAAACTTTTGGGTCTTCAAGATTGCTTGGAGGAGGGAAATTTCCCCGGACTGTGTCTCAGTATACACACAGGTTCTTTTCATCATTTTTGTTTGTTTTCTTTTATTTTGTCTTGGTTATCAGACTGGTTCTGAATGAATAGAAGTTGAATGAGAGATTACCTTTTCTTTCCGGTTGATGTGTTTTGGTTTTCAGTTGATTATTTTGTTGTTGGATTGTTGTTTTGCATCACTGGTCCAACCCGCTGGATTCGCAAATGGGGAAGACGGATAGTAATATGGAGACACGCACTCAGGCTCGACTGGATGTGCAGGAAGAATAGCTCTGAAGCATCACCGGCCAGCTAGAAGCCCTGCATCAACAGATCAACATTACTCAACAAAATCAAGAGAGATTCCATACTATGGTGCAAGAGAGACAAGAAAAGTTTCAAGGACTGGTGTTGCAATAAATGAAACATTTAGACAAGCAACCAGTGATGGATGAAGAGAGACACATGAGCAATCCACGGTTTCGCCTGGGATAACAGAGCAGTCCTTACCGGGATGCATGGCTCCTCCAATGGGATCTTCCCCTCCTGGTTTCGGCAGACCCACAACACCAGAGGAACTGACCCATTTCACGAAGAAGGTCAAAGCTACTCACCTTCTCTGATTCAGACCTGCGTGGCTGGCTTACAAGGGCTGAAACTTATTTCCAAATCCACAATACTCCTGCTCAACATCGTGTTCCGTTGGCTCAAATTTGCATGGAGGGTTTGTGGTTCACTGGTTTACTATGGTTAGAGAGTTACATGTTGATTTGTCATGGAAAAACTTCAAACAGGAACTAATTAATCGTTTTAGAGGAATTTCTAACTGTAGCCCATATGAACAACTTGCCGCTCAGTGCCAGCGAGGTAGGATGGATGAGTATGTAGATGAATTCGAGTTAATAGCCTCCATGATCCCTAGAGAATCTGAAGCTTTATATCTAGGGTATTTTATGAATGGTTTGCTGGATGAAATTAAGAGTTGGGTAAGGTTATTAGGACCGGATACGCAATTAGATGTCTTGAATATAGCTCGGAATGTAGAGATTGCTTTGGGAAAAATAGGAAGTTCTAGTTCTGGTTATGGGTGTCAAGGAAGAAACGAAGGGGAGAGAAGGAGGAGAGCAGTCATCTGTACCCTAGTAACCAAATAAAACCCATGGGTTTGGGTAACCAGCCAAAAATAACAGGCCCAACAAACAAATCAACTCAGCAAGCCATGGAAAATTTCAAGCCCAAACTGAGTTACCCGGCCTCATCTTCCATTCCAGCATCTCCTTTGCACACTCAGAAAAATCGAGGAATGCACCATCTATCCCGAGCAAAGTTGGAAGATCGACGTTGCCGAGGTCTCTGCTTCAAGTGCGGTCAGTCCTTCAATCCACAACACCAATGGCCAGCGTGTCCGCTAAGGATTTTACTCCTGAGTGATGATGAAGAGTTGGATCCAAATGGTGAAGTCACACGGCTAGAGCAGGAGGACATCGTCGATTCTGGTCCTGCAAAAGTGGGGACAACTTTCTAGTCCTGAGGACAAGACTGTTTTCATGGAGGGGGCAATGATAGAGAATAGCTAAATAAAGTATGAATATTCTAGAAAGAGACATATGACAGATGTAAGTGGCTGATAGGTAATTAGAGAATAGAAATCAGTTATAAAAGATATAGGGAGAAAAGGGGAAGGATAGATAGGAATTTGTTGGAACTTTTGGGTCTTCAAGATTGCTTGGAGAAGGGGAATTTCCCTGAGCTGTGTCTCGGTACACAAAGGTTCTTTTCTTCATTTTTGTTTGGTTTCTTCTATTTTGTCTTGATTATCAGACTGGTTTTGAATGAATAGAGGTTGAATGATAGATTACCTTTTCTTTCCCATTGGTGTGTTTTGGTTTTGAGTTGATTATTTTGTTGTTGGATTGCTGTTTTGCATCTGTTGCATTTCAATAGTTGATGCGATTTCTTATTATATATGCATTCTAGATGTTGCTATCATTATACTCTACTATTGCATATATGGTTGATCAGGTTACAAATCGTTATTTGATATTTGAAGACGCACTTGTTATTTCTAGTTTGAAGGCATTTTTCTCTGTTAACCAGCAGTTTTTGTTAATACAACTCAATCATTCCTTCAAAATTTGATAATGCATGCATTTTTGAGTTTTTCTATAATCTGATTCTAACAACAAACTCTCTATTCTTTATGCACACGAGTAAGAATGGTATTGCCATGCTGGTAGTAGTCTCTGGACATATATGTTGCAATTTAAATTAACTAGATAACAGCCTAAAATTTTTGTAGTTCTAAGCTGTATTACGGCTTGACCTAATAGAAGCAGGATTTGCTTTGGCATGAAAACATTAGTTTTGCTTTTTATTTTTTTGCATTTCATGAATTTTAGGCATAAACTTCATTTGGTTGGATGTTGAACTTTGTTTCATACCTTTCTGTTGAGCTCTTTTTTATTTTATAATTAAAACATGGAATTCATGGCATTTGTTTGCGTTAGTTGAAACTTCCTTCCATGACATCGGATGGAAGTTTTTGTGGTTGATGCTATGCAGCTTCTATAGACCAGTATAATAATGGTTCAGTTTCCAAAATTTGATTTCAATTTGTTGGTCATTTTTGAATTTCGTGTAATCAAGTTTGCTTGACGGTAAAGGACCAACCTAACTTGAGGTGCCTGGTGGAAAAATTTTACATGCTACATAAGTTTATATTATCGTTATTGTACATTCCTTAAGAGATGGAATCATCTGTTTCTGCCATTATCTAATTCTGCAATTTTTTTATTTATTCTAATTAGTCATAGGATTGTGGTTATGGGAATCTTTTACTTGGATATCGCTACCCAATACCCATATTTCATGAGGCAAAGGTGAAAGTTGTAAGAAAAACTGGATTTGTTACACAAGGTAAGTCATGGTAGAATCTAAAATAGTGATCATGCTATCCGATCTTTTAAACCTTAAATTGCAGGAGAATGCTTACCTTCTCTTCTTAGAAAGTTCAACCTTATACTTCAGTTTCTTAGCATGCTGCCTCATCTCCATCCCTTTTGCACTTGCCCGTTGCCACCAAAACTCTAACAGCTCTTGCTACCTTTCCTCTTCGCATCTCATTTTCCTGCTCTATTCCTACTTTGCCATACATGGCTCATGTACCTTGCATTCACTTTTTGGTTTCCAAAACATTGTTGACAAAATCTGTTTTTAGTTAAATGTTCTCCCCAAAATGTGGGTACTTACAATCTCACATCAAATAAGGAGAGGGAATAGTATTGTTCCACAAAGGTATGCTTGGGAACCACAGAGAAAGAAGATATCATTCTGAAACTTTAAACCTACATCTCAGGGTGTGTTCGAAATGGTTTTATATTTTTGGTTTTTAGTTTCCTAAAAATTATAAACTATTTTTTGGGGTCTATTGATTACGAGGATGTTTGGTGCAACTGTTTGGGCTGAAAGTTACAGCCACATTCAAAGTGTTTTGGTAAACTTTACAAATTAGTAGCTGATAGCTAATTCTAATTTCAATCAGTTATTGGTTCCACTATTTAGAGCTTTTCATGAATGGCTGCTGATTTTTTAGTATAAATACATCATTAACCTTTCCTTGTATATTTGTCAAATATAAATTTCATTTTCTTTTTGAAAATTTATGGGCAGATATATTTTTAACTTCTACATGTTTTTTAACCAATTCTACATGTATTTTTAACCCCAACTGGCAAAATCGACATCTGATATATTTTCATTTGGACTATTCTTGTTAATAGATGATCTTTATAGGCAAGAAAAATTGCATATCAATATCTGCAAGTGCCATGCCACGCCGATTGGCAAATTTGCCTACTTGTGATAAATTGAAGTTTTTATTTATTGGTCGATAGTGAGTAGTTTTCCTTTTTTCCAGATAATTCATGTTTTTGCATTTTTTTTCCTCTGCTAAGCTACCTGTCCCCATTTATTCATCTCTGTTCTTAAGTTTGTTAAATATTCTTTTAAGTTGTCTAGCGGCTGACTGGGCACGATTTATGTCTACTTTGGGTCCAATAGTTGAGGTGGTAATTATTTTTCAAAAGCTACATGTCATTAGATCATTTTTTTCTTAATTGAGTTATTAGATCATTAATTGTATGGAGTGGCCAATTTTATGTCTGCAACTCAAATGAAGCAGTTTAATTTTCTAGATGAGGCCATAATTGGGTTTTCTCCTGAATTTTTCTGCAGAAAAAACTTAGGTTTGATTGGGTTTGCCCATTGACTTTCTTTAACAGTAAAATTTTTCTTTCTAGATGAGACCATCAAATATTTGTGAGCTTTCAATTATTTATTAATGAATTTCTTATTTCTGAATTTTGACTTCCTTATTTGCAAATAGAGATTTAGGTTTTATAGTGAACTTCATCGTGATTCCCAGTAGGCAAGCGGATGTAATGGAGAAATTAATTATTGAAATATGTTTATTTGTGGTTCTTTTATAGGAAGAAAACCTGTTAAGATTTTATAGGCAAGGAGCATCCAAAACTAGAATTTGGCAATTGAAAGTTTAGAATTCTAGCAGCTTAGACCTTCGTTTACTTTCGTCGTGTGTGTGTGGCAGTGATGTTTGTATTCTTGCTCCAGCACATCCATCTCCAAACCTCCTCTTTTTCCTCTTCTTCTCTTTCTTATTCTCTCTTTCTCTCTCATAAACACATACATACTCGTTGTTAGATTCAAAAACATCTTAGCAGGAAAACCAGTATAAGATTTTCACCATTCTATCTAAATATTTGAAATTCAAATTTGTTTTTGTTAATTTTAGCAATATTAATATAGAGATAATATAATTGAGTTTGAAGAATCAAGAGTTGCATTTAGTGCAAAACTATCAGCAGAACCCATTTATACGTGCATTTATGCCAAAGATGGACTCCTTGAGGCGCCTGCTGGTGCTTTTGTGTATATATATTTTATCAACCAAATTTCTCAGTCGATTCCCAGATTTCAACTTTTATGCTTAGATTTATTGTATGTTATTTACCTTTAAACTTCTGCCTTAATTTTCTATACAATTAGTTCTCACCATTATTTTATTCTTTTATTAAAATTTTTGAAAATGATTTTTTTAATATTTTTATTATATGCTTTTAATATTTAACATTCATATACTCTTATTGTGAAAATGATTGTCTTTTTGATAAAATAGTAAAACATGGCATCAAATTCTTATGTGCAATATGTATGATATTATGTCAATGCCATTTCTTTTATTTATTTATTTATTTATTTTCTTAATTATGAACACATTTCTCACAATTTTTTGTATGCAATATGTATATGACATCCAGCTATCATTAAAAAGGAAAAAAGAAAAAAGAAAAAAATATATATCGAGATTTAGAGATAAAAGCATTGACTATCCAAAAAGATTGCAAGTAGTTAGGCATTCAAGTTGTTTAAATGTTAAATTATCATTCTCAAAATTTCAAAATAAAATAAAATAAAAAAGAAAAGAAAAGAAATTGTGGGTTTGTATTTGGCGAATCAATAAAGAATTGGTCAATTGGTCTAATTTGTTCATATTTTGTCAACCATGAAGTTTCCATTTCTTATCTCTCTAACCTTGCACAAGTACAATATTAGGTGCGATAATGTCACTATCATTGACTAATTCGATTAAATTGTATGTGGAAATTTACTTGCATATGCACATGAATAAATTTGATTAGGTATTCATAGTGGAATATTCTTGGATGATAAACCCTTTTCTTATTTAATTTTATGACTCTTTCTTATTTAATTTTATGACTTTTATTTTCTTATTTCCAATTCTCATTTGATATTCTAATTTCCAACTAATTCCTAATCATCTTTAACTAATCTAGCAAGTTTAGTAGAATCCAATATATACTTTCTCATTATTTATTTCACAATTTAGTTCCTAATCCAATTATATGTATAATTGTTTATTTTATTTACAATTTATGTAACTCAATTGATTGGTCCCCTCCTTGCCCAACATGCTACTCCATCAATAAATTTATTTTATTTTTATCTATAACTTTCTTAGCAAAAATTATTAAGATAGGCTCTCTCACTTGGCCAACTTATATGCATATGATAATTAATATGTCAATAGCTAATTTAATTTATAAAATAAATTTATGAATTTGATGTACAATATTAAATATGAATTATCGAAAAGGAGAACAGAGTGAGAGTCTTGACTTTTGCTCTTTTTTAGGACCGCACGTCACGTTGCAAAAGAATCAAACATGGTCAACAACCCCCAAAATTATGCAAACTCCATGTGATCAATCTCGTGATTTTCAATATTTTTAGAAAAAAAAAACTCCCTATTTTTATTTTGAAATATTAATTAAAAAAATATATTGATAACATGTAAATGAAACTACTCTATTTTTTAATATTTAAGACGATTTAATGAACTTAACTCAAAAAATTATCCTTAAACTGAATCAATTGGAAGAAAATTCATATATATAAATTCTTTTGTGATTTCTTACATATTCATTTAGAATTTTTTTTATATTAAAATAAAATCGTACATAAATTTGTATGAAATCGCAATTAATAGAAACTCAAAGAAAAAAAAAATTAATTGATAATACGTGTCTGGTATATAGTAAAAGGAGCAGCAATTTATCCGCTTTTATTTAAAATTTGACTTTTAGCTTATTTATATAATTTTATTCTGATATGGAAAATAAATCTCATTTAAAAAACTTGATATGGTATTAAAAAAAAAACAAAAAACTACTCTAGTTGAATGATAAAATATATCAAAATTTATATCAGAATAAATAGATAAAAAAATTATTATTTATGTACAATTTTTCAAGAATTTATGCATTTTTACTCAATCACGTACCAAATTCATTTTTTTCTTTTTTTGGAACTTTGGAAAATAACCTAATTGGTCCATTGATAATGGATATATATATATATATATATATATATATATATATATATTAACAAAATATTGTAATGACAACTTGGTAGTCGTAAACAAAAATTTTAAAGTTGTTTGATATAGGTAATGGAATTGAAACTAGAATAGGACGGAATTAGAAGTAAAAATGGATACTCATTCATCTTTTTTTGAATCAGTTCGAATTGAAATTAAGAGGAAAAAAAATGAGAGATCAAAATTTTAGTATAATAGAACACAACCAAAAAAATAAAGTTTTATTATATAAATCCTACTAATTTAATACTAGAACAAAAATAACAAATAAAAAAAATTATAGTGACATATCACTATATCAGTTATAAATGTTCATGTAAAAAAAATTCCCCAAATAATTATAAAATTGAATTAATTTTGATTAATGAATTAAAAAAATAAAGAGCATATGTATTTCTAAATTTCCATTCCAGTCTGTTTTTTGTCAAATAAAATCTAAACCAAGTTTTTCCTAAATATGAGATGGTTAATTTTAATATATATGGAAATGAAATACACAAGTAACAACTATTTTTAAAAATGAAGTTATATCTTCAAAAAAAAATTTAATTTATTATTTAACTTTCATTTTACAAAAAAAAAAATGAATTTAAAAAGGGAAAATTAAAAACTATTTATTAGTTAACTTATATTTTACAAAAACAAAATTAATTCTATTAAAAAGCCCAAGCCAAAAAAAAAAAAAAAATCACACTTCCACTTAAACAAGGCCACCTCTCCAAAATTTATTCAGACTTTCCTTTCTTCCTTCACCAAACTAAACCCTCTCCTCCTCTTCTTCCCTTTGTTTATTCTCCAGAAATCTCAACCTTTTTCTCTTCATCCAGTGCTCTGTTCACAAACCCGTCTCCGTTCTAATCTCTTGTCTTCCCTTCCCCTCTCAACCGGCCACAATGGGCAAGGGTGGATCTCTCAGCGACAGTGTTATCAAGAAGATCCTTCTCTCCTACACCTATGTCGCCATCTGGATCTTGCTCTCCTTCACTGTCATTGTTTACAATAAGTACATCCTCGACAAAAAGATGTACAATTGGCCTTTTCCTATCTCCCTTACCATGATCCATATGTCCTTCTGTGCCACTCTTGCCTTCCTTCTCATCAAAGTCTTCAAATTTGTCGAGCCCGTCACCATGTCCCGCGATCTCTACCTCTCCTCCGTCGTCCCCATCGGCGCTCTCTATTCTCTCAGCCTCTGGCTCTCCAATTCTGCTTACATCTACTTGTCGGTGTCTTTTATTCAGATGCTCAAGGCGCTGATGCCCGTTGCGGTTTATTCGATCGGGGTTGTGTTTAAAAGAGAGGGCTTTAAGACTGATACCATGATCAACATGTTGTCGATCTCGTTCGGTGTCGCTATTGCAGCTTATGGGGAAGCCAGATTTGACACCTGGGGGGTTATTCTTCAACTGGGGGCAGTTGCTTTTGAGGCCACCAGACTGGTACTCATTCAAATCTTGCTTACCGCTAAGGGAATCACACTGAATCCTATTACTTCTCTTTATTACGTTGCTCCTTGCTGTTTGGTTTTCTTGTTTGTGCCTTGGATTTTCGTTGAATACCCAGTTTTGAAGGAGACTTCAAGTTTTCATTTTGATTTTGTCATCTTTGGCACCAATTCACTCTGCGCTTTCGCCTTGAATCTTGCCGTGTTTTTGCTTGTGGGAAAGACTTCAGCTTTGACTATGAATGTGGCTGGTGTGGTCAAGGATTGGTTGTTGATCGCCTTCTCATGGTCGGTCATCAAGGATACCGTCACTCCAATCAATTTGTTTGGCTACGGACTTGCCTTTTTGGGCGTTGCATATTACAATCATGCCAAATTGCAGGCATTGAAGGCTAAGGAGTCCCAAAAGAAGGCTCAACAAGCTGATGAGGAGGCTGGAAGATTGTTGGAGGAGAGGGAAGGGGAAGGAGCTGGGAAGAGAAGTGAATCACAAAACTAACCTTATAATTTAAGAGAGAGATGATTTAGTTACAAAATTTGATGGAGAGTATTGGAAATAAGAACAAAAGGGGGATGAGTTTTTCAGGGTTTGGTATTGATGGCAAAAGGAATGAAGAGTGTCTCGGTTTTATTTTGCTCATTCGGTAATGTTGTTTTTAGGCTTATATTTGTTATGCTAGTTATGGATATTAGTTATGTTAGGGATTTGGGATTCCAATCTCAGATGCCTATATTTTGTTTTTTCTTATTTTTTTGGCCATTTACATTACCCATGTTTATGTAGGAACCTTTATGATTGATAAAGCTCTAGTACTTAATTTATTGACAAATTTTCTTCTCACTTGTGTAGATACATATTTTCGTGTCACTTGTGTAGATCTATCACATTTTCATTGTCAACTATGCCTTGGGCGAAATTTGTCATGTTCTGAATCACTTTCTGCAGTCTATTTGATGTGTTGTGCTTTGTTAGTGCAAGCTTTAGAAGCTGATGTATTAAAATGATGAATGACTAAACTATTTTCTTTCAAGGCAATGCCAGCTTTATAAAATGGGATTGTTTGGCAGAATGAGTTGGAGAAAATTCATCTGAAAGGTATTGTGGGTGCTTGTGCAGATAGCCTATGCATGTTATTAATGCCTTAAGAGTTAAGAATAGAGCATTTGGAATGGTCCAGTTGCTGGTATCCATAATGGAATATTTGGGAGATAGTAACTTTTATTGCATGCGAGCTTGGGTTAGCATGGCAAGGGCATAGGTGCTTGCCATAGTGATCCTTATATTTATAGAAGTTTAGGATTGCAGCTTTGTCTTTCTAGTCATTTAGTTCATAAAAACACAACTCTAACCCATATAATGCCTTGTATTCAATCAGGTAACGAATTTTTCTGTCTCGTAGCTTTCTTCCCTTTTGATGGAATGTGTTGTGGTGTGTCATTGGAAATTCCTTCCCTTTACCTGCTCCTTAAATCTCAAGTCATTCTGAGTTTGATGTAGTTCCTGTGTTAACAAGCTTCACTAAATCCTTTGATGAGTAGATTAATCTTTCTGGTTCATGTTCTTTTATCCTCTATAATGAAATGAATGCCTTTTATTGGGTAGATGCCATGGGCGGTGTTTCTAAATGAGGCAGAGGTTCCTTAGCAATAGCAATATTAATATGCAGGACCGGTATTTTCCTTTTTGCTTCTCTTGATCTATTATAAGGGGACTGGACAACAATTGATAGTTCTTTTTCAAAGTATGGAAAGTTACTGGATTGACAGATTCCATTTTCTACGGGTTAATGACTTAGATCTCCTTTTGGAGAAAAGGTATAATTTCATACTTTGAAAGAGAAGTAGAGGGAATGTGTGGACATAAAGTGGTGACCCTATAATCATATGGGTGAATATGGTGGTGCATAAATTCACCTTTTCCACGGCAATTAGATTACGTTGCACACCGACAAGGTTCATGTCATGCTTTGACTTTATATTTTGTCTTTTAACATATTTAGTCTTCCCAGCTTGATAAGAAATTTTGATTTCTACATATTACTCTAAAAATGCATTAATTTTCTCTTTGAGCGTGCTTTTCCATTGCGGATCTCATCAACCCTTTGGTTAAAAAAGTATAGGGCAACAATGTAGCACTTGAGTTGTACGTTTTATTTGGGGCCAATTTCTGCTGGTTTCTGATATCCCAATGCTTCTACTTTGCGTTAAAGTGGGTTGAAGTTTCTTCTATGGGAAAAGGGAAGAAGACTATTTTTTTTATTCTTTTTCCTAGAGATAGAGATTTGTTTTTATTGCATTCGAAGAAACAGAAATTGTCCCCTAGTTGGTGAAATAAAGACAAAATGTCGATCTATTTTCACCAACAAAGTACATTTTAGGTAGAAGATTGCTAGGCTGTTTAGTTTCAGTTATGGAAATAGAGTTTGAATTTCAGTTCATTTAGGACAGAATATCTAGGATTTTAGATTACATCTTTCTGCAAATTCTGGAGACTGGTAATTGCTAATTCCGATCATTATCAGTTGATAATCTCCTTCCTACAACATTATCCTGTTACGGACTACATGTGGATCAGTATTGTTGTCAAACCTAGCCTGCAAAGTCGAATAAAATAGACGCTAATAAAAACAGAACAAGAATCAGGACATGGCCGGCTGCTTAGCATTTTCCATTAAATTTAGTAAATGGTTCTTTTTTATTAAGTCAGGCTACGTGTATATGTATTTGTAGCTATGAAGCACTTAGGCTTATTCGAAGCATAATCATGACAGCAGGCTACTTGTGCTACTATACAGGAAATGCCCCTTGTTTGTAAATTTTTCTGCCATATGATTCCTTAGCTGCTATATTCAGAAGACGGAATGGATCAATGTTTTCCAAAAAAAAAAGACCAATGTTTGATGGAAATATTTTCTACTGTGGTAACACAAAATAGTGAAAATTCTAGTTGAAGAGAACTGGGACATAAATGTACCAATAAATTACCAAGAAACAGGATCAATTCATGAAAAAGAGATCTATGGTTTTCAGCATGTTCCACCTACCCATCAAAACAATGAAACTGCACCCAGTCTATCACCAGAAATCTTTACATGAGCACAACCCATTATTGCAATGGTGAAACCGGTGCCGGTCTCTCATTAATACTTCTCGGTTGTATATCCTAGAGATAAACTTTATAGCAGAGTGACAATCATTGCAAACTCACAAATTCTTCACAATTCTAATAGGAGTGCCATGCGATGTGTTCAGAAGGGCAAAAGCAATAGCCAGCTTTTCGCTATGTGTGTTCAAAGTGTCTTCCTTACCTTCCTCATCAATATCAAGCAAAACCTCTGATGTAGCTGGGACATAGCCAGCCTGCTTCAACTCCCTTCCCATCTCATCCATCATCTCATATATTTCATTATATTGGCCATGAGATTTATCTCCAGCCACAAATTCATATATCTAACTCAATCATAGTACTTCCTGGGATTTTCTTCATCCTCCTCTTGTCCATCAACTCTCTAATCCTCTTTTTGTTCTCCCATCTGAACATTTTAGCATAAATGTTAGATAGTAATACATAGTTGGACTCGTGCATTGGTGCAGTTCTAATAAGATGTCTGGTGATTTTCTCTCCAAGCTTGAGTTCACCATGGACACGACTTAAGTGTGTGCCAAACAAAAGGGTTGGGTTCAATAAGCATTTCAAGAACAAATTCCAGTGCCTCTTTAATGAGTCCTGCACGGCATAACATATCTACCATGCATCCATAGTGCTCAATTTTAGGTAAAACACCAAAATCCTTCTTCAATTCAAAATAGTCTCTCTCTTGGCTGCAGGCAGAGAGCAACCCGATAAATGCAACATCATCCGGCTGCACTCCACTTCTTTTCATCTCTTCAAACAATGTAAATCCTCTACACCACGACCGTGCATTGCCAAGCCAACAATCATAGAAGTTCATGAAACAATGCTTCTCTCTTTCATGTTTCTAAACAATTTGACAGCTTTGCCAACTTCACCACACTTTGCAAACATGTCAATCAGCGCATTGCTAAGCTCAACAGTCTTTAGAACCTTCTCTTTCTCGACATAGGACTCCATCCATTTTCCAAGCACAAGCGCAACTAAATCTGTACAAGCAGACAAAACAGAAACCATAATAATCTCATCAGAAACATATAAATGGCATCACTAGACTTCCCCAAACGTGCATACCCACCAATCATCGCACTCCATGAAACAGAGTCCATTTTCGTCATTTCATCGAAACACCTTGCGTACAGACTCAATCCCTTCTCTGCCGCAAGAATACAGGGGCACTAATGTATTTCGCACATAAAAATCATCGTCAAACCCGAATTTCAACACTGACCCATTAACCGACTTCCCCAAATTCAAGTTCTCAATACCTGCACAAGCCTTACGGAGAAACGGCTACGTGAATTTATTAGGGAAAACTTTAGATTGAAGCATGAGCTTATACATATATAAAGCTTTGAACTTGGAATTATTTGTGTGGGCATAAGCTCTGACGATGGTATAAAAGAGAAACGTATCATATAAACTGGTATCGGATTCTGGCGAGAATAAGAAAGAGGAAACATAGTCAATGACATGAAGATCAGAAGATGTGGCAGTGAACTTATTGAGGACAAGAGGATTGTTGTGGAGACCCAATTTGAGAATGCAGGTGTGGAATTTGAGTGAGTTTCGAGAGTGTATTGCTGTCTTGAAGAAGAGCTAGACATCTCTGCTCCGCCGCTCTATTCTTGCTGCCATGGTGAATCGTGGATGCGAATGTTATAGTACATGCAGTTACTGTAGGAAGCAGTTTGGTTTGGTTTGCTGGAATGGCAGTTTGGAACTTTAATATAGGGAATTTGTTTAAAAAAACTCTAAAAAGTTCCACTTTTTACTTAATTTTTTTTTATTAAATTCAACATCCAATATTATTAACATAAAGTTCTATTAAATACCTAACATTATTTATGTTTTTAATAAATTTGAATCTTGTATATATAATTTTTTATTTAAATATAAAAAAATGATAAATTTTACCAATATGAATAAATATTGTTATACATCAAATTTGATAAATTTATTTTATTTTTTTCAAATTTAAATGATCTTAAGAAATTATTACTAAAATATGTTTAAAAATATATTTATTCTAAAAGATTTTCGTGTAGAGTATTCATAATAAATATAATTATTTTGCGTATATGAAATATCACAATTATGCGAATTATATATATATAATTAGATTAATCTCTCCTATATTTTTTTCAAAATCAAATTTTATCTTTTTTTTTTAATTTTTAGAGATAATTTATCTTGTTAATATTTTGTTTTTTTATTTTTATTTATTAGAAAAACTCGTCACACCTTCATCCAACGGTTACTTTTTTCGTCTATGTCAGAAACGTCTGACTTGTCCATCCATTCAAGAGTCACGTCACCCATTTTCCCGCTTCAACCAGAGGTATAATCAGCATTGCCGTTGGAGAAGTTAGTCTGCTTGAGAAATCTTGCGGTCAGGTGAGGGAGAAGAAGAAGGAGAAAAGCTAGAATACGACGAGGGGAATGTCCTAAATTTCTTCGCTTATATCGCTAGGTCAATCAAGATTAAACTACAATCAATTTCAAGTCAGTGCCATTCGTTTTTACTCCGATGATCCTTCTCGTCTTTCCTCCTCACAGCCTTCAGGTCCCTTGTCTCTCTCTCTCCTTTGCGTTAATTTGTTTTTTTTTCCCTTTCTATAGAACGGTATTTAGGCTTGAATTGTGAAATAGGTAATTATTCGTTCTGGTATTCTAGCACACTACAAGAATATGGTTGATCAAGGGAAGCTCCAGCATGATCCTTACCAGGAAAGGATCACTTTTGAATTAGAGAATTTGCTTGGAAGATTGGAACAGTATG
Source organism: Triadica sebifera (assembly GCA_023653625.1). Lineage (NCBI taxonomy): Eukaryota > Viridiplantae > Streptophyta > Magnoliopsida > Malpighiales > Euphorbiaceae > Triadica > Triadica sebifera. The sequence goes on along the minus strand of CM042910.1, from coordinate 26,679,851 downwards.
AGAAAGACATGGAGGAGTATCATGTAAAGTTTTGATCTACTGGTTCTATTATGTGATGCATTTCATTTATATAATGCAGAATGGCTCTTGCATTTTAGTTTCTTGCTCCTAATAGCAGGGGCGGAGCTTGAATGAGTGCATAGGAGGGTCACGACACCTAAAATTTTGAAACTTACTTAAATATATAATATAATTAAAAATTATGCAAATATTTTTCATATATTTTTAATGTTTGACACTTCTATAATAAAATAATTAAGTAAAAGCAGATAAGTGTCAGTGTTAAAATCACATGTACACGTAGTTACAGAATTTTTTCATTTACATTAAAGTGACAAGTTGTTTTTGTTAGCGAGAATTTTTTTTAATTGAGAATTATTACTTTTTGGATAATTTTAGTTTGACCCAAAATTTTGAAGTCAAGCTCAGCCACTGGCTGATAGTTGTATTTTCTACCTATCTTTTGCAGGTAAAGCTAGCCAATTGGGAGAAGAAGAGGGAGAATGAGTTGCGCAAGCTTTTGATGGACGAAGCTGAGCAGAAGCAGCAAGGGGATATGTTTTGCAACAGTGAATAAGCATCGCAATAGACTTATTGAGAAATGGATATTTCGGTAATAGGCTTTATCAGTAAATTCTTTTGTGATATGTTCTAGTTGCCCACTTGGAAACTTGTTATGTCCCATTAGTACCAGATCATCACTTTCCATTACTGCAGTAGAAGAATGGATCAAATATGAATTTTGTTAAACATGAGATGTACAGTTGTCCTTATGACATTTGAATATTTGTTAAATATAAGTAGATTGAGACTGCCATTTGTTTCCTCAGTGACTGTTGCTCTTCGCCTTAAATTATCAATGCCCATTAACAGAGGTTGCTGGAAATCTTCTGCTCACATGAATGACACGTAAATTAAGTGTCTTTAAATTTACTAAAGATAATACTAAATGATAACTGTGTTTCTGATCTTCTGGTCCTGCAAAGCTAAAAGGGATGTTAGAGAGGGTTGCCGGAGCTGTTCTGGCGCTCCCACTGTGATGGTAAAGTCAGTGAGGAAAAATAGAGATCAAAAGACTTGTATATTTTTTAGTTTCTTTGTTTTGTGTCCGCTACCTTGTGTGTGAGCCTCCCTTTTGATGTCTTTTTTCCCTTCTTTTTCCTTTCTGTAGCCCTATTCCGTCAACTCCTGTCCATTAGATGACTAGCTGGATTTCAGCTGATGGATCCTATCAAATGGTGGTTTGGTTGGCGCTTTGTCATGGCACCTTTGCCGAGTAGAATTGTTCCTTGCTATCTAAGTTTTATTCTTGCGTCTCCCTTATTCCGGCCATATATTAAATGCACTGCACCTATCATTGTCAGAAGCATTAAATGTGTAGTACGGTTGGGTCACCTTATTGGTTATCCGAGTATTGCTGGTATCCTTCGTGCGACCATACCTTCATAATATTCGGTCTCTTACAGGTCTCACCTCTTGCCACTCCCATCGGTCTACCACAAGTCTCCAGTGTCTCAATGTCCACAGGTTTTCCACAGATCTCCAGTGTCTCAACGCCCACAGGTCTCTTACAGGTCTTCAGTATCTCAACACCAACTTGTCTATCCGTTCTTTTCTCAATGATGGGTTACCACTAAACTGTGAAGTCTCGTACACTATCAACAATATTATAACTGCTGGTGAAGGTGATCTTATTCATGACTGTCATTTCTATATAACTACAAAGGCTGTGGTCAAAGAGCTGGTGCTGTTGCTGGCATCCATTCCTGTACCATTATGCGTTATGACTGATGGACCAGCTTCATTGCTTTTAGTGTACTAGCAACCATATTATATTTCCATTTGCTTTCTTTTTCCATGTCTTTGTAAATTTATTAAAAAAAATCAGGTTCTTTATTTTTTCTTTGTGTGGGATGATTTAGAAGCTTTGGATATAACATTTTCACTTTTCCTCTCTATTCTTTGGTCAATTGGACATATGTTCTAAGCTTTTAACTTCTGCGGATGAGACCCACGAACAAAGGAGCATTTGTTGACTGCATTCTAGTGCTTAATCATTCTACATGCTGATAAAGTTTTTATATATATAAGAGGCCTTATTATTGACCTCTTACGTAAGGAGTTGAGGTTACCTCAAGAAGATTTACATCTTTCTGAAGGTTGAAGAATTCTTCCTTGAGTGGTAAATTCTCAGGAGGTGGACGCATGGCACTTCATTTGACAAATTGTAATCCATTCATTCTTCAAGTTTAACTTTCTTTTATATTACATCAGACATCACAATGCAACTCAGGTTAAACTTCTGTAAATTTCTCAGTTCTCTCTAAAATTGGCTAATGCGATTCCTTCAGTTCAAGCATGTGTTACTTTCTTTGCATACTTCTATCTGTACTCTTTCTTCATTCCATTTCTTTATTATCAATTAAATTTCCTTTGGCTTAGGAAGAAACCTGATGCTGAACCTGGAGTGGGTCGATAGGTTTCATACCTAAATAGAGAAAAGGAAGTTAGATTCTCTTGTCAGTCGTCCAATTGCTCCTCCAGCCCCAAAGGGAATTTACATATACGGCAATGTTGGAAGTGGTATGTTGCTAATCCTATTCCTGCTCAGATGTCAAAAATTTAAGTTTGATTTTCTAACTGTTTTGAAGTTTTGAGCTGTTCTCCACTCTTAACGTTTATGTAAATATGTTCATATGAATGAAGTGCCTCCTGATACTGCAGGGAAGACTATGCTGATGGATATGTTTTATGTTGCCACTGAAGGAATAGTTAAACACGGAAGAAGATTTCACTTTCATGAGGTCAATCTCCTATTGTGCTTTCATAATGTTGTGATAACTCTGGCAGATGACATCTTTTTTGGGCTTGACAGCTAAATGCAGGCCCGCATGCAAAGAATTAGAGATAGGGCTAGATAGTAGATAGATACTGTAGTTGTAATCATTCCTGATGTGCTATCTATAAATTTGGTTACTGGGAGCCTAATTACATGTTTGTTCAAGCTGGACGTTGATTCTGTTTTGAGGAAATAAAATCTTACTCAGCCTTACTTCCTTGCGGGCCATGCTGAATATAAATGAACATATGCATCGGATATGGAAGAAACAAATGGACAAAAAGTCTTTGCAATGAAGCTTATCCAGCTGGATTATGAATCTTTCTTTTGATATGAAAGTCAAGGAATGGTTAGCTGCAGAAGAAAAGTATAAGCAAGAGGTACATATGAAAAACATTCTTCCTGCTGTAGCAGACAAGTTTCTTGTAGATCGGCAAGCAGATGAAAAGGGGGCTAGCGTACTTTGCTTTGATGAGATACAGGTATGGAGAAAAAAGTCCTAAATGGCCTCTATAATCTGATTTTCACTCCTAAACTTTTGATTCTGTCATCTGTAATAGCTTGGAGATCCTATCTTGGCTTATGTTAACTCATACATCTTGTACCATTGGTCGATATCTCTTTTGCATGTTGTAGATTATCTGTTTAAGTTTCTTTAATGTTCTACTGTTAATTTTAGTCATCAACCCATGTGAAGAACATTTAAAGTTAACACTACATGCTAGAATCTATAATGTTGAAAGGCAGCTGATTGGATATTTAACTCATTTCATGACTTCAAATTTGTGGGTTGCTATTGTGGCCTTATCTGGAATTCTAAGCAGATTGTTGACTACTGGAACAGTTCTAGTGGCTACCGGTAATCAAGCACCAAAGGATTTGAATCAGGTATGTGGCTGTGTTCCCAATATCTTTTCAGATATTTTTCTTTCCTTTAATTTTGTTCCTTCAAATTCTATCTTCCTGACCTTCTAATCTATTTCTGGATTATGTAACGAAATCTTGTTGGGAGAACTCCCTCAATGTCTATACTTGCATACTGAAATCAAATATTGTGTTTGAGCATGGGAAATGAAGCTTGCCAGAATTGGGTTTTTATCTCAGTTGTTTCATCTGTAGGATGGTATGCAGAAAGAGATCTTCCAAAAATTAGGTTCAAAGTTGGAGGAGCACTGAGAGATAGTTCTGATCGGAAGTGAGATTGACTATCGACGTTTTATAGCTTAGAGATCTAGAGACTGCTGGTGTTTTTAGAGAAAAGAAAATTTTACAGCAGCAAAATATGGAGAGTGAAAAGAGAGATTCATTTCCAATTAATGACAAATACATATATTTAAAGAAAACAGAAAAAGAATCCCTAAGATCAAGGAATCATGATTCTGCTATGATCACAATAGATAAGAAGCTAACTCCTATAAATTAGGAACTGATTAACTTAATTAAAACAGAAACAAATAACCAAATCTGGAACAACATAATAGCAATCCTAAACATAATTTCTAACACTCCTCCTTGTTTAGGAGCTGCAAACTCCTAGATTATTCCTAAGATCTTCAAATTTGCTTGCTGGAAGTGGCTTGGTTAGAATGTCTGCAAGTTGTTCTTCTGAGTTGCAATGGACCAGCATAATGTCACCTTCTCTTTGCACATCTCTAAGAAAGAATAGCTTGATGTTAAAATGTTTTGTCTTGCCATGAAACACAGGGTTTTTAGAGATAGCTATAGCTGCTTGATTATCAACATAAATGATTGTACTCCCTTGCTGTTCCAGATTAAGATCAATCATAATCTTCCTTAGCCAAAGTGTTTGATTTGCAGCAGATGTGGCAGCAATGAATTCGGCCTCTGCTGTGGACTGAGCTACTACCTCCTGTTTCTTTGAACTCCATGAAAAAACAGCTGAACCAAAAGTAAAGCAATAACCAGAGATACTTTTCATGTCATCAACTGAGCCTCCCCAATCACTATCTGAGAATCCAGTCAGATTGAACTCCTTACTCTTCTTGAACTTAATGCCAAAATTGCAAGTCTCTTTGACATATCTCAATACTCTTTTTGCTGCTTTGAGATGACTTTCACTTGGACAGTGCATAAACCTAGACAAGATACTTACAGAATTTAGAATATCAGGTCTAGTTGCTGTTAGGTACATGAGGCAACCTACTAAGCTCCTAAAATGAGCTGGATCAGCTTCCTCAGTCCCATCAGCCTTGCTTAGCTTCTCTTTCACATTCATAGGAGTGTGCATTCCTTTGCAGTCTTCAAGTCTGAACTTTTTGAGAATTTCTTTAGCATATTTTTTTCTGACAAATGAAAACTTCACTCTCACTTTGTCTAACTTTCATTCCCAAAAAATAAGACATCAGTCCTAAATCTGTCATTTCAAAACATTCCATCATTTCTTGTTTGAACTGTTGCACCAGACTCATTTCACTCCCAGTAACCAGCAAATCATCAACATACACGGATACAATCAGAATATCAGCTCCAACTTTCTTAACATATAAAGTTGATTCTGATAGGCTTTTAGAGAAGTTTAAACCTTTTAAATATTCATCAATCCTGCTGTACCAGGCTCTAGGAGCCTGTTTCAAACCATAAATGGCCTTTTTTAGCAAATAAACTCTATCTTCTTCTCCCTTTTTCACATACCCCTCTGGCTGATCAACATAAATTTCTTCTTGTAGGTACCCATTTAGGAAAACAGATTTTACATCAAGCTGAAAGACCTTCCAGTCCATCTGTGCAGCAACAGCAAGAAGAAGCCTGATGATATCCAGCCTAGCCACTGGTGCAAATGTGTCAGAATAGTCAACTCCAGGTATTTGTGCATAACCTTTTGCAACTAGTCTGGCCTTATACTTGTTTATTGTTCCATCAACATTTATTTTAGTTCTAAATACCCATTTAACTCAAATCACTTTTCTGCCTTCAGGTTTATCAACAAGCTGCCATGTCTGATTTTTTTTTCTATCATAAGTAGCTCCTCCTTCATTGCTGCTCTCCATATCTGGCTTTGCATAGCTTCTTCACAGCTAGTAGGTTCACACACAGCCACATTGCATCTTTGATACACATCTGTCAGTGATCTTGTTCCCCTAACAGACCTTTCATCCAGAGATTCAACCTCACCATCATCAAGATTTAAATCTGTTGGATTTAATTTTGACAATTTAGAAGTTATCTTTTGCTGTCTTACTTCCACTTCATTTTCCCAAATCCATTCTTCACTCTCCAGAAAATGGACATATCTGCTTATAATAATCTTTCCAGTTTGAGGATGAAAGATTTTAAAAGCTTTTGATACTGAACTGTAGCCTATGAAAATTCCTGGCAATGCTCTCTCATCTAGCTTATCTCTTTTCACTTGAGGAACATGAACAAAACATAAACAACCAAATACTTTAAGATGAGTTAGAGTAGGTTTAAAACCATACCAAGCCTCAAATGGAGTCTGATCTCCCAGAGCCTTTGAAGAAAGTCTGTTTTGTAAGTAAACTGATGTGTTTGCTGCCTCAGCCCAGAGCTTTTTAGGTAGATTCTTCTCATAAAGCATACATCTGGTCATTTCCAAAATGTATCTATTTCTCTTTTCACTCACTCCATTTTGTTGTGGAGTGTAGAGAGCAGTGAGTTGATGATGGATGTCAGCTTCTTCACAGAGATGATTGAATGCATTTGAGATATACTCTCCCCCATTGTCTGATCTAAGGGTCTGAAGTTTACAGTCACTCTCGATCTCAATTCTAGTCTTAAACTTCCAGAAAACTTGAGCTACCTCAAACTTATGTTTTAAGAAAAAAATCCAACACATTCGGGTTAAATCATCAATAAAAATCACATAATATACGCTGCCATTTAATAAGGGAGTTCTCTGAGGGCCAGCAATATCTGTGTGAACTAACTGAAGTTTGCTTGTTGCTTTAGAGGCTACTTTAGGAAAAGGTTTCCTAACTTGTTTTCCTGACTGACAAGCTTTGCAATGTGGGATTGAGTCTGCTAGGTCTGGTAGTCCATAAGCCATCTCTCTTGACTTTAGTTTGAACAGACCTTGATAGTGACAATGGCCTAGCCTCTTGTGCCATAACTCAGAGACATTTTCTTTTACAGTGAAAGCAACTTGCTCCTCCTCCAATGGATTTAGAGCAAAGCTTTTTCCATTCATTTTCAGTTTGAATAAAGTTTTGCCTCTAGAGTCTAAAATCTGACAGCTTCTATCTTCAAACACTAGCTTATAGCCATTTTCAATCAATTGACCAACACTTAATAAATTTTGATCTATTTCAGGGACATACAATACATCATAAATGAACTTTGTACCAGAATTTGTTAAGATAGCAACAGTACATTTCCCTTTGACAGCTATGTACTTGCCATTGCCAATTCTGACTTTGGATGATTTTGCCTCTGGCAAATCTCTGAATAGATCTTTGTGGCAGGTCATATGATTTGTGCAGCCGCTATCTATAAGCCAACTTTCGCTTGATTCAAAACTTGAGAAATATGAGGCTACAAATAAGTGGTCCTCCTCCTCTTGATCAACAACCTTTGCTTCATCTTCACGTTGCTAATGCTTGTTTTTGCAGATTATTGCTACATGCCCAACCTGATTGCATTTTGAGCACTTAGCATCTGGTCTTCTCCAGCATTTAAAAGGAGGATGTCCCTTTCTCCCACAATGCTGACATGGAGGGAATGACCTCTTTTGTGCTTCCTTTTTCCATTTTGTATATGTGTCAGAACCAGTCCCACTGCTTTCACCTTCCTTCTTCTTGTGCTTCCATTTATTTCCGTTTTCACTTTGATGTTTAGCAGCAAGAGCTCCTTCAATTGGTGTGCCTTCTCTCATCATTCTCCTTTGCTCTTGTGCCTGCAAGGCACTTAACAGTTCTGTCAATGAAATCCTTGACAGATCTTTAGTATTTTCTAGAGCAGTTACAGTTGCTTCATATCTCTCAGGAACTGTGACCAAGATCTTCTCCACTATTCTTGAGTCAGTAAAATCAGATCCTACGAGTCTTATTTGATTTGCTATGGTCAGAAGCTTTTCAGAGTAATCCTTGATTGAATCTGATTCCTTCATTCTTTGAAGTTCGAATTCTCTAATCAGATTCAAAATCTTCATACTTTTGATTCTCTCATTTCCAGCATATTCACCTTTGAGATAATCCCATATTTCTTTTGCAGACTTGAGAGACATAATTCGAGTGAATATTGTTGGAGAAACAGCTGCAAATAGGCAAGCCTTTGCCTTTGACTTTCTAGTCTTCTTTTCTTTGTAGCTCTTCATCTGTGCTATGGTAGGGTTGGCTGGAAGTACAGGTACCTCATAGTCTTCTTCCACTGCCTCCCAAAGATCCAAGGCCTCTAGATGAGTCTCCATGCGCACTGCCCACATCTGGTAATTGGTACCATCAAACACTTGAGGAGCAATTGCCATTAGATTGGTTTCTGAGTCCATGGAGTTAAATAATGTCAGGTCCCTTAAAGAAGAGAGCTCTGATACCAATGCTGGTGTTTTTAGAGAAAAGAAAATTTTACAGCAGCAAAATATGGAGAGTGAAAAGAGAGATTCATTTCCAATTAATGACAAATACATATATTTAAAGAAAACAGAAAAAGAATCCCTAAGATCAAGGAATCATGATTCTGCTATGATCACAATAGATAAGAAGCTAACTCCTATAAATTAGGAACTGATTAACTTAATTAAAACAGAAACAAATAACCAAATCTGGAACAACATAATAGCAATCCTAAACATAATTTCTAACAGAGACCAGGTTAGATAGTAAGAAGTTCCATTTGTTTCATTAGGTACTCACATTGCCTTCTGGATTTTTCTTCATTGAGGTAGTAACCATTACATTTCTTATTATTTCAAGTATCTTGAGATTCTCTAAACTGAAATATCAGCAATCTGTTTTCAAGTTTTCAAATCCACAGTTTGATGTTAAACATTATGAACTTCCAAAATTGTTTTTCTCTTTCTAATCTTGTTCAAGTTCAATTATTCTTATCAGGGTGCAACACTAAGATGTATCTTGTGGTTAGCATTTTTGATTTATTTTGCATGCCTCTCTGGCTTACTTTAGTAAATAAATCTCCTTTAATAGGGATATGAGTATGAGAAACTGCCACTCTCTTAATACTTGATATAAGGCTGTGGCATGATATTTGTATTCCATAATAACATATTATCAAACATAGGGTATTCTTTTAGCACAACTATGACTCTTCTTTAAGCACCAGTATGACTCTTTTTGGTGTTCTTTTAGGCTTATAGTAGTACAAGCTATTTAAATTACTCGGATGGTGGAAAACCTGGTTCATTGTACATTCCTAATTTTTGTCATGATCTCTCTCTCCTGACTTGTGATGTTCAAGGAAGAGAAAGAGAATGAGGAAGTCTAGGAGAAATGATAAGAAGATATTGGAACATTAATTGAGAAAAGTTGTTTTCATTTCTAATCCGTCAGTTCTTACTGATCTTGTAATATATCCAAACCAGAGTGAAAATGAGTACTGCAAATGCGACCAATAGACAACACGTGGAAACAAAGATTAAGTTGCATTTATCTCCTAGCTTTTTTGCATCTTTCTCTGTTTAGGTGGTTGGGATTGTAATTGCACGTATGCAGGTTCATTATTTGTGGCCATTGGATAGTAGTGTTGTGGAAGAATTCGAGAAAATCTGGTGTCAGGTTACAGACCAATTGGGAGGAGAAATCACCTCTGCTACTGTCGCGGTTATGTTTGGAAGGTTCATTTCAAACACATTTTGTTGATATATAATTTGTTGGTATCCAATTTTGAGAAGTGCATTTTTTTTCTTGAATTAGAAATTTGGAGGTTCCCGTAAGCTGTAAAGGTGTTGCCAGGTTAAGCTTTGAGTATCTTTGTGGTCAACTGGTACCATACTTGCTCTGTAGTTTTTTCTTTAAATATATTTCTGTTTCTTCTTATTTAATATATTTACAATGTGTTTGATATTGTTCATGCTAGTCTTTGCCATTAAAAAAAGGGATATTTATGCTAGTCATACATAAAAGATTTGTGGTACAGAGTCTATGCTCTCATTTATCATGTGAACATATTTGTTGATAACATGTGAGATTTAACCCATTCATCTATTGCAAATCTATCTGGACATTATGAGCTGAAAGTACCAAAGTACCATGAATTAAGAAAAAGAAAAATAAAATGGAAAGATAAGAAAAAGAGAGAACCAAATGCTGAAGTACATCAAAGAAACCAAGTGTAGTAATATCAGAATTAGTTCTCCATGCATGAGAGAGATAAGCAAGGTTGCTTGAAAATCTGTTCTAAAATATTGAGACCCAAATTCATGTGGTGAGGTGCATATCATTTGTACAAGGTCTTCTTGATCAAAAAGATCACTACTTAAATTCATCATCTGGATTTGAAAGTTGTTTGAACGTTGTCATAGTTGGAAAATCTGGTTCCTCTTCTTATCATGATGCTGAATATTTTAAGAAATTTGAAATTATATATGGTTTATTTTCTGGAACTGGTGGATTATTGTGTTATTTTCTGGAACATTGGTCTTGGTTGTTGTCAGCATCAATAGGTTTTTACATGAGATGAGTAATATTCTAAGGGAGCATTTGAACTTTCTATTTAGTTTCCAAATCAAAACATATTTTCCTTGTCTTGTTGAAGTATCACAAATCTGTTATTCCATTTTTCTCAACAAGGTGTCTTTAATTTTGCATTTTTCACTTTTTGGTGTCCAGTTTTAAGATTGAAACAGAGGCAGAAGGCGGGAAACTTCGCAGAAACGTTTTAGCTGAAGGCAATGTGAGCTCTAGGGGAGCAACAAGTGGCATAGTTTCCATGCTATCTGGCAAAGAAGAGATGTTTGCTTTTCGACGAGCTGCAAATGCTGTTGAAACTTTGAAACATTGACCATTTATTACACACTATAACCTGTATAGCATTGTTTTTGGGAAAACCACTTTTTGGAAAAAAAAATTATCTTTAATTTTTTTAAGTTTTGAAAAGTGTTTTTGGAAAATAAATAAATAAATATATGTTTTTCATATAAACAAATTTGGGAAAAACATTTTAAAAAAAATTAAAAAAAAATCAGTCAATTAAAAAATATATATATAAATCTTTTTTTTTCTTTACATTCAACATCAATCCCAAACACCCCCATATTTTTTTAGAAAAGAAACATTAACAGTGATACCTATTTATTTAAGGTTGTGAGGAATTGAGTGATCATTTGTTTCATATCTTGCTTTTATGTGTTATTATCATTTTAAAGAGAAATTGTCTCTGTAGGTTTCACGATTGATAGTAATGTCTATGTGGACACCATTATACCTAGGAGTTAAAATGCTCCATCCTTATTTCCAAAGGCAACACCAAGGATTTGAAGGCGGTGATTCAACCGCTTTGCAATCCCTAGTATTACAATAAGAAGTAAACTATTTTTGCTTCTAGTCTATATGATGCCCTTTAGATATTGCGCCAATGATGTAAGTACCCCATTTATCCAGTCAATTGATTTTTTTTTTTTTTTTTTTTTGCCTTTTCTCTAAAAGGTAAGCAATAGAAGAACAACATTGTGTAAGATTACAGAAATATGATTTTAGTGACAACTGTTTGTTTTTGGCTAAGCAATATGTGTTATAGAACGAACACGGTGTATGTTGTCAATATCGTTTATTCCCAAGAATGGTAATTCAAATTTACATCCTATGTACACTTTATTATTTACTTCTGTAAAAACATTTCATAATAGGGAACTACTATACATGAGACTGCTAAAATGAGGTCAAAATTCTAGAAACTTGAAAGTTATTACTTAACTCGTTCTATTTTTGCATATATGTATGTATTATATGTGGGAAATGTTTTACTTACAAAATTGGCGATGATGATTCTACTTGATTAGATCCAACTCATGCTTTCAATCTTGAACCGAGCCAATTTTACACTTCTTTTGTTAATTTTCACTTTTCTTCTTGATTAATAATTCTCATATTGCGAGTTTGGTTGTAATGCCTCTCTCTAGCTGCATTTGTCCCATGCTGAATTTGCTAACGGAAAGAAAATAAATACACGACTTGTACTCATCAATTGCATGATAATGACTATCAGATATGTGATTATACCAAATCCATTTTCATAATATATGGCATGCTTTTATTTTGGGGCACTAACGCATGCACTGACCAAAGTGATAAATATGACATTAGGCCACTTGACAAATACATATATATGGCCAAGCCCACCTGTGAACGAATAGTTTAGAAAGAGAAATTCAATTTTATAAGTAAATTATGAGCCATAATAGAAAATGACAAGTCAAGTTCTAGTATCATACTAGTTAATTTGGAGCTGATTTTAAAATTTAAATGTTAAAAGAGAGGAATTAATACATTATAAAAATTAAAGAGACTCTTTAGTCTATAGGCAAGTCATGTGAGGTTTGAAATTTGAGACGGGAATGAGTAAATGAAGATATATTTAACTTTTTTTTTTATTTTTTTTTAATTTTACCTTGAATGTTTTTATTTAATCATTATAGAATTAATTTGTTTTATTGGTGTTTGAATAAGAAAAAATAGGCTTCACTGATAGAAAATGATAACGATGACCACGATTTGAAGTAAATTAGTCAAATACTTGTAAAATAAATTGGTTTATTCCATAAACGAAGTGGTGAATTCGATTAAACTGATGATATGACCCATTCATTTGTGAGGTTGATAACAATCACTGATCACTTAACTGAGATTGGCCTTCACAAATGCAAATTATTTTCACATTCCCTGTCTTCTATTAAATTAAATAGGACAAATTCTATCATTTATTATATTTAAATACTACAGATTATTTTCACGATTAAACTAACAACGGTGAATATAACATAATATGCACAAAATTCTCACCACAAGATGATGATATTACTCTCATGAGAATATGTTTAGTAAATAGTTGCACGGCCTCATGCCAATTACAACATTTATTGAGATATAATCATATGGATATGAAATTTCTTGTTTACACCCAGTTCGCAATAGCAACAATTATTACTGAAAATAATATTATAACTTCATTTTTCTTTGCTTTCATAACTGCAGTTAGATCGCTAACTACCCAGCTGATCCATAGAGTCAAATCCTGCAGAAACAAACAGTTTTTAATAAGCATGAAGTGATGGATATACAACAAAATAAGAAGAACGTAATTTAAAGAAGAAAAAAGAAGAGAACTGAATGTATTCAACATTGATTTTGGCAGAGGAAGAATGAGAAACAGCAGAAAAGGCATCATTGGACAAGAGAACGGTGGAAGGGCATGGTGATTTAGGGCAAAAATTCATCACCTTCACATCAATACTGCCCTCTTTACAGGGTTTGCTATTCCCAATTAGGCATCTCAACCTATAACGTCTTCCACAGGCTGCCCCATTATCCCACAATCCTTCACTCATTGCCTCAAATTACATCTTGTTGCTGCGCTAATTAATAAGGTGATGAGTATTATACAATTACTTAAAAATGACTGTGGTTTGCATTTTTCTTTAGGACTACAAAATTATAATTCAAACTCATTTGAAAAAAAAAAAATTACTTACGGATATAAGGGGGATTATAGGAAGTGGCAGTACCAATATCCCCAAGGACAAGGTTTGATTCTTTGCTTATTATTAAGCAAAATAATATTGGTATGACTAAGAGCCATGAGTGTTATTTATAGACATTCCTCACCTATATTTATAGTCGGAATTGGGAATTAGAACTCTCTCTCTCCAGCCACTTTTCTTTATATTTTCTAAATAAAACTTTTGGTGGGTTATAACTGTTAATATTGATAGTTAAATAATTAGAAAATCAGTAGAACATCTTGTAATTATAGGCTAAGAATAAGAATCTTGTGTCCATGTGGACAAGTACCCTGTTTTATGTTGATTATTTAGTTCAAGTTTCCAATTGTTTTCTAGACATGAGTCACGTGTAGGCTATTATTGCTTGTGTAGAGGTAATTATCCAAACCTTAGTGAAAATAAGTATGCAAAATGTTATCAATTATAAGTGGATTAGTGGAAGAAGACAAGGCAAGCCATTTTTCATTCACAAATACTGTTCCTAATTGGTAGGAGTTACAGAGCTTTTTCTTTTAAGAAATGTTCATCTAATTCTCCTTCCATGATATGAACCCATTTAGAGACATGTTGGGTAGTGCATTTCAACTTTATTTTTATATAACTCATTGTCATCAACCAATTGATTTAATAGGTGCATATTAATCCAAAATATCGTAGATAAGTGACACAAAACTTTTCCAAATCAATCAAATATTTCGAATTCAAACTCTGAATATACAACTACATTATAATTCTTGAAAAAGTGTTTTGCCGTCTTTTATAATACTATCTGATAAGAGCATGATTAGTTTCAATCTGTTACCTATAGTTTCGTATCAAAAAAATAAGTGTTTATTAAAAAAATCAATTATATTCTTGCCGAAGAAAATTGAATTATAATTTGAGATGTAAAAATTGAATTATAATTTGAGACGTAAAAAAAATAATATCATATTGATGATGGGACAAGAGAGTATTTAGGAAAAAAAAAAAAAAAGAAATCATGAGTTTTAGTTTCACATTACGATGGTTGTTGGGGGCTGAAGCTACGCTAATTTACTTGGGTTTGGGGAGATGAAAGCTCCTTAATTTATGGTCTGTAATCTCAATGTTAAGCTAATAAAGCCAACAATAAATAGGCAAACAAATATTGTGTGTCCCATTTTGCTAAACCCCATGACCATATGTTTATTTGTCTAATGAATTGTTGGAATCTTGATCTTCTCCCATTTCAAATTAAATAATGTATTAAATTTTATAACTATATCTTTTAATTCAAAATCAACGTTAAAAAAATTATTAAAAAATCAACTTTAATTTGTGAAAAATATATTTTTTTTAATTTTAAATTTATTTTTTAATATTATTTTGGTAAATAAATAAATATAAATTATCTGGATTAAATTCATTCATATATTCATAAACTAACTCGATAATATAGAGGAATGTCAAAAAAAAAAACTAAAATTTTACTTTAAAAATTTCAATTTGATTTTTAAAATCCCTTTTTTTATTAACATGATAACAAATTATGTGAGGTCGGGACTTTTTTTTTTATTTTGTAAAATGGGTTTTAAAGTTTTTTTTTCTTTTTCTTCTTTTGAAAAAAGAAATTAGTTGTTGTAAATTATATTATGAATCAAGATGCATGATGTTTTTGTGTGTCATTAATTGATATGATATCATTTTTTAACTATATATTCATCATGTTATTTTTTTCTTTAGCATATTTTTCTTCTACTTCTTCTTCACATAAATAAAAGAAAATAAATTTGTATACTTTAAGTTTGTTTTTAGAGAGAGAAAATTTTTTAATTTGTATATTTGATTTTATTTTTAGTATTTTTGAATATCGTAATTATTGTTAATATTATTTAAAATAAAAATATTTAATTTTGATTTTTTTGTGAAAAAATTGTCGAAAATGAAAATATTTGAACTAAAAATAAGTAATATAGAGAGAAAAAATTGAGTTGTTGAAAGTTGAAAACGATATGTTTGGTAAAAATAATGAACCTGCAAGTGATGAACTAGTTATAAACGATTAACTTGTAAATTTAAAATAATAAACATGTAGATTTAAAATGATAAACCTGCAAGTTTAAAACGATAAATCTGTAAGTTGTAAGTAATGAATTTATAAGTGATAAAACACTAAGTTGTAAACGATAAATTTACAAAATTTAAATGGTTAATAAGTTATAAATAATGAATTTGTAGTTTCAAAAAGATGAATCTGCTAACTTAAAATGATAAATCTATAACTTGTAAATGATGAATATGTGAGAAGGCTATAAGTTGTAAACGATGAACTTGTAACTTCTAAATGATTAATCTACAAATTCAAAACAATAAACTTACAAATTGTAAATGATGAATTTCAAAATAATGAGTCTATAAATCAAAAACGATGAATTTATAAGTTAAAATGATAAATCTGTAAGTTATAAATGATAATTTTATAAGTTTAAAAATGATAAACTTGTAAGTTATAACTAATAAATCTATTTTATTATGAAAAAATCTGCATTTGTAAATGATGAATTTCAATTATGAAAAAATGTGCATTCTTATAAAAGAAAGAAATCGGATGCATAGTATAAGAATTCATTAGTTGTTATTAAGATAAGATAATGTTTTGGGCTAGAAATTAAGGAATTCGTTGTTACTTAAGCCCCGTAGTAGGAACCCGTAATTCAGATTTCCATATCCATACATTTAACGGCCCATATAATTTGAGAGTGCTTTTGAATTTCTTATTGGTAGCAAGCAATCCAAACTCAACAACATATTCCAATTTGTAATTCCAACTACGAATCATACCATTATGTTTTCTTTGACATTAAGCTAATGCCTCATTGTCACCCGATGAAGTCCAAATTCCTCCTTCCTCTACTTTTAGTTGTACTATTAGAAAAAAATAATTAAAACAAACGATAGGTGATTTATAAACTGTTTGACATTGCATTTGAAAATATATTTTTTTTTTATTTTGAAATAAAACAGGTAAATGAATATTTTTTTTCAAAAGCAATAAATTTGTAAGTTCAAATATGTTTTTGGAAAAAATATTTTGAAAAAAAATAGTTTATAAAAAATTAAAAAAAACCGTTCAATTAAATTAAAAAAATTTAAATATATATTTTTGACATCTAACGGTAATTCCAAACTCCTCGAAGTTTGGAAGCATGAAGGAGTAGACTAGTGACCTCATTAATAATTACTTACCTTTCTAAATTGCAAACGGAGAACCATATTGGATAGTCAAAAGTAAATTAATACAAATATGAAATACTAATTTTCATTCTATTCATTTATATGATTTATGTAATAATTGGAGCTAATAATATACTTAAATAAAAAAATGGTTCTTATTTTATAAATATTTGGTATAACAAATAAACATAGGAATTTAGTTTTAAGGAAAAGCTTTAATGTTGTGAAGTTTCGGTGATGGTTAGGTGTGGTCAAATTTTGACAAGTATGGAATGGCTGCTGGAGTTGGAAATGGCAGCAAGCAATGAGCATAATGTTATTGATATTATATATATTGGCATAAGATAAAAGATCTATGCCATCTAAAATATAAAATAAAATTTGGTAATCTAGCAAATAGCAAATCCACATACACTAATCTACACAACAAAGGTAAACCAAATCCTAATGTTAATGAAAATCTGTTATATGATTTGATTTTGGCATCACATTGAAATGAAGCTTACCTATTTGGAATGAATTAGTCATATGAGTTGGCTAAGATGAGGAAAATTATGATAAAATACAATTAAATTATAATTTTTTTAATAAATAAGTTTGAGGTGGCATGAAAATTTAAAAAAAAAATACATTTTTCATCTCCTAAAAAAAGATTTCTTTCTATTTTAATACAAATTTATAAAATTTAATTAATATAATTAAAATAGTAAATTTTATTTTTTTAATATATCATACATTAATTAATTATGATATATAACATTATGAAGAAACAAGAATTCATATTTATCGACAAAAGTCACATATATTATAAATATAAACATATAAGAAAATTATATATATATATATATATATATATATATATATATATATATATATTCATACAAGGTAATGTAACTATTGCAAGTATTATATTTTTGTCCAAGAAATTATTACTATTGACAAATAGGATTTGCATTGCAACAGTTCATAAAAAAAGACTGATTTATAAATTAAAAAAAAAACATTGTCACATATTCTCCATTAATCAACTGAAATTACATGCTAAAACTAGTATCGGATAAAATTTTAAAACAGATAATCAGTGAGTTTTAAATTGAATCCACATCTAGTTGTGTTGGAAGAGGCATGCTTTCATAGACGACACGAGGCTCCACCGGCACAGTTCCATCTCAACTCAAAACCTAGTTCCTTCTTTCTGTTCTGCCCACCAACTCAACTCCATGAATATTTAAACCCCGAGATTCCTTAACCACCCTCACAAAGAGAGAGGGAGAAAGAGATTTACCTACCTCCCCTTCTCTCTCTTGCTCTCTAGGTTACTTAATTTCCAGTCCCTTTCTTCCTTATCCGTTTCATCGTTTCCCTCTCTTGGAATCTTCGATCATTCCCCACAGTTTCATCCATTTCCGATTCTTACTCGTACCCATTTCACAAAAATGGATCTTTTCGATGCCCAAAATCTAATCTTTGCATGTGAAACAATCCCAATGATGAGAAAAACAGGTTGAGCCATTCACTGAAGCTGAAGAGAAGTTCAATCTCCTCGTTTTGATTAATGGGCAGGCGACAAGTTCAGATATTTGATGATAAAAGGGATGGATTCCTCTCAATCTCTGGTTTGGGGTGTCAATGGAGCTTCCAAGATGGGCAATATCTTCCTGGAGGAGGTCTTTTTGCAAGCGTTAATCAGATGGGAATGGGATTCCCAAATTCCAATGACAATAGCAGCTTAAAATCTCTGTACACTGATTTGTATGTGAAGTATTTGTCACTTGTCGGGTTCCAAGAGGAGGAAGGGACTTTAAAGAAGAAGAAAGGTGGGTTTAAATTGAAGATTAAGGTTAAAAATCCTATGATGAGACGATTAATTAGTGGAGGAATAGCTGGGGCTGTATCGAGGACAGCCGTAGCTCCGTTGGAGACCATAAGGACTCATTTGATGGTGGGTAGCAGTGGTCATACTACCACTGAGGTGTTTCATAATATAATAAAGACTGATGGATGGAAGGGGTTGTTCAGAGGCAATATGGTTAATGTGATCCGAATTGCTCCTAGCAAGGCCATAGAGGTAACAAATTCGATCATCATTTTATATTTTTTATAATCATGGAGATGCTGGAGTTTTTAATTGATTACTTGGTATAATTCTGTAGGTTTGCATTATTGTTTTTAGATATGTAATCATTTGCTGCTCACTAATGTTTGTCAATCTATATGCAATCTGAAATATATTCTCCGTAGACTATAATCTTGTCGTTTAGGTCTGGAAAAAGTATATTCTTAGCGTAACCATTTTCAAGTTCTGTTTCATTGATGTCATGCCTTTTATGTTTGTTTCTAATTTCTGATAAACGAAACTACATTGATTGTTTATCTCTGACCTAGTTGCAAATATGAATGCATCTTGTCAGTTAAGTTTGATACTCAGCCTAAAGTTTTCATAATTTATCTGTTTATAAGAATTCAATGAAAAATGAAAATTATTTTTGTAAACCCATATGGAATTACCATGTGCGTGAGTTTAAACATTCAATAGCAATCTTTAAAGTAAAAGTTTGAATGCATCTACTAACTAGAGAAACTGTAGTATTCTCAAATGTTGCTGCAAATTTTCAAAATTACCAATTGGCTTTGTGTGAAAACGATGTTTAATACAAAGTTACTTTCTTTTAATTCATATCCCAAATTTTTCTTTAAGTACTGTTTCACTGGTTTTGTTGACCATCTCTTTATGTGCCAAACTTGACTAGAAAGGGAATTTACCACTACTGTAATTTTCTTTCTCCTCGACTGCTTGTTGTATGTCTGTCCTATAATTATGTTATTATTTTCTTGTGATTCCTGTTTTACAGCGAACGCTTGATGTTTTGTTTTCCTCTTTATCCATTATCTTCTTTGTCCTGTTAAATTCCTGCTTTTGTGAGTTCTGCACCTTTTACCAAAAAGATTTATGACCAGCAAGTACAATATTGGTAGCTTTCTATTTACAGTTATGTTACTTGTGGTGATGGTCATAGACTTTCATTCTTCTTTATTGTCGTTGTTGGTAGCCTTTATTAGCATGAGTTTTATTTTCCTGCCTATAAAAAAATCATGATTGTCGCATAGAACAATGATAGCTTGTTAATGCTGATCATATAATTAATGATGATGGTCAAATAAACATATACTTTCCAAAATAAGTTCTTTCCTTTGTTGTCATTGTACATAAGTAACATATCTTTCTGTTTATTCTGTACTTTCTGTCTTATACTCTTAGATTCCTTTTATGGAAGCATCCATAGTGTCTTGGAATTTTTCTTCTGTATTTGACTTTGTATTGACTGATGTCAACAAACTTGAATCCTTTGTGCTTTCTTTTTGGAATTTCTTGTTGTTCAGATAGGTTGTATTTTATTCTCTGAATTTCTCTAGAGTGTATTATAAATCTTAAATATCTATGGACTAACATACCTACAATATGCAAGGGGATATTGGTGAATGCACCAATATTGTAGAAAATATTGCATTTATCCAATTTTTACTATTTTTAGTGCTTGATGGAAGCTGAACCAGTAAATAACCAAAACTGTTACTATAAACCTGCTCAAATTATCAGTTGAATAGATAGTCTGCCCTATTAAAATCCATAGTCTGCCCTATTGAAATCTCTCTTAAAAAATTAGGATGCCAAAGCTAGATGTTGGTGTGGCCCTGCCCGGCCAACGTTCTTCCTTTGGATTTCCCCTGATCCCATAAGCTCTAAACTGTTTGGAGCTTGTCCTTCATAATAATTTCAGTTTCTAAGGGGAACTTGTCCTCCTGTTTTGGAGAGTAAGCTCTAAACTGCGGGTTGGTAGGTATTTAACCCTTCAGGTTTATAGAAGTACTGATGGGTTGGCTGTGGTTGGCTACCATGGTCTTGTGTGACAATGAATAAATTTATTAAGGAGTGCCGTAGAGATAATTAATCACCAATCTTAACTTAAGTGAGAAGCTTTTGCTAAACCCTCCAATTCAATATTTTAATCTGTTTGAAGTTAAATAAATTTAAACATTATTCAGTTCCATACAGATACCAAAGTTGGATTTTAGTGTGAAATGTATACTGCATGGTACATGGCAATGCAAGTTACATTCAGTTTCATCGAATTAGTAGAAAAATAATGCTATTCAATTGAATATTTCGAAACTACAATCTAGATTTAGATATTATTATCTGACATGTGATTGGCTTTACTGGCAGCTGTTTGCATATGATACAGTTAATAAGAACTTGTCACCCAAGCCCGGGGAGCAACCTAAACTTCCTATTCCTGCCTCATTAATTGCTGGGGCCTGCGCCGGAGTGAGTTCAACCTTGTGCACATATCCACTTGAGTTGGTAAAGACTCGATTAACCATACAGGTATGTGCAAAACCTAGATCTAAAAATGAGTATGTGTCTCATTGTTTTTTAAAGGGGAGTAATTCAATTTGCAGAGAGGTGTTTATAATGGTATCTTAGATGCCTTCTTAAAAATACTGCGAGAAGAGGGCCCTGCAGAACTCTATAGAGGCCTTGCTCCTAGCCTCATTGGTGTAATTCCATATGCTGCGACAAATTACTTTGCTTATGACACACTACGGAAAGCCTATCGGAAAGTTTTCAAGCAAGAGAAAATTGGAAACGTTGAAACCCTTTTAATCGGATCAGCAGCCGGAGCCATATCAAGTAGTGCAACTTTCCCACTAGAGGTTGCTCGTAAGCACATGCAGGTGGGAGCTGTCAGCGGAAGACAGGTATACAAGAATGTAGTTCATGCACTTGCAAGCATACTTGAGCAGGAAGGGATCGAGGGTTTATACAAAGGATTGGGTCCCAGCTGCATGAAGTTGGTACCTGCAGCTGGAATAGCTTTTATGTGCTATGAAGCATGCAAGAGGATACTCGTAGAGGATGATGAAGAGCAATGAGACAGAAACCTGGTTCTGATGTTGAAGCAGAAGGAGACCAGGATACTATAAACTGATACTTGAATTTAATTAAATTTGCATTTTTTTCCATGCCGAGTTTTTTGTTCAGAAATCGATCATTGACCTTGTATGGAAGGTTAGAAGACGCAATTTATGTTTTTGGTTTACCTCCTTTTCTTTGGGAGAATAAACAATTGATAAATTACATTTTGATATGACAGTAGCCTTGTGTTATCGCCTGTGCAATCCAATATTTGATATCCCAAGATTATCTCGATAACCCATGCTTGCCAAAGCAAACAAAGAAAATGAGAATTATGGGACTAATCACTCCATTGAATTGACTCTTTTTGGTCTCCACCCAGAATTCCCAACAGTGACTAAAACCTGGTTCTGATGTTGAAGCAGAAGGAGACCAGGATACTATAAACTGATACTTGAATTTAATTAAATTTGCATTTTTTTCCATGCCGAGTTTTTTGTTCAGAAATCGATCATTGACCTTGTATGGAAGGTTAGAAGACGCAATTTATGTTTTTGGTTTACCTCCTTTTCTTTGGGAGAATAAACAATTGATAAATTACATTTTGATATGACAGTAGCCTTGTGTTATCGCCTGTGCAATCCAATATTTGATATCCCAAGATTATCTCGATAACCCATGCTTGCCAAAGCAAACAAAGAAAATGAGAATTATGGGACTAATCACTCCATTGAATTGACTCTTTTTGGTCTCCACCCAGAATTCCCAACAGTGACTAAAACCTGGTTCTGATGTTGAAGCAGAAGGAGACCAGGATACTATAAACTGATACTTGAATTTAATTAAATTTGCATTTTTTTCCATGCCGAGTTTTTTGTTCAGAAATCGATCATTGACCTTGTATGGAAGGTTAGAAGACGCAATTTATGTTTTTGGTTTACCTCCTTTTCTTTGGGAGAATAAACAATTGATAAATTACATTTTGATATGACAGTAGCCTTGTGTTATCGCCTGTGCAATCCAATATTTGATATCCCAAGATTATCTCGATAACCCATGCTTGCCAAAGCAAACAAAGAAAATGAGAATTATGGGACTAATCACTCCATTGAATTGACTCTTTTTGGTCTCCACCCAGAATTCCCAACAGTGACTACTGACTAGTACATATCAGTTTATAGAAAATGACCAACAATCAGTGCTCTCAAATAAACCTCAAAATGAATTTGAATTTTGAATAGCAAAATGCCGTTTCTACAAAACTTCCTACAAGAAATATTATAACAGCTAATGAACTTGATAAATCCCATCTAAATAGACTGTCACAGATGGAAGTTCACAATAGAGAAACTTAATAGAACAACAGAATTAGTATTTCAAGCTCAACTCTGGTCCTCGTTCTCTAATGCTTCCTCTGTAGCAGCAGCCATCAACTCATCAAACTTTTCTGTCTTCCCTAGCAATATTTCAATCTACCAACAAACTCACTCAAATGTCAGTTAGTCCTTCACTCTCGGAGAAAAAATTGGAAAGATAGGTATTATCAACTAGATAATTAGATCAATTTGGTTATTGGTGGGTACAAAAACACATTGAAATGACAAATAAATCACGGGAATGCACCGCCTAGTCATCAGGATTTGGCTTTATATTTCATCTCAAAAGAAATACAAATCTATAAGACATTCATTTACAGTTAACATAATCTTTCCCCAGCATACAAATTAAGCATGTTGTGCAAAAGACAAACAATGAAGAATCTCCACTAAGGAAACTTAGTAGTTTAACTAGCATCTATAAGTTCTAAGCACTCATCATGGATTCCTAGGAAAACCATCCATACTCAATATCTCTGGATTTTTTAATATCCAATCCACTTGCATGCTCAATAATGTTAATGAGAAAAGAGCACAAGCCATGCATGCCCTACATCTATAGTTAATCATTGTTGTTTCATCAAAAGAAAAAAGTTCATTTGTTTATTGTCATTTCCAAGTATTCCTTCGATTTTCAAAATCCTAGGGCCAAATTTTCCCTAAAGAAGAAGATTAACAATGCCAAAGGAAGCATATAATTCCATTCCAATTTAGGCAAGGTTTTTGTAGTAAAACATAATCTTGCAGGATAATGTCCAACACATGCTACATAATAGTTTAATATCACAGTAATTATAGATTCTGTGCAATAACATGCTAATTGGATTTACCTTTGCTTTAGGCACAGGCCTCCCTCCTGTTTCCTCCCTCATGTCAACAGTAGAAGTGATGATCTCTGATCAGATGTATCACAATATAAATTACTGAGCTTTCAAAATCAGCTTGAAATAAAATTGAATGGTAATAAAGGAAAAGAAATCTCACTCTTCTCAACAGCCAACCCATTATTCTTCAAGATCTCAACAATAGTCACAACCGTTGCTATAGCTGTATGTATATACACACGGATAAGAATGACAGTGTGTTCAGATACTGGGAACAAATTAAAAGCCTAAATAGCTACAAGTTTCTTTTAATTTCGAATTGGAAAGAACTAAAAAGAATAATGTAGTTAAACAGAGACAACAAATACGGCAATATAAAAGAAAGCAACAAAAGAAACAAGATACCCATTCCAAGGGCAGAGAGTTCAACTTCATTGTGTTGCTGCATGTATCTCTGCAAAAGAATAAACGAATTTTTAACTGATAATCCATTCAATTAGTTAAGAATGGAAAACCTACACAAAATTAACTATTGCAGTAAAATTAAAGTAGTTAAGGTTATTTATCAAAAATCCATAGACAAATTAAATAGTAAATAAGTAATAACATCTGAAATGCTTCCTTCCATTGTATTTCTTCAAAAGAACCCAAGAACCGAGAGCAGCAAGCAAAAAAGTTGCATTATTTTCAATTAGATCTAATGAGCAGAACACGAAAGAAACAGATTTCCAATTTCCCATAGCTAAAAGAACAAAGCCATCAATAAAAGATATAAAAGAGAAAAAGAGAGAGAGAGAACCTTCGCGAGATTGACATAGAAGAAGAGGGGTTTTTTAGTGTTAGAGACTTGGATGCGGTTCTTCTTGTTAGCAGAAGCTGAATCAATGATGCTCAAGTTGTTGACTCCCTCTGTTAACCCCTCCATTGTAGTGCTACTGTTTCGACAACAGCAAGAGTAGAGAGGAAACGATAAACCCTAATCTCTCTTTCTAATCAGTCGATTTCCCTCCCTCCCACACTTTTTTATTGTAAAAAGGTGCTGGATGCTATAAATAGCTCAAAAACCCTTGGCCCTTCTTGTGCTTTTATTTCAAGGGTTTTAAGCCAGGATTGTCCTCATAAAGGCTGTCGTTTTTTTCTTGTAAGTGATTGTTTGGATTGCAGTTCGTTATAAAATTTATTTGATTTAATTTTTTAATTTTTTTATAAATTAATTAATTTAAATTTATTTTTAAAAAAAATATCTACTTATATATTTTTTTCTAAATATTCAAAATTTAAAATAATTTTAAAAAATATTTTTTCCGAACTCAGACGGATTCTAAACAAATTAACTTATTTTGGGCTTAGACTCGAAAAGCCCAAATTGATATTGTAATGGGTCCATAGGCCTTTCAAATGCCTGATCCAATAGATTATTACCACGTCATTATTTTTTTTATTATGAAAATCTTTCGCTAATAAAATAAGCTAATAATAAAAATATAAAAATAATTTTACTAATTTTTGGCATGAAACCACATTATTTTTTACTCAATACAGATATCTATCTACATGATTCTTCTAAAATTATTTGCCAAGATCGATTTCTATTTTGTTTGCTGTTATATAATGGCAAGTTACTTGTTTGATGATAATCCCAACAGAGGCCATATTTAATTTTCATCACGAGCAAACAATAATTGCCTTTCAACTTGAGTAAAATACATCAAATAATCTGGATCCTGAAATTTTCCTGACATTTACTTGCATAAAACGAATTTGCACATTCATTAATTCATAAACCAAGTAAATAATAAATTATTATAAGAAAAAAATAATCTTAAAATAAATTTTCATTTTTACTCATTTGGAAAGTAAAAATCAGTTATGCTATAAAGAGACCTAAGCAATAGAATTGCTTTTAGTCCTCTAGCCATTATGACCACCGTTTCCCATTTTTGGAACATTTGCCTCTTCTTTCTTTTAATTAACATACGAAATATCTGATAGACTGGTAGTTTGTGGCCCTATATTACCATTTAGTAATCTATCTTTAATATCACATACTCGAAACAATTTAAGTACAACAATACCGCAAAACATTCATAAATTGCAGCCTGATGAGCTCTAGTTTCCAATCAGAAAGAGAAATAAAAAATTATATTCAACCCATTACTACTCTTTGAAAGAATGACATCGGTTCCCCACCCACCCAACCCCCTTTTTTTTTTTTTTTTTTTGGAGAGAGTAGTACAGAAGATAATGAACAAAGTTTCTATTGGCATTTTTACCAGAAGGCATCATAAAACTGCACATCAAAAAAAGAGACAGCTTTCGAGTCCAGGACACCTACCCACATAGGAACTCGACGATAAAACACTTTGTGGGAACGACAAAATATTATGATATGGAAGAGGTTAATAATGGTCCCATGTCTTAGTCCATCTAATTCCCTTCCAGATGAATATGTTACATAAAATAACTCAGATTATACCACTTCAGTACCTTCGTTTCTTGTTATATACACCCCGGGATAGGCTTTAGGGACAGAGCTTGGCATTTATGCATAATCCCAAAAATGGTAGGGAAGCAATCTAGCAATTGATGCCGCATTGACCGTTTGCTGCAGCTTTCGTAGAATCTGATGTGAATGGGTCTATCCGAACCCATAGCAACGAGAAAATGGAAGCAAGGAGAATAGACCACACGATGACGATTGTTGGTGTGCGATTCTGTCGGCCCAATAAACCCTTCAAGAAAGGGTACAAGTGAGCAATAACCCATATTGCGAAGAACAGCTTGCCAAAGAGTGGACCCCATGATTGGTAGCCACTATTTATGGCATATGAAACACCCGCCACGATGCCCACCATGTTCACAATAAGAACAGTTGTAGGCGGGACGAGAAGGGATGTCCACTTGAAAACATAGAGCTCAGCAAACTCCCCATCATCATCAGAAGCTTTTGAGGTGACAGTGAAATTGGTATCAATCCCCGCAAGCACCTTGAGAAGACCTTGGAACACAGCAAAAAGATGAGCTGACGTACCACCAATGACCCAGAATTGTTCATTCCTCCACCAATCTTCAATGCTAACTCCACTCCACCTGAGCTCAAGAATACCAGTAGCGAAAATGGAGACAAAGAGCAGAATGAACCACATACTAGCAAAGTTGCTTATCTGATAAAATCACAATTCATTAGTTGTTATTGATTAAGATATGTCCACATAAACTTCCAAGATCAATTTGACCAAGTGGTAAAAGTTAAGATAGATCTCATTTACCTCAGGAATAATAAATTTATTTGTAAGAAGGCAGAAGGCAGGAAGCATGCAATAAGCAATCAGTGGGATAGAGGTGAGTGGGTACACAATGGTGTTTATGTATGCCAATCTCTCCAAGAGCTTTAATCTTCCATTGTAGCCATACCACATGGGGCAATGCCTGCTGAGCAAAATCTCAATAGATCCCAAGGCCCATCGAAGAACCTGGTTCAACCGATCAGAAAGATTGATTGGAGCAGACCCCTTGAATGCTGGGCGTGGAGGCATACAGTAAATCGATATCCAACCACGTGCATGCATCTTAAACCCAGTTAAAATATCTTCTGTCACAGAACCATAAATCCATCCAATCTTGCAGCACACAAACAGGATCAGCTAATGAGCAAACACACAACACATACAGAAGGAGAGAGGGAGGGGTGTGAGAGAGAAGAAGAGGGGGCAAGGGAGGGAAGAAATTTAAGATATAACAACCAAATTAGACTTTACCTCTTTGCCCCATTCAGACTTATCTTCATATCCACAGCTAATAACATGGATGGCTTCCTTTAGAAGAGTCGCAGGATTGGTTGATGGAGGAATGCCTCCCTGTTCCATGAAGGTGGCTGCAATAAAAACTGGTGACTGACCAAAACGCTTTTCTAGACTCTTCTGGGACATAAGAAGAGACCTCTCATCATCATATCCTGCAGAACATATTAAGGCTATTCTATAACCATAAATTTAACTAAAATCGGGATAATATTGAATGAATTTATTGTTAAGTGGAATTAGAAAAGACAAGTGAAGATGAATAAACTGTGCACGAATGTAATAAAAAGATTTGATATACTTGTAAAGGTTATATAAAAAAGTCAATTGTGAAATTTAATCCTTGTAGAAGGTTATATTTACTAGGAATTGGGGTTGATAAAAATAAAAAATTGTGGAAAACAAACCTTCAACACCTTCCTCAATATCTTCCATATTGAAAATGGGAACAGTGGATTCAGTTCTTTTCATTGCCCTCTTCTTGTCCATATACTTCTTATTACCATTTCTTCCTTTCTTTCTTGAACCACAACAACTCTTGACAATGAGGTTTGGCTCCAAATCTTCCTCAGTCAAAACTGGATCATAACCATATAGAGCTTGCCTGTTGAAACAACAACCAGTTCCCACATAGACTGGACCCTGGATGCCATCTAGCCCTTTCAAGTTGATCTATAAAATATAGTGACAACATAAATGTAAGAATTTAGAACATCAGAATAGCAAAATGGAAAAATGAAAAATAATAGCAAACCAACTGGACATACATCAAAGAATACAATATTGCGATTGGCATATCGATCATGCAAATCAATGCCATC
Source organism: Triadica sebifera (assembly GCA_023653625.1). Lineage (NCBI taxonomy): Eukaryota > Viridiplantae > Streptophyta > Magnoliopsida > Malpighiales > Euphorbiaceae > Triadica > Triadica sebifera. The sequence goes on along the minus strand of CM042910.1, from coordinate 26,651,433 downwards.
AAAACGCTGTGGGAATTGTACATAGCATGTTTTCTTGCCATAGGCAGGATCCATCATGAAGCACATTGCTTCTTTAAGAGCTTTGCTGTTATTGAAGTAGTGATCACAATCCACATTCAAGAGATAGGCACCATTGGTCAAGACAGCTGAAACTCGAATCTGAAACAACACAAAATAAACCAAGTTAGGATAAAATTTTATTACACACCTGTTTGCTCCATCCGCTGATCAAATCATCTTTAGAACCAAACCACAAGGCACATAGGTGCCAAAATGCCAATGTCCTTTTATTGAAGAAGGGTAATTAACTTGGCAGTTGTATTAGATTAAGGGTTAGTTGAATTGAGTTGAATTGCTTTTCTGCATAATATGTTTAATGATTAATCAGAGTCCAAAATGCATGAAAAGTATAGATAAGAGGTATTAAGGTGCCAAACCAGTGCATTCATTGCTCCAGCTTTCTTGTGATGCTGAAAACCAGGTCTCTTCTCACGAGAAACATATACAAGACGTGGTAGCTCATTTCCATCCGTATCAAGGCTGCCATTATGCCCTAAGAACACCTATAATTACCCATTGGAGCAAAAGAGTAAATTATTGTCCTAAGAATGTAGCAAGAGAGTCATGAACACCAACACCAACACGAAGGATGATAATACCTGGATCATTCCTGGGTGATCCCTAGGATTATTTCCAGGCCAAGAAGTGCCATCCTGCATTGTCCAACCTTCTTCAGGCACCTTTTGTGCTTTGGCAACAAGGGCATTGATCCGCACCTTGAATTCTTCATATTCTCTCTAAAACACACATCCCCATTTTCATAAATAATGTTGAAAACATGTGAAAATGATAGAATCCAAGAATGCAAATAAATAAACAGAAAGAATGTATAGCAGAAAGTAACTAACCTCCTAACTCACCTTCATTGCTCGGCGCTCTTTCACAAAAGAAGGTTGTATCTTGTCCTTTAAATAATCAATTTTTTGGGCAAAATAAAACTCAGGCGCCCTGGGCTCAATATTGTGCTTCTTGCAAAAGGGCACCCACTTCCTTGCAAACTCAGCAGTTTCAGAAAGAGCCTCAAATGTCAACATTGCTGAACCATCATCTGAAACATAGCAAGAGACTTTGTCGACAGGGTAATCAACAGCAAGTATGGACAAGACCGTGTTGGCTGTAATGAGAGGAGGTTCTTTAAGGGGATCCACTGTACTAACAAAGACATCAACAGGAGCTAACTGAGATGGTTCCCCTTCACGATCATATCTACAACAAATAACATGCAATTTCATTAACATCTTATTCTATTGATGATTAAAAGCATCAACAAAACAAACCCTTATTTAATTAACAGACCATTGCCGTTAAGTTGCATTTAACTAACCTCAAAGTAAGCCTCTCAAGGTAAGTCTCACGATTAATGGGAGACCATTTTGGAAACTGATCCAGAAGCCATGACAAAGCAAACCAAATCTCACAGATAACAGACGTCAGCCACAATGGATATGCATCTTTCACAGGGTGAGTTACACGGTATTGCAAGAAGAAGCCCAAAATAATAAGACGGAGAATGATCACAACACGATAAGGGGTCAGATGAGAGGAAGATATAGGCACCACACGACTCAAAGGTTGTTGAGCATCATCAGCCCTGTGACACATAAGAAATGCAAAAACAAAGTGCTTAGTCGACAACAAAGCTAATCCACCCTTTTTAATACAATCTGATAGCAAATCCATAATTCACAATTAGGGCACTGCAAGCACTATGCTTCTCAAACTCAAACATAAAATTATAAATAGCCTGAAATTTGCATGAGTTTGAAACAATTAGCTTGCATACATTTGGCATATATCAGTTTAACCCTAAAGCAGGCAAACAAAATATTACAAGAGAAGCTGCTTACATTTGGAGTTCTTCTCCATTTGAACCAGTGCCTTCCTTGTCTCCCTTTGCTTCAGTGTATCTATTGATCATTTGCATCATATTTTTCTCTTGTTTGAGTTTCCAACCTTCAACACGTTCTTTCCAATCAACATTACCGAGGCCATAAGAATTCAAGTCTCTTGATGGGTCCACAATTCTGACAGGAACTGCAATGGCGAATGACATTATCAACTCAAAATTCAAAGAATCCATACAGTAACATAGAAACTTTCTAGAGAGAGATATAAGGTAATAAATACAGGTAATTTGATTACCTGGCTGCCTTGGATCAACACAAGGAGATGAGTTAACATTCTTTTCGGCAAGGCCCAACGGACCAGAAGTAGTTCGTACAGACTGGTTGTCAGGTGTAGCACACGGAATTTCACAAGAAACCTGGTGACAGTGGGCAGATAAGTAATCAGATCATGGTAAAATCCAAATGCCAGACAGCCAACATTTCGTGTACTAAAATACTCCAGAGAAAATAGTTGTTTCATGCTAGCAAACTGCAGCGCAACTTTTTAGCAATAACTAATTTTAACAAGAACATTAGTCACAAAATCAAAGCACTGCCCAAACAAAGTGCACGGCACCTTTGATGCCTGCAATAGTACCAAAAGCACATTAACTAGAGACAAGATACATGTGAACTTGTACATAATTATCAATCTACGCAATATCACAGAAATTTTTCCACTTTTAACAAAACTTCTTAAGGCCGTAAAGACAATACTAATCACTATAAGCATCTATGAAATTTCCTGTGCATGTCAAGGGATCAATCTGCTTACTGGCTGCCCATTTGTGAGTAGGGGAATTGGTTGTTGAGATTCACGCCTAGATGAGGATGAAAGTTCCACATCATCACCATGCCATTGGCGTCTTGTCTTGCTATTGGCTTGGGCATAATTGAACTCATTCTCTAGATCATCAACATCATCTTCATCCTCATCTCCCTCCACCCGAGGGCTTCCTGAAAAACCCAGATAGAGCCATTGGTCATACCTAAAAATAATAATAACAACATTTTGGAAAATAAGATACAAAACTCAAAATCAATGAAGAAGCTAACCTTTGTGTCTCTTGTACCTAGTCTTGCATTGAGGGCAAGACTGGGTCCCATCTTTCCGCTCATACTCATAACAAGGACGACAAACTGGAAAGGCACATTCATTGCAAGCAACAAAGATATCACCACTAGCTGTTAGTCCGACATTATCAACACATATCTGACATGTTTGGCCATTCAAATTCTTCAGGGGTTTGGGCTGCATTACGTCACAAACAATTCAATAAGTAGAATTCTTAAAGCAAATATTCAGCTGTAGTTTTAATGAACATAAAAATCACCACTACATTTTATTTTTGATTGCATAAAGATGATACAACTCCAAATGCCTAATAAATTAGGCTGATTGAATAGATAAGCCCATTAAAAGGAATTAATCAAAGTCCATAAGTGCAAGCTAGGAATTGCGAATTCCAATTCATAAAAGAAATAGACACTTCTAAATGAATTAAGTCTTGCACAAAGTAAAAAGCTGCTACTCAGCTTAGGAACTCTGCCAATGATCTCAACATCCGCAACTAACATCTTCTTTCGCAATGGGAACCCTATCTAGCTCGCATACTTTTAAATGATGTGTGCTATTGGTCTTAAAAAGGAAAACTCTATGTAAAAGAAATATCATCTCAAGCTGCAACTTAGATGCAGTAAGCCTACAGAAAAATTCAGCTCAGAAGGGGAATAGAAATGCAAAACTCTAAAGTAAAACGTTAATTTTGTTTTGGAAGTAGATTCGCTGATGGCATGCACGAGATAGGTGCCAGTGACGTAACTATCATGATCCCAATTTACAGACATCACGACCCATTAGTTCTCAGATAAGAAAAAGACGAACAACCAAAAGAAAATACTTTCTTAAATAGATTTAATAATCAAAATCGGAACCATGACTTTGACATCCCCACAACCGACAGAAAAACCAGTTAAACTTTCAACTCAATAACATAAAGATAATCCAGGAGCAATTACAATCAAAAGAACCTCAATTCGAAATCAAATCCCAAATTTTGGCTAAAAGAGCCCCAAAGACCAAAACTTTGAGAATGCCTTCCAATAAAAAGAGATAATTTTTGCACAAAGGGTCTTGTGAAAAGGAAATCAAACTGAGATCTCAGGACCAACATATGACGACTGATCCAACTAAAAAGAAATCAACAGCAAACTGAAAAATTCACTAGTCCCTAGCTAACAACTAGATCTAAAGGGGATCACGCATTCAAATAACTATCGATATCGATCAGTCACAAATCAAAGTCGAATTCCTGAAAGATTAACTAAGACCCACTACCCATTTTTCAAGTCCATGAAAACCACATCACACCCAACACCCACCAGATCCACACAACAAAACGCAAACAAAGTTACAGTCAGAAATATAAATATATAAAATATATATATATATATATATATATATATATATATATATATAATAAATGCAGATTTATATAATTGAGAGTCAAATTGAAACTGGGTAAGCTGAGACAAGAACACAAACCCCACTATCGGAATCGTGGCGAATTCGGGCCAACTCGTTCCTCCGGTAAGACCCGGCCACCATGCCAGCATTGGCTTCCATGGTGGATTTTATCCTTACCAGTTCTTAAACTAAGCGTTTTGTTGAACGGAGACAGAACTGTAGTTGAAGGAAAAGAAGTGGGAAAATGAGGGAAGGAAAGGGAAATGATAGCGTGTGAACTCTTAGCCCCACTCAATACTCCATCTCCTATTACTCCTTCCAATTATCAGTCTGTCTAGCCATCAAAGCTTGTCATTTTATTTTCTTCCATGTTATTTTATTGTCTCAGTACCATTAGGCACCATCTACTGGCTGAACCGGTTGCTCGTCTCTGCCCTCGCCTTAGCCGGCTTGCCCAATCATTTGAGTTTATGACTATTAAATGGAAAAATATATACATTTTGAATTTTAGAAGTAATCACTCTAAATTTATAAAAAAAATGTTAATGGAAAAATCTCAGTTCCATATAGTTTTTTATCCTTTGATATAAAATATTAATTTCAAAAATTAATGGTTGATATTGTATAACTATAATAAAATTTCTTTATTACCATTTTAGAGGATTTTAAGGTTTCAATTTATAATTAAAAAAATACATTCACGAAAAATGAAAATGAAAATTTAGAATTTATCAAAATAAAAGGAAAACAAAAGAGTGAGCTTCTAAGCAGCTCCGCAGTTTTAGCTAGAGCCAACTTTTCTGTTGAAAGTTAAAACAATCCTATTGTAATTCTGTGACCTCGATGACGTGTAAGTACCTTATTGGCCTTATCAAAAACAAAAAGCATCACGCTGCTTTGACGATTGTTAGCCAAGGGAGGGAAAACAGCTGATTATTTCTTTGCTGTTCACAGCCTGTCCGATGAGTTACATGTCATCGTCGGTAGCTTCAGTTCGCTGCTTCAGTGGCTGTCGGTGGTTTCCATTTTTTGCAGATTTTATTTTTTAAAAATATTTTCCATAAATTTACAATGCTACCCTCCAACATGTTAAGGCACAATTTTTTTTTGTCGCCTTTCTGGAAGGGTATTACGTCAATTTCGGAAGCAGTATGAATTCAATATTTTCTTAAAATAAAAATAGAAAGTTGACAAGACAACGTATCTAATCTCAACTAACATGATAATTGTTTTAGTCTTACATAGGTATGGATTATTTTAATGAAATTTTGTTAATTTCATTTCATCACTTGTCACTCCTAACACAATTGTTTGATATGGCATGGTTTTTGCAAGTATGATATGGCACACAACCATGTTTGAAAAGACTGCCATTTTTTAATTGTATGATTTTTTTATGATTTTGAGATTTTTCTCTTTCTTTAAAAATTATGATTTTGAAGCTAACCTTCAACCCACTAAATTAGAGAATTAAATTGAGCAAAAAAATTGATCAAACTAAATTGAAATCAAATTAGTATCACATTTTAAATTAATATCGACTCCGATGGACAGTTCATTTTTATTTAATTCAATAATTACTTTTTAATTTTAATTAATTTTTATTAATTTAATTCAATTGAAATTTAAGTTTAAGAGATATTAACTTCATAATTTGGATTCAATTTGAATAGACAAACACCCCTACACCATAGTTAGCATATATATATATATATATATATATATATATATATATATATATATATATATATATATATATATATATTTCACTTTCCAATGTTACCTTAATTCATGAAATTCTAAATTTGTTCTTAATTTAGAAGACATAATTAGTGATCTAATAAAATATAATAAACAAATTATTAAATATTTATATATTAATCTTTCATTTTAAAGATGTTCTAAAATCATTTCTATATTTAAATCAACTAAGGACATTTATATAATTTTTATATTTAATTTTACTATTTCACACCATCCAACCAAACAAAATAAACTTATTATGCCAATTTTTACAGTACATTGCCCCCCAAAACAAGTCAAGTATATATGCCATGATATATTACACCATACAATACCATCCATATTTTTTAAACAGCGTTATCCCATACCATAATATTTTTTTGACATCATTACATTGCATATATACCGGAAAAAATCTTATAATTAAGAAAAAAAATTTCCGGCAGATTTCAATCCAAATGAAACAAAAAGTCCCCAAGATATTCTCATTTGTTTAAAGCGGTGGGCAATTCATAATCATGGGCAAAGGCTACTTAGGTGAGCGCCCTCAACAACGCCCTTTTCCTTCATTTGCATAAATAATATACATTTCGACTTCTCGAAAGTTAAACACAACCATTATGCTAGAACAATAAAATTTGTCTCAGCGCTCAACTCCCATCTCCGCACCATCTCCTGTCGGACAACCATGAATTCGCATCACATCGAGCTAATGACAAAATGCCATGGTAAGCCTTCAGAACTTAGTGCAATTGTCTTCAAGCTCAGCCACATAATAGTGTAGGAAAATGTCATGGAACCACACATTATTAGGACAAAAAGCATGAAGTTCACCTGCCCAAATGGAAAAACCACCACCACTGTGACTTCCTCAAAAACCCTTCCGTATAATTTTGTCCCCTATAAAGAGCCGTCTCCATTGGTGTTACTGCTGCTTCCTCTCCTGCTGGCAGTTGTATTCTTCAGTATCTGCAACAAAAAAACCAATTCATTCATCAAAAAGTAACTTGCACATCTACATAGCCACTGCCTACTTGCATGCAATGACATACTTCATTAGTATTAATTCTTGTCTATACTCTGCTATGATGCATCCTGTCTAATTAAGCATTCTTCAGTAATTCCTAAATAGGATTATGATCCCCACAATTACGTTCTCGGACTCAATTATGTGCTCCTGCTTTATTGAAAACACGATTATAAAAGAGATAAAGCTGAACACCATATACACGGCATTGCTGATGGGAACTCAAAACGATTAGCTATCTTGGCTTGTTAAAATTTTGGAAATTGTACTAGTGAATTGGAAAGAACAGGAGGTGCATAGTGAACTACTGAGGATATTTAAATTCATGGATTCAGAAACTAAGTTATCATACATGTTCAAATTTTATGAATTTTGTCATTCGCTTTTGATTGATGAACAAGCCCTTTTCTCCAAACCTATAGATTTTAATGACAATTTTGAAATAGATTAAAAAGTAGAACCCCAGTGTCCATGGTTCTGTTCATATATCCACCCAGTGGCAGGATGGATTGTAAGAAAAGTTAAGAAAACCCATCCCCTATGTGGGATTTTGAAAAAATTGCGCATTTAGTCTCCTTTTAATTCAAACCCAGGCTACCGAGAGACAAAATATGAATTTTTTTAAAGAGATTCGATTCCAAAAAGAATACCTAAAAATAAATTTGCACTTCAAATTAGAATATAATATTAATGTGATTCTGGTATTTTATGGCCTGCTGTAACAGCCGAGTCCATTGGCCCAACTCTCTACCCAACAAATAACCAGCCTTCATTTTCAACCTGTGGCTGATAGCAAATTTATAAAGCATAAATGCAATTGCGTATATTGACAAAGATGAAGAGAAATTGATAATATGCCACGTGTCACATTGATGGCAATTGGACATGGCCAGACGACAAGTGAATCACATCTGGTGGATTTTGGTCCTTCTATTATTATTATTATTATTATTATTATTATTATTATTATTATTATTATTATTATTATTATTATTATTATTTTATGACTAAAGCATATACTTCATTTGCTTTGTGCTCGACTGATTTGCCAGTTTACCATTAAATTCATTTTCAGACATTATATAATGTCATTTCTTAACATTTAAACGCCTCCACGCTAACAATATATATATATATATATATATATATATATACACTAACGTGGACAGGCACTTGAGAGTAAAAAAATAATAATTTAGTCCTACCAAAATGTAAAGGGGCATACCAACAAATTGTGTCATATAACAAACAAAATATCATCTTCATGATGTGATCATGTGGATGATGTGGGTTCTTCCATATACCCCGTTAATAATAAGCCTCAACTCCTTTCATTTTCCAAATTTTCCCTTTTCTAATGTCAAAAACGACAAGCTGCCTAACCAACCCTGCGTGCTGATTATGCACATGATTTCTTATAATAATTGGTGGGAATCTAAATCTAGATTGAATATTCATAATCATGTCGCATGCTTTTTAAGGAAATATCTTATCTAGAGTTCAAAAATTAGTTTGTGATGGATCAAGCTAACAGTAACTTTATTTATACTACCATATATATCATGAACTTAATCTAAATAATTATTATTCATTTTAATAATGTTAATCATAAAAATTAGGATTAAATGCGATGTGAAATCATAATACTTAAATTTTTAAATGAATAATATTTTTATACTATTTATATCTCAGGTTAATAATAAAAAATCATACGCAATTGGCCATGAATTACTTCTCTCACACGAAAGTCTATTAGTATGTCTTATGAGCTGGGTTTACTAAAGAAAGCATAAACCAAGTTTAGCGAAGTAAAATCCATAAAAATTTGATACGACAGTACTACCATTGATGGTGAAGGTGATGATGAGAGTTATGGGATTAAAACGTACATGTCTAAGCATCTGATTCTCATTTTGCAACGTGGAAAGCCTCTCTTCAAGCTCAGAGTTCTTCTTCTCCAAGTCTTTGACTCTCGTTTCCAAATCATTCAAGTATGCCTTTTTCCTTTCCCGTGCTTGCTGAGCTGAAACTCTGTTTCTCAGTAACCTGAATTCACATTTTTGTCCCCATTCAAAACATTAGCACCCCCATCATTCTTCTAAGGCTATATGGGGCAAAATAGTAATATCATCGCCGGCGAAGAATTCTTACCTCTTTAGTCGCTTGTTTTCTTTGTCGGCTAGGCTCCTTCCTCTCTTTCTGTGACTCTGACCTTCCCCTTGAGCCTGCACTCTTTCTGGACCCGCAACTGAACAGCCGTCTCGACCGGAGGCTGAAGTTCCTGCTGGTTCGCAGCCGATCTCCGGCACTCTCCCGATTTCCTCGTCGTTTTCCATCCCTGAAATTACATCGACACTCAATCAATAAAACAAAATATTAAATATTCGATTCGAAATAACGCAATATCTGGGGAAGTGTGAAGAAACAAACGACGAATTCAAGAAATCCACAACCTTCAAAAAATATCCAGAATGGAAAATTTCAAGATAAGACGAAATCATGAACGAAACCGAAGATAATGATTTACAGATTTACCGCCATCATGCTCTACCGAGTACGCAAAAACTAACATTACACGAAACACAGAAAGAGAGATCGAAAATTCTTTGCAATTCTAAAGGAAACAGATTATTGGAGTAAGAAATTGAATGCGAAAACGGAATTCCATATCCTCTCGGGTCAAACATTATTGAGGAAATAAAGAGAAAGAGGGAACCGACCTTCTATTACTTCAAGTTGAAGAGCAGAGCTGGAAGATCGCTCGCTGCTGGATGGAAGAGAATTGGCTGCAACTGAACTAGTAGCTTGTTCTTGCATTTCTTCTTCACAGTTGCAGAAAACTGAAAGAAAATTTGTTGAAATTTTGTATAGAAAAAAAAAAGAAAAGAAAAAAAGAGCGGGATATTAATCGTTACAGTGAGGGAAGTGTGAAGAGTGATTTTGAGCCGTTGGATTTTCTTTCAATCGGACGGTTAAAAGAGAGAAATCGTGGATGAATTTGAGCCATGAAGAATTATGAGAATCAATGGATAGTGGGATAGAAGCGTGGAGATATATAATTTGTAAAATCTGATTTGATCGGACGAATGAGATGGAAGTGGGAAGAGAAATGCAATGAATTGGGAGTCGGTACCATGTTATGTGCCGGCTGAAAGACGGCTGCTGCTTGCATCTTGATTCTTGGGAAAAAGTATTTTATTTTTCTAGCGCTCGACATGACCGTATATCTGCATTTAATTATTTATTTAGATATTTGCAAATTTTTATAGTATTATAAAGTAATGAATCAAATTAAAATTTGTATTAAAATTTAAATTTAAAAGTATTAGTATAATTTAATAAGTTAGTAAGATGATAATTTTTCAATTTTTTTTTATATATAATTTGAGTGGAACTTGATATTACATCTCAGAATTGAGAGTTAACCTTTTCTATTTAAAGTTTGAATTTACAATTATAATATTATTAAGCTAAATTAATTAATAGAGTTAATATTGATAATTGAAAGGAATCACCTTTAGCGTTTTTAGAAATTAAATCAAAATTGGAATATCAATCATTATCCTACAATATGCACTTGATAGAAAAAAATATTGATAATTGCATTTTTTAACATCTTCAAGATTAAAGTATCAAACTATGATTTGGTTTTTTTCATGATAATCTTCATATTTTAATGAGAATGGATTGAGATTATGGAATTATCCTGTAATTAATAACTACATTTTTTTCCCTTTTTTTTAACTGAAGAAATTAAGAAAATATAGTTAACATTCTTGATTCCGGTGAAATTTCTGGCCCGCATGAGAAAGCTAGGAGTATTTAAGATTGTTTGTGAACAAAAAAAAAGCATATTTAATATTTTTTATTTAATTAACTGATTTTTTTATTTTTTATAAATTTTTGGATTGCTATTGGATAGAAAAAACAGATTTAGAAATTTTTATTTAATTAACTTACTTGTCATTTTTTAAAATTTTTTCTCAGATTTACTTCTAATAAAAATATTTATTTATCTAAAAATAGTTTTCAAAACTCAAAAATTAAAAACAATTTTTTTTCCAAAAATCTCCTCTCTCAAACACAATGTCAAACAAGACCATAGTAGTTTAATACGTTCAACTGTTTCCAGATAGCCAATGAATCCTTTTAACCTTTTAATTTATTTCATCTCATTCTAAAAATAAGTTTTGCATTTATTTTATTTTTGTTCTGATCTTACAATTGAATGCGCCATTCATTAGAAAACTAAAATAAAAGTTCATTATTCGTAAGAATTCTGATGGGAAAAAAAAAAGAAAAAAGAAAGAAGTATTTTTTTTAATGATGAAAGTGAGTAAATTGACTACAAATTAAAAGCTGAGTCTTGAACAAATCCAAAAATTAATTTCAATTATAGTTTAGCGGTAACTGTTGACCAGATGAATAACTAATAATAGATTCTAAATTTGTAGTAATAACAAAACCAATGCAGAAGCAATAAAATGAATGAATAGATAAAATGCATAGATAAAGATACGAAGAGAAATAATTGACAAATTACTCATTACTAGTAAGCCAGCCTAAAATGAGGTTTGTTTTTTCAGATTTGGACTTGGAGATGGCTAAAAGTTTTGCAGAAACTCTAGAAGCTGATGGGTTTGAAAAGCTGCGAAGAAGAGAAGTTGGTGCTGCAAAACTTAAGCTCCTAAAATCCATATTCCTAATATTTGAGCCACTTTGGCATGACCTTAGCTCTTTATACTCTTATCTTCTCATCCCATACTGCCCCTGACGAACCTTGCCTTCTATAAACTTTAGACCTCTGCAAAGTTGCCATGCCCTTCCCTTATTTTGATTATTTGTCTGTGAAATTTGTGGTGCAAAAATGGCTGTTTTGAGGTTTATATAAGAGGAGACAGAAGAATGTCATGGGAAGTATTAAGGAAATAAGTCATGGAATGGAATATCATGAAGGGAACCTCCATGCTGTTTTTAACTTTTGCTATTGGATGCTTTTGGGAAAAAGATACCCATAAAAAAATTTTCCATTTTCATTAATAATAGCAAATCTATGTAGACTTGTGAATACAAACAATACATTAGATCACGAAGATATTGCTTTGTGAATATTTGTAGCTATTATGACATGTAAGACAGTCTGCGGACTATGACCAAAATTTGGCATCGCCTTATGGATCATGTTACAAATCTTTAGTCAAAAGCTGCTTCAAATTTGGCAAACAAAATCCGAGTCAACGAAAGTTATAGGAATTGCATTAGATATTATACTACGTTGATTATCATCTAGACACCACCGTGGGATACCTAAAATTCAAATTATTTATTGGATTTATCCACCTCCAAAGCAAATGCAAACTCAGTAGAGGAAGGTTCCACTGAGTTTGAAGGCTTCATCTCGTATTTCATACATCGACAGGTTCCTTTGACAGAAATCAGTTTCATAAATCTAGAAAGAGCTTAAATTTTATTTATCCATTCATGAGCAAACCACAAAGAACAAGCTAGCAACCATCAGTCTTTTCTCACTTTGCAACTCATCTCAAAACATATGCTGAATGTTAATATTTTACCCTCCCAAATACAAATTATGTAAACAATGTGACATAACTCCGCAGAAAAAGGAGTGTGAGATACAGGAGCCAAACTAAGGTTATAGGCTTGTAGCAAAATGCGAGGGTTGTTACAACACGTTAGCGTCAGTCTCACAAGATTATGAGATTAGTTTTCAGAAGTTTATGAACTTTCAAAACTTATTTTTCGATGTAAATCTACGCTTATTTTTAACAGTTGCTTATGGGATAAATACGTCTACAAAGTTTGGACATTGGCAACCTATTAGGCCGCTTGCAAACAACCAGCAAGTTAGCAGACTTTATGCAGAAGGGAATTCATGAGTATGAAACAAAAATAATTTGAATTACAAAATGTAGATATAAAATATCTCTACAGCAAACTAAACCTGGGAGCCTGAAATTTTTGTGCCTACTATCAAGTGTTGTGTAAAGAGCGAGGTGCTTAGACTTCAAAATGCAGTAAAAAGAAGGAAAAAGTGTACACAATGTTGAATAAGTTCTCCATGGTGCTGTCATCAGATACAATGGAAATATACAGATTGTTTCAACATGAAGAAACAGTTTCAGGAACAGACCTTTGGTAAGGGATGCGCAGCTCTGGAACCCCATCTTCATTTGTTTATCTTCAAACCATTTCACCACTCTTTTCAGAGGCAGATTTGTCACTTGCACAACGCTGCTAATCATAGCATTCTGCATCATTGATAAATGCAAAGACAATGCGAGGAACCAACCTTCCAATATTACTACAGCATAGTTGTTCAATGAGCAGCAAAAGTTCATGATCTTGTTTACAGCTAGGACTCTCAATAAAACACTGAAGTTTGGACATTTTACAGGAAGATAAATTGTAGAAAGATACAAAACTGACACTATGAGCATATAGAACAAAGAATTGCTCTAAAGTAATGAATTTTGAAACTCAAATAGGAAGTGAATCTTAAAATTTGACTTGTGTGAAATCATGGAACAATCTAATCATTGAGAAAGAATCAGCATTTAATCTGATGAAAGTGGTCAGCGTGAATGAGACTTGTTAGCTAAAATTGATTTTTGCACTGCAAATTATTTAAAGAAAATGAAAAGCATATGCAACTTCCTAGACTATTTGACTCGTGCTATTCCTATCACTAAAATCGCTTTATCAGTGTACGCAAATAATTACTTACAGTAGGCCTCTTTGTTCTTCTATAAACTCTTTCAAGAGTATCAACATGGACTTTCTTCAGTCTCTTCTGAGCAAACCATCTGTGCCGCATAACATGGAGTGGCACTTCTTTCTCACTTTTAGATTTCACAACATCTATAGTTGGCTTATCAACAGAATCAATTTCAATTGGTTTAGTTTGTGGAAGTGATGGTGTTGGTACAGACTGATCAGGCAAAGCAGCACTCATTACAACAAGATTTGGAGAAGGATCACGAAGCAACTCAAGAACAATGGCTCTATCAAGGCAAAGCTCAGCAGCAAGGGATTTAATCTGAAAACAAGAAAATTTTCATTTTCGAAGCCAGAACATCATGATATAGGAACTTAATTCAGTAACTGTTGACTTCCATCACCAAAATGTCAAAGTTCTTAAAACAAAAATTGCTAGTAACTACATAGATGTGGAATAAGATGCTCACGCTAGTTTTGCGGCGTCCATTTTTTAGAGCACGAGCCAGCCTTCGAAGTTGCCAATTCTTGAGCTTTACTGGTCTTTCCTCCTCAACATCGTCTTCTTTGATAACATTCCCGTCTTCAACATCATTTCCAGCTGAGTTGAGCATTTCTACATCGCCATCATCACCAACTCCTAGCACCTCCTCTAACTCTCGTTGAAGTTTTTCGATGTCTTCCTCTCTCATATCATCATCAATATCATCACTCACGGATGATTCGTCATTTTTAAGGTCTTCTTTCAGCATGCTAAACAGTGCCTCAAAGGCATCTTCATCAATATCATCTTCCGCCTCTCTCGAATTCTCAAGAGACAAACTTTTCTTTAGGAAATGAGGGAGTTAAACAAAAAAATGAATCAGCAAGGTAATAAGACAATTTTAAAAAAAAATCCTAATTCTATAATTTAAGCGACTAAAAAAATGGCAATTTTTGTTAAATTCAAGAGTTTCTAAGCAATTGATAGTGTCATTTGTCACTAAGAAGCAGAGAAATAGCATCTCATTCCCATCCATGAACTCCGAATTTGATTAATCCGCTTTCGAATCCTTACCTTCTTTTTCTTTGAAGAAGAAGAAGAAGAAGAAATTGCAGAGTTGTTGTTTCGACGGCGAGAGAAAGCGATAATAGAGGAAGTTAGAGGATGACGTGGCAGAACTAGAATGGATGACCTGAGATTTCCGGTGAAGAGTCGCTCAGTTCCCGAAGATGGCCATCTCTGTAGAGCAGCAGAAGTCTTCCAAGACGATAAAGCTGCTGCCATTTTCGCGCTCGCGTACGGCATACGCATTCAGTGAGTTAGACCCGATCATGGGCTGACGGTTCGTATTTGTTTTCATGTGTAAATCCGGTCTAGTCCAAATTTATTAAAAAGCCCAATTATATATATAATTAAATATTTTTTGCGATATTAATATTTATTGATTATGGAATATTATTATATTAACTATCTCAAATATATAACATATATTAAATATTATATAATATTTAATTTGTCAAAACGCCTCTTTGGTTTCCGAAAAAAAATGTATTTTTCGAATTATGAATTTTTATTATGTTTATTGAGTCTTTGAATATTAATTTTAATTTAAAGTGGGTTCTAAAATTA
Source organism: Triadica sebifera (assembly GCA_023653625.1). Lineage (NCBI taxonomy): Eukaryota > Viridiplantae > Streptophyta > Magnoliopsida > Malpighiales > Euphorbiaceae > Triadica > Triadica sebifera. The sequence goes on along the minus strand of CM042910.1, from coordinate 26,635,903 downwards.
AATCCAATATAAATAAATAATGATTCAAAAGCCTGATACTGCAAAAATTATATCATTATTTTTATCAAATTTGAATTCAATATATGCTAGTATAATTATTTAAGAATTAAATTAAATACAATAAAAAAATTATTCTTTTTGCAAAATTATATTGTGTCCATAATTTTAATAATTATATGTTTTTTGAGAAATTATAGTTATTATAAATATTATTTATATTAAATATTGTGTCAGCCAATATCTACTTAATTATAATACAAAAATAACTATAATTTATTATTATATAAATTAATTATATTTTAAGCTCAATAAGTTCTTTCGAGTTTGTTTGAATTTGATAAGAGTTCATTTCGACTCTAATAAGTATCAAAAAAGAAAAAAAGGAAGTCCGATTATATTCAACTCGGGCTCTTCATTTGAAGCGCACCGTTTCGTTCTTTTTAGTTCCTTTAGCATATATACCATCTAAACGCCACGTACCATCCTTTCTTGGTCATGAGTACATTTACTCCGACGGTGATGATCAACTAAGTTCCAGTAGGTACATGGGCACCAGATCCAAAACTCTTTCTCTCTCAGTCCTCGGTTCTTGGGCTGCCAGACTGCTACCGTGTTCTCAATAATGGCAATATCATCATCACCGCCACCATCAACAACAAGAACAACAGCAGCATCGAGGAAATGGCTGAGCAATCTTCCATCAATAGCAGCTCGACTCTATTTCTTCATTATCGTTCTCCAGGTTCCTCTTTTCAGGTACTTTCTTATTTATATGTAGCTTTAAGTCGGATTTCCATTTTTGAGATTTGTGCTCTCTCTCTTCAACTCCTTCCTTGCATAATTCCCCTTTTTCGATTCAGGTGTGTTCAACTTTTTTTCCTTTTTTTTAGCTAATATACTTCCATCATGCTTGACTTGAAGTAATTTCATACTAAATGTGAGATTAAGATCTTCATTTCCTAACCTTTTCCTTTGTAGATTTGATTCTTTTTTTTTTTTTAACTTTTGAATTTTCGAGTAGGTTTTAGCTTGTTTGTTGAATTTAGGCTTCGGCTTGATGCCGAAAATAATTCTTTGTAATTATTAATTAATGATTCGAGGACGATGTGGATGATGTCTTTCTTTAGTTTTCTCAGAGTTCTACTTTTAGGAGGATATGAAATCTTGTGTTTCTTTAGCTAAATCTTTATTTCTGAATTGATTGGCGACAAGAAATACACAGATGAAGTAATGTAATTGAAACTATAATTTCGCTTCTTTTTTTTTCAATATATTCCTACATTAATTAGGAGCGTACTAGAAAAATTAAGAAATGGTAGTTCATATTTGTTGATGACAAGGCACATTAAATAGGGGCAGACATATTAGAGAATAAGAAATCAACTAATAGGGGAAGACATATTAGAGACTTCAGAAATCTACTTTACTCTTAGAAAGCAAATTGGACTATAACTTGGAACAAATGAAAAAGGAAAGTGAGTTTATTTTGGTGGGACAGAGAGAGTATGATATAGTAAAGAGAATCGTCTGAAACTGTTACTAGCTAAGCAAATGTTCAAAGACTTGTTGATTTTTTCATCCTTGATTTCGTAGTTTTGCTTGTTTGGCTGTCCAGAAAGATGAGCAAGGCTCAGTTTCAAGGATTATCATTATTGAAGGCAGTGATTAAAGTGATTGATCAATCTTAGTTAGTCTATGGCTTGATTCTGCTGCAAAATGAAAAATATCATTGAATTGAAACTTATTTTGAATTCCCTAGAGGGGAGTACAGGAAGCCTTTATTAGATCTAAGTAGTAAAACCCTGAAATTGAAACTTGGAAGTATAGACCTAATATTGTGTTTCATTCATTAGACTGGCTTTGCTTTGAACTTGTCTCAATTTCTAGCTTCCTTGTTCGTCGCTGCTATAGTTGAAATGTGTTTATTTATCTATAGTTCTATACCTGGCTGATTTATAAACATATAATAAGTAACCATTTCTACTCGCACAGGGTCCCTTGTAGATCTGGCATGTGTTCAACACCAATTCATGTCACATCTTCCCAATTGATTGCAAGTGAGATCTTTCCTGTTCCTGTTGTGAAATCTCTTCTCTACCCTGGAGCTATTGCAAATGGTCTGATCAGAAACATGACTGTTCCAACCTGGGACAACCTGTTAACTATATATAACTTGACCAGTGTGAAAGAAGCTCCTGCAGTAACAGATCTCCAGCGCCTAGAGGTTTGATTCTACTCAACTTCATGTCTCCCTCTTTGTTGTCATTGATTTTTTTTCTTTCCCATTGTGTGGGGAAGAGGACATAGCCATATACCATTCTCAATGGTTCCTAAGTATATTTTTATAACGATGCATAAGAATTAGGATCAAATTTTCAAGTATAGCTTTCTGACTATATATATATATATATATATATATATTTATATATTGTGCATCAATTTCCTTTTTAGATGACATGTTTACATGCGTGTATTTTCCTGTGATGGTTTGAGTCATGCAGTTTTCCTCCATTATTTATAATCATGCGTCTAGGTCACGATTTTTTTCTATCCTATGGGTATGATGCAAAGGTAAGAAAGCTGATTTTATTTGTCATCATTTCTTCTTGTATGATTAACTTCTTTAGAGCTTTATTTAAGCTTAGGGAAAGTATATGGTTGTATAATTGGGGTAAATTAAGTAACTGAGAATTTCACATAATTCGGTTGATTGCCAAAAATAATTTTAAGTGCTATAGATCTATCACTACAGGCTGATTTATAACCATAAACACCTCTGGTTTTGTTTTCATTGATAAACTGCTCTTACTTTTAAGGAGAAATCCTAGCAGCAATTCAAGGTGAGATATCAGCAATCTCCAGTATGGAATTTTACATGTTTAGCTCATATAGCTGTACTCTGATCTTGTTTACATATATATTTTGTACATATCACTAGAATTAAGGCTTGTCATAAATATCTGTAAATATTGCTTAGAAATCAATCAGAAAACCAAACTTTTTGAACTGAAACTCTTACTCTGTAATTAAGGGCAAACCGGTACTTGGTGTCTTTTCTCTGTGTTAATGGAAATTTTACTCTATTGTGATCCCTATTTAGTTGATCCAATAATTATAACCTGTCTTTAACAGGTTTTTGATGTGCCTCTGAGCTATTTTACTTTCATTTTGTAACCCCTTCCAACTTCCTGATTCAATTTCACCATTCTGCTTTTTGTATGTGTCTTGATTGTTCTTATCCAGGTTCTTGCCGGAAGCTATTTTTCTGTGGCAGGAGCACTTGTGGGCATTCTAAAACCTGGTAGGATGAGTATGTTTGGAACACTTTTGGTAATTTGGGGACTTGTCAAGGAAGGGATCCTTGGAAAGCCAGCAAATACTGATCCTGCTAGAGCTGTCTACGTCTACCCTACTATGTTGCTTGCTCTGATCTGTGCATTCTCATCTGTGAAATATGATGTGAAGAAGGTTGTGAGAAGTGCCTCTGCTCGACCCATTGCAAAGCCTCTGCAAAGCTCTTCAAAATCAAAGCTGAAATGAGTTGAACACCTGGAATCGAAGCTCTTCTGAACTTCCCACAGTAATGAGTTGAAACTTACATGTTTTTGCATGTCATTTTTGAACACAAACTACTTCGATATCATTTGAGCTGAGAACCTGGTTAAAAAAGGGAGAAAGAAAGAAAGAAAGAAAGAATGGTGATGAAGGGCTAGTTTACCCCTTAACTTTTTTGTGGTGATCAATTTGTTTCAAAATTAATGTTTAGGCCACGTTAATATATAACTTTCTATTTGTGGTAAATTTAATTCATTTCGTTCTCAAAAAGCTATTTTTCATATATTTGTTTCTTTGTTTTTGTTTTGATAGTTATTTGAATTCGTAATTCATTATAAGATTATAAAAGAAAGTCATGGTAGGGAAAGATATTAAAAGAGGAACAAGGTACATATTGATGGATCAAAACATAAAGAGAACACTGACATTTACTCAACCCAAGTAGCTCTTAACTAAATTCAACGGGACTCCTACATCAAGAAAATTTGATCCTAAAGCCTAGAACTAGAAACTAGAAAGTATAATGGCATCAACAACATGATGCTAAGCCTAACATATTCATAGTAAGCTATCAGTTGTATGTGTACTTGGTTACGAAGTATAAGCAGCACAGCCAGGATGACAACTAAAGCTATGAATGCTACAGCTGGGAGAGCCTGAACATATCAACGCGAGACCTTACAAAATAGATCAGCTTGAAAGTCATGGATCGAAGATTCGCTTCAATATCTCGAATTTCTTCTCTCATATTGTGAATTCTTCTTCTCCTTTCAAGATAATCCATGTGTGATTTGTTGAGGCTCGGATAAATATAAGAAGAAAAGAAAAGAAGATGTATACCTTGAGGGCTTCACTTGATAGAAAGAATTTATATTAAGACGTTTTTGTCGACATTCAGAGGGGCTGACCTTCTTGTTAACATAAGATGTGAAATTGAATTCAAATTACAAAAAAAAGATGTATAAAATACTTTCCAAACTTGCCTCTGATCCATCAAAATTGATTGGTTTGCAGTCTTAAGGCTGCCATGGAATGAGAAAGATTTGTTATCCATGCTCAGCATGTTCTATAGCTCTTTCTGCAATGCAATAGGATAGAATCTGCTTCAAAGTTTCTTTCCTTGCTGCATATATAAAGAAACAATGATTGGGGAAAATAATTTTTTGTACCGTATGAATGAATTTAAAGATGTCTTTTAATTAATTTATTGACTTTTTTTTTCTGAGTTGACACTTGAGCTCATTGCCTGAGCGCATTGCTAAGGGAAAATATATATGAGGTAGGAATTATAAACAATATGAAGCTGAAAGTAGAGAACGACATAGGCTGATTGTGCAATAATATACTTGCTCAGAAGCCGTCCCTAATGTAACACATAGACAAGTCGTGTTAGTTAAGTTTTTCAGATTAGATTTTAAATGTTATTTTAACATTAACTTAATTAGTTCATTATGTTTATATGTCACTGTCACAATTAAATACTGAGCTAACAATAGCAAAAATATTACATGTCACTGTTATAATTAAATACTGAGCTAGTGGCTTAGCGCTTTAATTATTTATGATTATTATCTCCAAGAAGAATGCAGATCAACTATACATAGATGGGTTGAACTGTAAAATCAATCTGAAGAAACATCAAAGCTAATTGAGCAGGGAAATGACAGAACATAAAGTTTGAGTGAGAGTGAGTAAAAGGAGAAAAACTGCTGCAATTGTTGATGCAGTGAGCCATGGATTCCCAAAATAATCACGAATGAAAGTTGCATTCCAACTGTGCCACAGCACTTCATAGTAAGCTTCCAGTTCCATTGACACTTTTGAGTAATAGAAATACCCCTCGCACAGAGTTATGTGCATGCGCAGATTGTTCACCAAACTTGCCACTTCGCCGCTGCTGCCAAGCCTATTAACTATAATCTTCTCATTGATAAGCAGATCCACGTCTTTATCGGTGTCGATTAGGCAATCCAACATGAAAATGTAATCACAAATGTAGGTATTGTAAGGATACAAACATATCTCCAAGGCCATCAGGTTTCGGATATGGGATTCAGTCCTGTTGTAAATATGTAAGCTTGGAATTTCCAATACTTGATTGGTAAAGTTTAGCTGAAGTAAACTTTTGCTTGAACTAACCTTGAACTTCACTCCTGCTCCTTGCAGCTCTGTTGCACTGCGAATATGTTTCACTTTGTCATCTCGGATCGGTTCGGATCTCTCACACCAAGGTAGCAGGAAATTCCTGAACATATCAGTGAAATGTTTTGGTTCTAATGGGGAAGATCTGCCTTGCTTGTTGAAAGATTTGAAGAAGTGAAAGGAGAGTTCAAGCAAGGATGGGAGGCTATTTTCGAAACACGAAAAGGATAGTTTGTATAAATCATTGATGACAGAAAATGGAAGTTGGTTCTCAATCAGCATCAAATCATTCTCTATATCTTCTCGCAGCCACTGTTTAAACAGGACATAATCATGTTCTTCTTGCAAATCAGGGAAATAGTTTCTCAAGAAATGTTCGATGATGAAGCTCGAGTCGATCAAGATCATCTTTACAAACTCATCACTGCTTAGTTCAATGGACTCAGCATAACAGCTACGAATGACATCTTCCTTGTGCTTTATGGCTTGAACAAAATTGGTCAAGCTAGTTTTAGATCTCTCAAGGAGTTTTGCAAGATATCTCAGCTTATGCTTCTTCATTCTTTGCAGGTTTTTATCGCCATGGTGAAAAGGGCCGATTGAAATAACCTGAGGAGTGTAGGCTGCTTCATTCACATGGCGAATTCTCGAAGGAACCCTGTAGATACAGCAGTGAGATGACAATGGTGGCTCTAAATTTTCTAGCATTTCTTCAAGCTTCTTTGAAAGTTCATTTTCAGTTAAACAACTTTCTTCTCCATTTATTTTCATAGTTGCACTACCACCAATTGCTTTGCCTGGTGAATACCGTGATCATTACACCTAATCAAGGCAAAAGCTGCAAAAACCACTTGACCAATAAAATTCAAATTAAGAAATCTTTTTCTTTAATGTACTTTAAAAAAGACAGAAGGGTTGGAAAACTGTATTGAAGTTTCAGAACTAGAATTATGCAAATAAAAAAAAACAAAAAATTGATTGAGAGATGAATGACTAACATATTGCAACATGAAAATAATCTTTAAGACATTATAATTATACAAAGAAATCATGCATGTATACAGGAGGAGAAAAAATATGGAGAGTTAAGATTGGCACCTGCAAATCTTAATTCACCATTCATGGAATGCAATAGGACAAGACATAGAATTGTCGCATCTTCCTGTTTCTTTCCTTGCTCCATATATAAAGAAACAAAGATGGAAAAATACTTACTTAGATTGGTCTATAATAATTTTTTTTCCATAATAGTTTATCATTAATTTGGTCAGTGACACAATTTATAGACCCGGTCTAAGTATGTTTTTAATTTATTTCATTAACACTTTTTTTTTCCAGAGTTGACATTAAGCTTATTGGCTAGTGCATGGGTTTTGCTTGCAAAAGAAAAAATATATGAGGTAGGAATTATAACTACTCCACAAAAAGTGAGATTATATGTGTCACTGTGATAACTGATATGTGTGCCATTTGTCCAATAATTGTAGAAAAAATAATCTACAATAGAAGAGATATGAATTTCAAATAAGTAAAATTTAAAGTTCAAAATATACTAAAACAATAGCAACTAGATCCATACTCTCACCGTATCTACATTGCCCATCTAGTGGCATATGCATTACCTACTGGCTGCTTGACTTGGCAATTTATTTTATAAATTGCTTACATGTGAAAATGATAATTTTTTAACCATTGATATCAATAGTGAGGAAAAAAGAAGAGAAAAGAAAAGAAAAACCCAAGTGGTACTTGAAATGAGAAAACTAGATAGGCTGGTTATATAATACTTAGATCCGCTTCATGATAAGTAAAATGATAGATTGCATGTAAGTAAAGTATATAACATTTGTTATTAGCTTAGTTAATCAAAGAATAAAGTCTAAAAAAGAAATGCGAAATAAAAATAAGCACACATTTTTTCAAATTTAGATTTTGATCATTAGTTATAACTTATACATTCATCTTTTTAAACTTACAGATTCATCAGTTATAATTTACAAGTTTATCAATTATAACTTATAAGTTTATCATTTGAACTTAGAGATTCATCATTCTAAACTTACAAATTTATTATTTAGAAGTTACAGTATCATTATTTACAAGTTATAAATTTATCGTTTAAAACTATCAGATTCATTATTTATAAATTACATGTTCATCATGTAGTGTTGCAGATTTATCACTTAGAACTTAGTTCATCATTTAGTTCTAACAAGTTTATCGTTTGAACTTAGAGATTCATCATTCTAAACTTACAAATTTATTATTTAGAAGTTACAAGGTCATTATTTACAAGTTACAAATTTATCGTTTAAAACTATCAGATTCATTATTTATAAATTATATGTTCATCACGTAGTGTTGGAGATTTATCACTTAGAACTTAATTTATCATTTAGTTCTAACAAATATAAACTAATAGTTTCTAAATAATGAACCTGTAATTTTTAAATAATAAATCTATTGCTACTAAATGATGAACTTATAAGATCTAAACGATAAATCTATAAATGATGAATCTGTAAGTTATAGACAATAAACATAAAATTATAAACGATAAACCTGTAAATTCTAAATAATGAACTTACAAGTTTAAAATGATGAACCTAAATATTTTTAATAAATTCATCGTAGCAACTCAATTTTCCTTCTCAATAGATCATTTTTAGTTTAAATATCTTAATTTTCAACCATTTTCATGCACAAATATATCAAAAACTTATGATTTCTCATCTCAAACAATAATAATAATAAGTAAAACATTTAAAAATACTAAAAATAAAATCAAATATGCAAATAAAGAGTTTTATGTCTCTAGAACAGTTTTACAATAGAGAAATATTTTTTTTTCTTTTATCTCTTTGAAGAAGATGATGATAATGATAATAATAATAATAATAATAATAATAATGAAGAACTGGATAATAAAAATACGTGCAAATTATTTAATTAAAAGAGCAACACGATGTTAATTTGAAATTGAGACCACGACATGATTCAAGTCTAGTCCGATAAAGGGAAAAAACCCACTTCTACTCAAGCAAATTCTTGGACCAAGCGCAAGTGAGATGGACAAGATGAAGCCCACCAAGTCCAAAAATAGTATTAGAGCCTCCTATTCTTAAAATTAGAATACAATTAGAGGTACCTGTCTTAAAAATCAAATCATGTTTTTAGAAGTTGATTCCGAGAGAGATATTTTTAATTGATTAAAAAAAAGTAACAAATATATTTTTATGGACAGAGTAAGCATTTAATAGGAGAAATTTGATTTATAAACCAGTTTTCTTGATTTATATTTAGGGAGTATTTGGGATAATTTTTTTGATTTAACTGATACATTTTTTAAAATTTTTTTATAAACGGTCATTCTTAAACCTGGTAAAAATATATATTTATTTTTTTAAAAAAAATAATTTTCAAAATTTTTAAAAATTAAAAATAAATTTTATTTTATAAAACATGTTTTTCCGAAACTTGCTTAATTAGAGAAATTTGACTGCCTATCAATATCTCGTTAGGTATCATAGGGTTAGGGTGGTCACAAGGCAGAGATGCGTTGTTTGCTCAGAAGCTTCACTGTTGCCTTCTAATGAAGCATCTTATTAAATTGAATATTGGCTTTGCATACTCTATGGTCCAACAACTTATGGGTATTCAGAAGGAACCTAGGAAGAGTTTCCAATATAATATATAATTTTTAAGCAAACGAAATTCCAATATATATTATGTACCTCCCAATCAAAAGAAGAGGGGAAAAAATAAAACCCTTGCCCTTCCATTCTTGAGCTTACCTGTGCTTACTTCACTAGAACGAACATTCCAAACTTTGAAAATTTATGTAAGGCGTTTTGTTGCTTTCACCGACCATTCAAACCAAGGTAGCCACCTAAAAAGACAGTGAAGTTTGAAATGACAAGAACAGAAACTGAGCTTCATGAGGCTGGGGTCCGATTTAAGGTAGCGTCAACCAAACACTTACTGGACCCACAATTCATTGATGGTGTTGTGGAAATACCATATGTATCGGTGGCTGAAAGGACGGAAGCATTTTTCCGAAATTTGATTGCATTCGAGCAGTGCCGTTGTGAGAATTCATACATAAGTGATTATATTGTCATCATGGACAGCCTTATAAACACCGTCAATGATGTGGAATTATTGTTCATAATGAGATTGTGAAAAACATGTTGGCTAACAACCTAGAAGCATCAATGCTTTTCAACAACCTTGCAAAGGAAATTTCATTTGATTCTATCGTATTCCATTACTCTACTCTCTATGAAAACCTAATTGCCCACTGCAAAGTTCGTTGGCATAAGTGGCAGGCAACATTGAAACACAATTACTTCAACAATCCATGGGCAGCCACTTCTGTCATTGCAACATTTATTCTTCTAGTGCTCACTTTCATACAGGCAGTGTGTTCCGTGATGCAGGTCTGATAGCATACCATACTCAAACTGTTTTTATGTTTTATTTGTTTGATAACTCCATTTTTTCTTTATGCAAGTATTTATTACCAAAGTTACAGTGTAATTGTTCTATGAGTAATGCTACTCCACACGCATTCGTATAGGACGCAGATGTGTGGTTTAGAATTTTCCTTGTTCTATTTATATTATGAGCTTAAATTTTGTATTTATTCTTCTTATGATATGTTGGAATGTAGAATCCACTCATAAATTATGAAGTCAATCTTCAAGAAAAAATTATGAAGTCAAAGCTGGTACTCAGTTGACATTTTGTGTCGTCCACGAAATAATCGAATCAGCGTCACAGTCCACATCTGAAATCGTTGATATGAATATAACTACAAAGAACAAATACAATCCACTTGATAGAGAAAGATAAAACACCAAAGCTTTCTTTAAATTAACTTACTTTTAGCAGCACAAATAGATATGATTTATAAATAGAGTTTGGACAGATTTGGCATCCATTCAGATAAACAGAGACAGTTCACATCTAATGAGCAGGCTTATCATTTTAGGAAATAATTAAAATATATGCCTTTTGAAAAGGAATACATGTATTAATAAATCTAATAAACTAATGGAATACATTGAATAGCTAAATGTCTCCAGCAGTCAGTAGTGCGGCCCAGTTCCTTGGAGAAACAAATAGTTGGTTCATTGATCTCATTTTGTCAATAATCGATACCATGTATTATGAACGAGGTTCCTTCATATGAAAGTGTCCTACCCTTGGCCTCAATACACCATAGATGACCTTGCAATTCCAGAACTTCTTGCATTCCAGTTATTTCCCATACAAACTTACATAGCCCAAGAGCCCTGTCCAACTGCTTCACCTCACTCCAAACCATTTTCTCCTCATCTGAAGTCAAAATCCTCCCCATGCATAAGCAAAACCTAGTTCCACCATCACCACTATAAATTCCACCACATAAATGAACTTCAATGTCTTTAACATGTCCATAGAGGTAATATAGCAAAAGTGTGAACAAACAACGCGATGACTGACCCAATGTACTGGAGAGCTTAATCTGCACGAGGCTTTTTTGATGTCGAGCCTTCTTGTATCCAATACCTTTATCAACCAACGTGATAGAGAATGAGAATAATAAGTACACAGTTCACACATAGGCCCATAATTTTGGTATGAATATTCTAGAAAAAGAAAGAAAAAAAGAACACGTAAGGATAAATTAGTTATAAATAGGTAGTGGGAGGAGAGGAAAGAATCAGGTTGGGTATTCGGAAAATTTTTGGGTCTCTAAGCTACTGGTTAGAGAAGGGAATTATTCCCTGGGCGTGTCTCTATGCACATATGTTCTTTTCTTCATTTTCTTGTTTCCATTTCCTTAATACCAGTGTTAGCATATTTCTAATCCGATAGAAGAAGATCCCTCAATATAAGCTCAGTTGCTATTCATTCTTGAGTATTTTTCTCTGCCGTGTTTATCTCTTTAGTGTGGTTGTGTTGTTTGCTATTACACCACATCCTTGATCTGAGACAAACCTTATTTCATTACCTCTAGCTTCACCACATGATAAAGTAATCCCTTCACTTTGCAGACATCCAATAAGATCATTGACCATCTCAAGAAGATTTTCCCATGTAGCAGAACAAGGTGAATTAACACGTTTTTGAGGTCCAAGCTGCATCCATGGAGTACAATCATAATCTGAATTATCGATATCAACGGCTACAAGTTATTTGTTGCCCCATGTTACTTCCTTTGCCTGAATATTCATTATACAAAAAGTTCATCTGTGACTTCAAACCATTTAGTATCTCCTTAAGTGCACTTACCTATATCCGATGTTGTTACCTGCGAGCATATTGTTAAACTCTCCAACTTCCTTTTTTGGACAGATACATAAAGGAATCGCTTACTTTGGTGACTGAATTCACAATCATAGGCTCTTTTTCACTTGATCTCATAAAACAATCAATTGCCTTGCATTTTACATTATCCGACAGTGCCTAGTGCCTCTATTCTTTCTCTCAACTTATGTTGAACCAGTGGAGAACCAATAAAGACCTGTACAAGCGACTTCAAAGTCAGCATCTTGTGTGCCATTCAATCATCAATTATGATCGAACCATCATTGATATTCACTAACTTTCCGTCAATCAAATCTACATTATATAACTGGCGAGTCAATTTTCTTACATGTGGGAATGCTTTTCCATACCATCGAAAAGGCAAAGTCTCTTTGTGGGATTCTCTTGAGCAGTAATACGACATTAAATGAAAGCGAAAATTTCTATTTCTCATGCATCTTAAGTACTTTGTAGCATATAGAACCCTCTGTGCATGCCTATAGGTCACTATTAGCTACCCAAATACTTTATTGCAAGCAAATTAACAAATTTCATTGCAACATTTTATCAAACAAGCAGTGGACAAAAAACTCCCGCAAAACTTTGTCAATAACAGATTGATTTGTGATTAATTAATCACATAGAAGTGCATAATTTACCAAAATATCACTCCAAATCAAGCGTTAAAAGAAGATTAAGAGCAAAAGCCTGCTTACAATATTGTGAGAGCACGAAGTGCCACAGAAGCCCTCGAAGAAATCTGTAAGTGTGGAGTGTCGATAGAGAAATTTAGATTTGGGTCGTCGTTTCATTGTTGGGCCATAAGTGCAAAACCATAAGCGCGAAGGCCTAACTGGAGTTGACCATCGTTTGATTTCAACCCAGAATCGAACCATTATCATTGATTTAGGGCTCTGAAACCTTGAGTCCAAGGTTTGATTTGGATTCTCGTACTCCAACCTTAAACCAAAAACGAAATTGCAGGTCCGATTCCGGTTTAAACAGAAAAAATATGGAGTTTTCTAATTTTTCTTGTAGAAAAGTATGTGAATTATGTGAACTTTTATTTCTCCATACCCCAATAGGATATGTAGGCAATTAAATTTCTAAAAAAAAATTAAAAATTAAACATAAATCATCCTTTTTTTTTCCTCTTTCTACTTATTCTTAAAAAAAAAAAAGATAATTGGATAATTTTATATTCAATCTCTAATATTAATAATACTCAGTTGATCAAGCTTTTTGAGTTAAAATAGTCCAAGATTGATATTTATAAATTAATTTAGTAAAAAATTAAAATGTAATTTCTCTATGTATATTTATTAAAATGTGTATCACTGTATATTTTAAATGTAATTTACATATATTATATTAAAATTTTGATTTACAGTGACGAGTAAATGGAATTCAACCCTTCTTTAATTTCCTTGCATTTAGGTTATTGTCCAAGTTAATCACATATGTTTCTTTATTTATGTGATAGAAATTATACGTTTCTTGATAAAGATACAAAATAGAAAAAAAAAAGTGCGAATATTTTTTGTGGCTTAAGTTATAGACAAGTATGTAACAGTTAAGAGAGTCACATTAAAGATGATAAAAATGTTAAGTTGGTGGATTAATGACCATAAATTAGTTAGTAGATTAATATTCATAAATTAGTTAGTGACTTAATTACCACAATTTTGTGAGGGGCTTAATGACCACAAATTTAATCATTGTGTTGGCTATAAATAGTCATGAACTATATCATCCAAAGCATCTCAAAGCAATACAAATTCTTTTTTTTTTCTTTCATATTTTCTCTTGTGATAGAGGTTTTGATAAAAATGTTCATGGGTAATTTCTTGAGTTGTGAGAGATATTTGTTGAAGGTTTTTATAATATTTTCCTTTTAAATAGCCATTTTTTTTATATTCTCCTATCATGAAAGTACACAAATTGTCGAACCACATTAAATATTTGTATTATTTTTTATCTGTGTTATTAATCATTTTCTTATTCACTTATTTTTCTCCATATCGGTATTATGTCTCAATAAATTGGTATCAAAATCTGACTTTTGTGTTAATATTTACTTATCGTATATTTTGTGGTTACCACTAATAAGTGGATCATGCACATTAGAAAATAAGTTAAATTATTTATTCACCTTTAAATGTTGTATAAAAGTTATGTATACCGCAAAGTTTGGTGTGGAGAAATTTAATAGAGAAAATGATTTCAATTTATGACGTATAAAGATGTAGGCTCTGCTAGTACACCAAGATTTAACAAAAAGCCTTGAAGAGGGAGATGTTTGTCAGACAAAGAGAATGATGAGATAATGAATAAAGCACATAGTACACACTGTTTTGATGTTTGGGAGACAAAGTTTTGCAAGAAATATCTGACGAAGATACAACTGTAAAGTTGTGGTTGAAAACGGAAAGCTTGTACATGACTAAATTACTCACTAACCGATTGTATTTGAAAAAATAACTTTATAATCTTCAAATGCAAAAAGGTAAACCTATTAAAGAGCACTTGGATAAATTTAATATAATTATTATTGATCTTAAAAATATAGATGTCAAAATTGATGATGAAGATCAAACAATAATCTTATTATATTCCTTGACAAATTCCTACAAGCACTTCATTGATACCATGATGTACGGTCGTGATACTCTTACCATGGAAGAAGTCAATACATCATTAAATTCAAGAGAATTGATTAAGAGAGTATCAAAAAATAAATTTGAAGGCAATATGGAAGGTTTAGTTGCAAAGGAAAAATGAGAAAAAAGATGTTTCACTAATGGTCGAGCCAGATCCAAGTCCAAGATAAAATCAAAGCCAAAAAAATTGTAATGTTATCATTGTAACAAATAAGGAAGTATGAAGAGAGAATGTCCAGAGCACAAAGCCAAAAGAAATGAGACAACTTCTGAATCTAGAAATGCAACAGTAGCAGATGGTTACGACAATGAGGATGTTCTTACAGTTTCAGAATATGACTCAAAAAATGAGTGAGTCCTTGATTCAGGTTGTCCGTACCACATGAGTCCCAACAAAAATTGGTTTATTTTATATCAACTCTTAAAAAGATGGAATGTCTTATTAGGAAATAACAAAACCTGTAAGATCATCTGTATCGGTACAGTGAGGATCAAGATATATGATAGAACTATGAGAATATTGACAGATGTTAAACATGTTCTGAAACTAAAGAATAATTGATTTCTTTAAACACACTCGATTCAAATAGCTACATCTATAAAGGTGAAGGTAGAGCTATATGAATCTCAAAATTTGCTCTTATTGTAATGAAATGAATGAAGGTTAATGGCATATACATACTTAAAGGAAACACAGTTACAGGTCCTGCAGTTATAACTTCAACATCTGATTGTGATGTTACCAAGTTATGACATATGCGTCTTAGGCATATCAGTAAAAGAGGTCTAGCCGAATTGAGTAAATAAAGTTTTTTGCGCAGTCAGAAGACCGGAAAATTAGACTTATGTGAGCATTATGTATTTGGAAAATAATGCGGGGTGAAGTTTAATACGATGATTTATCCAACGAATGATACCTTAAACTATATTCATTCGGATCTATAAGGTCATTCTCTAATTCTTTCTCACAATGGTAACAAATATATACTAACTTTCATTAATGACTCAAGAAAAAGTTTGGGTGTTCATCCTAAAATGCAAAGATGAAGTGTTTGTCAAATTCAAATAATAAAAAATCTTGATTAAGAAACAAACTATAAAGCAAATCAAGTGTTTGAGAATAGATAACGGTTTGAAGTTTTATGGGAAATAATTCAATAAGTTCTACAAGGTTTATGGTATGGTCAGACATCGTACCGTAAAACACACTACATAACAAAATAGGCTCACAAAATGAATGAGCAAAACTTTAATAAAGAGGACAAAATACATTCTCTTTAATGTTGGACTATCAAAGGAGTTCTACAATGAAGCTGTTAACATAGCTGGTTACTTGATTAATAGATGTCCATCTTCGGCAATCAATTTCAAGACTCCGAAAGAAGTAAGGTTAGGTATTTCAGCTAGCTATGAAAAACTAAGAGTATTTGGATGTGATGTGTTATGATCATGTGAATGAAAGCAAACTTAAGCCAAGGGCAAAAAAGTGCATTTTCCTTAGGTATCTTGAAAGAGTAAAATAATACAAGTTATGGTATCCAGAAAAAAGGAAATGCATCATTAGTAAGGATGTGACTTTCAATGAATATGAGATGTTTAAGTTTCTTGAATAGTCTAGAAAGAATGTAGATGTGGAGTCATTCGAATAAACCTCAAGGGACTAAGAAGATAAAGGAAAATATCCACTTGAGAAAATAAATACAGAATAATTGCAATACTATCAATTGACTAGAAATCGACAGAAAAGAGAAATTAAACCTCTCCAAAGGTATGACTATGCAGACACGGTTGCTTACGCTCTTAATGTTGATGACAACAACGAGCCTCAATCATACCAATGAGCTATCAATAGCCAATAAGCTATCCAATTGATAGCTGCAATGACATAAGAAATTGAATCTCTTCACAAAAATTATACTTGAAAAATTGTTGAGAAACCAAAAGATCAGAAGATTGTTGGAAGCAAATGGATCTTCAAGAAGAAATAAGGAATCCCCAAAGTTGAAGATGCAAGATTTAAAGCTCGTTTGAAGGCAAAAGGTTACACACAAAGAGAAGGTATCAACTACAATAAATTTTTATCTTCAGTGGTGAAATACAACTCAATTTGTACTATACTTGCCATTATTGCTCATTTCAACTTGGAGCTTGAGCAACTAGATGTCAAAACAGTTTTTTTGCGTGATGATCTTGAGGAAAGAAACTATATGAAACAATATAAGTGATTTGAAGTTCAAAGTAAAAAAGATCATGTGCGTTTGTTAAAAAAATCTTTGTATGGTCTAAATCAATCTCTCAGATAATGGTACAAGTGCTTCTGGATTTTTATGATTGGAAATGACGATTGTAGGAGTAAATATGATCTTTGTATATATTTCAAGAGGCTAGTTGATAGATGTAATGACTGGACCAGCCCTTTGCATGACAGACTGCGCCCATCCACCGTCTCACTGAGACCAACGGGCTGCCGGGGTCCATGGCCCAATACCTCCAACCCATCACTACCAGCCCTTTGCATGACAGACTGCACAATATATTGTTGGAGATGAAAGTCAAACCCTCAACCTCCCTTTAGCCTCAGTAAGAGACTACCAATACGAGACGACAGATGGGCGCAGTCTGTCATGTAAAGGGCTGGTCCAGTCGTTACATAAAAAATGATGGTACAATTGGTAGTCTCTTACTGAGGCTAAAGGGAGGTTGATGGTTCGACTCTCATCTCCAACAACCTACTGTGCAGTCTGTCATGCAAAAGGCTGACAGTGATGGGTTGGAGGTATTGGGCCATGGACCCCGGCAGCTCATTGGTCTCAGTGAGACGGCGGGTGGGCGCAATCTGTCATACAAAGGGTTGGTCCAGTCGTTACAATAGATCTTTTATTTATTTGCTCCTATATATTAATGGTATATTGATTGCCCGTAAAGACATGTCAGAAATCAATAAGTTGAAAGCACACTTAAATGGAGAATTTGAAATGAAAATTTTGGAAGCTGCAAATTTTTTTTTTGGGAATGGAAATCTACAAAGATAGGAAAGCAAACACATTTTTTCTATTATAAAATAAGTATAAAGAAAAGGTATTATAACGTTTTGCAATGGAGAATTCAAAACTTGTTAGCACTTTATTAGCAACTCATTTCAAAATTTCAGTAACGTTATCACCATAAACTGAGGATGAGAGAAAAACATATATCACATATCCCTTATGCTAGTGCAATTGGCAGTCTCATATACGTTACGATATGCACTAGACCAGACATTACATACGCTATTGGTGTGGTCAGCATGTACATGAGAAATCTTGACAAAGTTCACTAGCAAACTATACAATGGATTTGCCCTACTTAAAAGGTACTACTGATGTAGGCTTGGTCTATGGAAAATTCAAAGATGCTAAAAGAAAAATTACTAGCTATATTGATTCAGATTATATTGGAGACTTAGATAAGCGAAAGTCGTTCACTGGATATGTCTTCATTATTTGCGAATGATGCTTCAGTCTATTGTTACTTTGTCTACTACTGAAGTTGAGTATGTCGCAACAACTAAAGCAGTAAAAGAATCTATATAATTGCAATGATTAATCAGCAATTTTGGATATATAATTGAACGAGATAAAAGTCTATTGTGATAATCAAAGTATCATACATCTGATAAAAAATCCAATGCATCATAAACGAACTAAACACGTAGATGTTTGGATGCACTTTATTCGAGATTCAGTTGAGCAAATGAATGTTCAAATAGATAAGATATCTACAACAAACAATCCAACAGACATGGTAACCAAGTCAGTTCTAACGACAAGTTTAGATATTGTCTGAATTTGATTGGTATATCAGTAAGATAATTCCTTGAGAGGGAGAGCAGCAACATAAGACACTATGAATAACTTAAACTAATGTGGAGATTTATAAATATTTTTTGTGGATTAAGTTATGGACAAGTATATGACAATCAAGAGAATCACATTAAATGTAATAAAAATGTCAAGCTAGTAGATTAATGACCATAAATTAGTCATTGATTTAATGACTACAAATTTAACCATTGTTTTGACTATAAATAGCTATGAATTCTACGATCCAAAGCAATACAAATTCTCTTTCATTTTTTTCTTTCATATTTTCTCTTTTGAGAGAAAGATTCATTAGTGGGGGGTTTTGGTGAAAGTGTTTTTAGGTAATTTCTTGAGTTGTGAAATACATTTGTTGGAGACACTTGTAATATTCTCCTTTTATATAGTAAAAATATTTTCGCTGCCCTATTATATAGGTAGACAAATTATCGAATCAAATTAAATTCTTATTTCTCTTTTATATATGTTATTAATCATTTTCTTACTAACTTATTTTTATCCATAAGCACATGTCTCCACAAAATGATTGCATCGATTATCGTAAATTCAAAATTAAGAAATCGGTTGAGAAGAAAAACTAACTTGGTGATGAGTCTGAAATTAGTAAAAAGGATATATATGGAGGGCTAAAAACTAAAAAGTAAAACAAAAAAGGATAACTTTTATCTCTGTGGTGATGTCAAATACACGATACACACACCAGGTCACGTCCATGCAACTTAAACATACATCACATACACCTTAATTACATTAGTCTTCTATTCTTCTCAGTTGTTTTAAGTGATATATAATTAAAATTAAACAGTCAGCTAAATAAACTGGTCAAGTGAAAATATAAAAAGTTTGGTTTAAATAATAATTAGAAATTTATAATCATAGCAATAGAAAAATAAAACCACACATTTTATATACGCATATATAAATATATTAGCTATATATGAAATTTTTTATCTATATATGTTGGATACATATATTTTTTGGTTAATGGAACAAATTAATCATATAAAAAAAATTATTCATAAATTAAATTGATAATAATTGGCTATTAATTATGTAAAATAAAATAAAATTAGTTTGATATTTGTGAAGTAATAATAAGTAGTTAATTAAGTTCGTCAATTGAAAATTTATTCAAATGACTTAATTATTTACTAATTTAATTTCTATTTATGATATTCTTAGCATTTAATAAATGATATTATATAAATTATTGGTTAGTCCCTATTAATTTATAAAACACTAATGAACCTCTAATTAATAACAGTTAATTAATGAGAATAAATTTTTAGTTGATGGATTAAACTAATTGGTTAAAATTAAAAAATTAAAAAAACTTTTAATCAAAAAACAAATTTATAAAATGAAAGGACCAAACTGTACTTTCGTTCAAGGGGAAAAAAATCAATACACATACGTGATATGAAGGCAATAAAGAGAAGTATAATACGAGTAGAGGAATGAAAAAAGTAGTATACAAATAGATAAGGTAGATTGTAATTGAGGAAATAAAAAAAGGGAAAGTAGAAATTAAAGAATCATTCATGTATATACGTTGGAGAGCAATGTGTTCAGTTCAGTCATGGTCATGCATGGAAGCATTTCCCGAAGAGAATCGAATCAGTTCAGTCCCCTTTCTTTTTGTGCTTTTTCACAGTTTGCTTCAGCCTTCTTTACCATTCCCCAATAAAATGCTGGCTCATATCTTACTAGCTATTGGTTTTTATTTTCATTTTTTTAAAGCAAAATATGTTGTTTTTTTCTATTTTAATTTTATAAACCACCAATATTCATAAATTTATAAATTCATACTTATCAGAAATATTTAGGCAGACTCAATTTATTTTAGAATTTATAGATTAATTAATCATACAGTAATATATATATAAATTCATTAATTGTTATATTTATATCGATTAATATAAATAAAACAATTAAATATATATTACTGTGTGATTGAATTAATTTAGATTGAATATAATTATTCAAGAATTTCTCCATACCTAAAATTTTGACTTGAGTAATATCCTAAATCCTAATATCTAAATCCTGTTTGAATCACTAATTAAGATTTTATTTGTTGATAAGACTTGAACTTGAAACTTTATTTCAAGAGACTAAGCATCCAACCATTTAAACCAACCTATAGCAGTAAAAATTGTGTTTTTTTAATTTCTCAAATAAATTTTTGTATTAATTAATTACCCATATCTTTTTTTTCCCACAGAGAAAGGGTCACAAAGAGAGGATTTAAATACAAAATTAAGAAAGGAATATATGAAAGAATGAGGAGGGAAAATAAAATGACAGTGAAAAAGCCATTATAGGGAAAGGGACAAAAAAAGAAAAAGAAAAGATGGTCAAAATATTCAACCTCGAAGACTTCTCTTCCCATCATCAGCTTCGACTATCTTTATCGAAACTCTCTATATTTTCCCTTGCCTTTAATTTTTGAACCTTACGATTATATTCCCTTAATATTATTTAATCTTCTACATAATTAATTCTAAAGAACATTATTTGCTTATAATTGAATCAAATAAATCTACTGAATAATAAATAATTGTAAATTTAATTAATGGGAAAAAAAGAGGAAATTCCTTGAAGTTATTGACAAAATTTTACTACTTTATCTCAAAAATTCTAAATCACCCTCTAAATTACCAAAACTGACATGCACGAGTGACCCCTATAAATTATATTATCCATCTACTTATATTTTATAAATTACATTATCTCTATGTTTTTGTAATTTTGATAAAGATGGCATCGCCATATATATGCATAAAAATATATACTTAAATTCGATAAATGAATTTATTCATTTATATATTTATAGATCAAATTAAAAATTAACTATCATGTGAAAAATTAGTGTTTTATACTTTATAGTCAAGTGTATGTTTTAAAATTTAAAACAAAAAATTGATTTTCTTAATTGATTTGCAGTTTTTCCCAATTTAAGCAATAGATTTTTATATATCAGTATGAAATTTTTTTTACAGCAAATAATAGTGCGTAATGAAAGAGATTTAACTTGAAAACAAAAAAAATAATCAAGGGAAATCTAAGGATTAAGTATTAAAAAAGATTAGATGCTTTACTTGAGCAGTGACATTGAGATCAAACCTATGGACTACAAAAGGGAGAGATTATATGCTTTATGTTTAATAAATTTAGAAATTTAGGGAGCATACAGGCCAATAATTGAAGAATCTAACTGTCAATTTAGGCCTTAAATGTTCCTTGATACGACCCATAATTATAGTGAATCAGACATTGGAAATTAATTAAGGAAAAAAATTTGTTAAACAGAACCCTTTTGACTTATTCCAAGTATGAATAAAAAGAATATTCAAAAATGAAAAGTAAGCACCATTTTTTCTTATATAGTGACTGTAGGAGAGGTCATATGGGTTGTCATCCCCTATACTGTAAACCTAATTAAGATAAGAATAAGGCAAGTGGGGTATATATCCATCTTCTCTCCCTTTTTTCTTTCTTCTTTTTTGGAATATTTGCCTAGCCTTTATAACGCAAACTAATTTGTAAAACATAATTTGTTTGAGATTCTCTTATTAATTTAGTCAATTAAAATTTTATTTAAATAGAAAAAAATGTTATTTTAACGTTTAATATTTAATTTGTTCCTGCGAGGACATCCAGATAGTAAAAGGATTTAAAGCTCCAGTAAGTGATTTCAGATTTGAGACCCTCACCCCATTCATAGAAAAAAAAAAAATCACTGCCCCTTCCATGGTGTAAGGGTTTGAAATTTTTTTTTGACATATTCAATTTGTCTAGTTATCTAGATTAATTTCTATTAATTAAGTTATAGATTTGTGTGGTATATAAGTGATAAGTGTATAAATATTTATTGTAGATTTGAAAGGTCATTTGGAGGTTGGCTATATATATATATGTGAACTTTGTGAATAGGCTTGTAAGAGTAGAGATTCTCTTCGTAAGGATCTCCATCTTCACAACAGTGAATGCCCTCTTTACAAGAGTGAAGTGATTCATATAATAATTTAAGTGCAATTTTTGTAATTCCATCTTCCATCTTTCTTATGTCTTAGTTATTTTTATTTGTTTTCTCGTAAATAATTTTGATATCAAAGTGGTATCATTTGCCCATTGCGTTTTCAACACTTAGTTATCACTTGGAGTGGAACTTAATTCTATTTGCCAAGACAGAAGAAATTAGGAGGGTTGAAATTTACCATGGTCAAAAGGTTTTTCTTAGCCATTTTTTTTTTCTAAAAAATATATATATTAAGTGTCTTATGTTGTGCCTAATTAGAGGTTGCAATGCATAATTTACACATGGACACAAAGCATATGCAGTCTTAGAGCTTCACTTACAATCCTTTTTAGTTTTGATTATTATTATTATTAAAAGGCTGAGTATAGATGATAGACAATTATATAATTAATTAAAGTATAAAACAATAATTAAGTTACAACGATTGATAGTTTTCAGTTATAGTAGCTAGGCATGTTTTTGCAGTCTAACACGACATATAATATCAAACAATTAGTCTTAAATGCATAGTAACATATCAAAAAGAAAGGATATTTCGAGATTCACATTCAATCACCAAAATTGAATAAATTTCAATTTACAAGTACTATAACTAATTGATGCCCACATAAACATTAATTAGAATTTATACGAAATGGATATATATGCTAACTAAATATACTTATTAGATGCTGATTATAAATGATCACGATTTGAGATTACAATTATTAAGCAAAGAATCTAATTAATCAGAATCATGCACTCACTGAGTGACAAAACTAATTAAAAATACTCCTATATATATATAAGTGTAACCTACTTGACAAATGCGAAATTGATCATACAAATCACTTTTGTTTTTTACATAGTCTATGGGTAAAAATTCCATTTAGGTGGGATTTTTAAGTTATTTTAAAGTTGGTTTGGTGGATTGATCAGCAAGATTTGAATACTCCTGAGGGGATGAATATATGAAAGAGGGCATTTATGGAAACTTAAATGTGAAGTGTGTACGTAATTGTGCTCATGCACTCGCCCCATCCAGACGAAGCCCTAAAGGAGGCAAGTATGGCTAGAGCTTTATCAATTATTCAATTTCCTTTTCTTTTTTCTTTTTTCTTTTTCAATCTGATAGCAAAAATTTCTTTATTCTTTTTTCTAATTATAGTCACTTGTAATTCCATTGTTCAAGGTGTCAAAGTGAAGAATATGAAAAAGAAAGCCTAATTAAACCCCTCTACTGGGATACCCCAAATCTCATCCCATCATATCGAGGTCATCATGCAAGTATATAAACCACCATAACCCCATATCCTAAATCACCAACAAAGCAATTTCTGGCTCTTCAACCTCTTGTTTTTGCACTTTCTTTTAATTAATTAAGGTGAGAGGTTTGAATTTTGATAATGCCAGTATATATGGTGTATGCTAGTTCAGTTTCCTATATATGTTCTTGTTAATGTTGTTTCTTTTTTAGTTAAAGGATTATGATTGGGGTTCGAATTTGAGAGATCACATCTCTCTCAGCCCTGCTGATCAGACCGGTATTATTAAGTTAAAGTTTATTAGTCTTATTACGTTAGTTTCGTGCAGAAGGGAATATAGAAGAGGGAAGGAAGAAGATGAGCAGACCAGGGGACTGGAATTGCAGGTCATGCCAGCATTTGAACTTCCAAAGGAGAGACTCGTGCCAACGATGCGGGGAGCCGAGGCCCGGAGGAGAGAGAGGTGACCATTACGGAAGTTTTGGTGGGCGAAGTGGTGGCGGCGGCGGCGGCGGCTCATCTTTTGGATTTAGTACTGGTCCTGATGTTAGGCCTGGTGACTGGTGTTGCACTGTTAGCAACTGCGGTGCTCATAACTTTGCTAGCCGTTCCAGCTGCTTCAAGTGCGGTGCTTCCAAGGATGAGTCTTCCGCTGCCTTAGACGGGGATATGTCGAGGCCTATGAGAGGCTTCAGCTTCGGCAGCACTAGTCGCCCTGGATGGAAATCTGGAGACTGGATTTGTACTAGGTTCTTTTATTCTTATATAATTCTTTCTTACAAGTTACAATACTTACAAAGAAGACCGTACGTATATGTTTATATGATCGTAAAATTCAATTGAACAGGTCTGGCTGCAACGTGCATAACTTTGCTAGCAGGACGGAGTGCTACAGATGCAGTGCGCCAAGAGATTTATCAGCTAGCAACTCTTCATTTTAATCATTATTTGTTTTCCATTTTTGGGTGAGAATTTTTTGGTTTTCTTTCAGTAACAAGTATTTATGGATTTTCTTCTAAAGATAATAGTACCATATATAAATGGATTTTATTTGCCTAATACAGGTTTAATTAATTATTTTCCGACTCAATAATTAATACACTGCCTCATTTTGACAATAAACTTTATCATAGGTCATAACCATTAACTTTCAGGTATTGCTTCGGTGATCCAAGGAAAGAGTAGTGGAGAAAGAAGGTTGCAGCTGCCGCATGGTCTTTTTTGCTCTACCACTATTTTGCTTCTTTTTTATTTTTTCGAATATTTTATATCTTTTTTTTTTCTTCCTGCTGAGGAGAGTTCTAGAATGATCATGTGGTTTGAGACATAAAATTCAAATTTGCTAGAGATCTAGAGAGAGCTACAATATCCTCTTTGTGAGCCTTTCTTAATTATATAATTAAGTTATATATATATATTTAGAAATGTCGTTTTGTGTTATGACTTATCAACTTGTGGTTTTGAATTTTATCAATTTTCTTACACAATACTATAATTTGAAAATTTCCATGAATGGGTATATATGAATTCAATCTGGGTAAGAAAATTTCATGTTTTATATAAGGTTTCAGAGAAGTGGTCCATGGAATATTTGACATAAAATTAGAAACAACCAATGCCAATAATTCTGCAAAATAATTGAAGGGATAATTGTACGATGCCACTGTGCAGAATCTTATGGATAAATTAATAAGAGACCTGATAGACATCAGATTCAAAGAATATCTTTGATAATATTTACTATTAGCCTTATAAAGCATCATATCTTCGATAAATGATCCACTGCTATGATATCAGCATCGGATGCATATATACCTCCAAGAACAATATGAGATGCAATTACGTACACAGCTTTCAGAATAAAAAAAATACATAAATAAATTAATCAATAACAAATAGAGTTTATAATTGTGACCTTTACCACAGTTAACTATAACAAATAATTAATATGTTGTAAACCATTTGATTCTTGATTATGGTTTTTTTTCTGAAAATTAAGTATATGATCAAGTGTTCAGTTAACTAATCATTTTTTTCTTTTAAGAAAGGCTCACAAAGAGGATGTTTATTACATGCAAATCAATTTTTTTATGGTACAATATATTATTTAACAATTTAAAAAATGTTATTAATTTCCTTAAGCGATATTGCTGTAAATGTAATAAATAAATAAATATTACAATGTCTACATATATAGCTTGCATAATTTAGAATTTAGGATATATAGCTTTTTCATTATAAAAGCAAAAAAAAAAAAAGGATAGCATAGTCTTCATAATCAGCATATTCTAAACTCACAATCCATGGCAGTAGCCATTATAATTAGGTTAAAAGAAGCAACTACCAACAAAACCTATATAAGGATTATTAGAGTATATATTGGATCACGATTTTGCTAATATTTTTTTATCCCCTCCTCCCATATAATTATAGTTTTACTTTTATTGTTGCACAAATAAAGAAAAATAATTTATATTTAATTTTTAATATAACTTTATATTAATTAGAGGTCTGTATTAGAAAAAAATTTTAAAAATAATAATTTATATTTATTGAAAATAAAACACAATAAATGGAGGCATATTAGAAAATTAATAAATCAACTGTACTTTTAAAAAGAAAATAATACAATAATCTAAAAGGCAAATACTTCCTTCATTCTACTCAAAGTGTCATTTTTTAGGGTTTTTCTTGTTCCACTTCGAATTGTCATTTTTTAGAATTAAATGAAGAATTTATTTCATCCTTTTTATCCTTATTTGTTGAATTCCACTATAATTCTCTCTTGATAACTCGTTTCCTCTTTTATAGAATTAAATAATGGGGTACTTAGGTAAATTGAAATGAAAATTCTATAGAGTTGGGTTGAACTAATAATTTCCTTGGACTGTGTAAAAAGCTGAAAGTTCACACTTTGAGTAAAATGGAGTAAAATAAAAATAATAAATTGAAAATATATTTATTTTTATGAGATGGAAGGAGTAGTTTATTAATAATTACAATGTGCCGAGCATTAATTATAAACAATTGGTCAGCTTATATCCATTATATTTTTCAAGTAACCAAACTAAAGGAAATAAACTGATCGAGATCATATTTAGAGCTGTTTAATTGTATAATTATTATTTTATTACATTGCTTATTTTTTATACATCATTTGTATATATTAGATATTAAACTCATTACCTTCTACATTTGCTATAACTATTTCATGATAAATATATTAATTGAGTTAGTCTCAATTTATATTTTGCCATATGTTCTTTAATTTAATGGATAGGGTTAAGGTTTAGTAATCTAATGAACTTAATTACTAACTCAAGCAAAATCTAAAGAGCACATTTAATTTAAAAGTAAGAAATTCACATAGGATTCCGAAGCTTTTTATGAACACCTTTCATGGGTTCCTTCGTTGACCTCTTGGGTATGCTTAACATAAAAAATAAAAATTATAATCTTATTGGTCAAAAAGAAACCACACATTCAATATTAGTGTCTGCTACTACACTCCATTACATAGCTTTTAGCAAGATTCTTTGTTTCACTTTAAGCATTGCTTTATGTTACTTCGTCATGAGCTTTGTTGATGTTAGTGAAGTCAAGTACTTGCCATTTAATCATGTCAATCTCTCTAGCTAATTATATATATATGCTTTCCCCTCCTTATTTCTTCTGTGCATTAAGATGAGTTTGTTGTATTATTATTTACAAAAAATGTAAAAGAAAACACATTTAAAACTGTCACCATATTTACTAAAAGTAAATATTAGTCATTAATGTTTCATTTGAATTTTTTTTTAAATTTTTTGCTGATTCAATATGCAGTATCATTGTAATTAGTGAACTTCTCTGAGTTTTTGCTTACAATTCATGCATGCATGGCCATTATAAAAAAAAAAAAAATTGTGAAAGAATCGTACCCAAAAAAAAAAGTGAAAAGAAGAGTTAGGTTATTGCTTCAATCGTAGATTGCCTAATCCCTCAAGTTTTTGAAACTGACTAATATGAAGAAATTAACAATATTTATCTAAGTTCAATTCATAATTTTGTTTTGTCGGTACATCATAATTTTTTTATTATAAATTAAGGTAATGATAAAATATTGTATAATCTAACAGATTTTTAAAATTTTTATATAGAATTTTATCATTAGTTTGATTAATTTATAAGAAAGTAAAAAAATATAAAAAAAATAATATATTGAGTGAAAAATTTTCTGGAAAAAATTCAACAGTAAATAAATTTTGGCACCAATTTACCTAATTCATGAATAATCTACTTCACTATATCACGACTCAAATTACTCAAAACGTTTTAAATTCAACTATGTTTAAAATATGTAACGTCTAAATTTAGCATTAAAATAATCAATTAAATAAATTATCATTTGGGAAATCGGGACTGAGTTAACATTTAAAATTTTTCAGATGTAAGCTAGATTAATATTTGTTTGATAGTTTCAAGTTAAGCATATATTTTTCTTGTAGTGTAATTAAACGAAGCAAAATTTTTTTTGCTTATATATATATATATAAATGGTCATTATTTTGAAAATGAGGTTCTCTTATATATTGTATTAAAATTTCTATAATTATATGAAAAATTGCAAATCAATTCCTTAGGTTATTGAAAATTCAAGAACGAAATTCCCTAAAATGGATATTTGTAATTTGCAATGCATTTCAATCCAATAGGGGAAAAGAGCCAATCAAGTTGAGCCCAAGAAAGTTATCAAGGAAAAATAATAAGCCAGTGAACTAATTAATTAAGAATAAAAGAGTTGATAAATTTAATTTTCACTGTGGTAGTCAAAGGGAGCTTTTTATCCAATTCAAGACACGAAAAATTTACTTTGAAAAAAAAAACTTTTTTTAAAGTTTTCCTTTTTCTAACTTTATAAACCAAGCATGCCCTAACCCATTAAAGTTTTTTCCTTTATGATTTAACCAAACACCGCAACTCTTTTACATAGCCTTTGACAAATTGAACAAATGCATCATTAGGAACATTTTTTCCCTAAATCCTCTTCCCTTTGAGCACTAATTTATTAGTTACCTACAATTTTTTTTTTTTATGTCAAGTGGTGTTTGTTTTTAGTGATAATTTAAAAAAAACTAATGTTTTATCATTTTTTATTATAAAATTATTATATTTTTTTAGTCAATTAGACATCTACCATTTTTTTTTTCAATTGAATACCTTTGTTCATTATTCAATTCAAAATCTAACAGTGAGCCATTAAAAAAATTTTGTGATGGGTTTTTTTGTGAATACAGTTTTTAATAATTTCAAAAAAATAATAAATATATTTTACTATTTACCATTATTGATTATCATATTTTTTGGTGTAATTCATTTAACCGTTAATTAAGAGACTAGAGCTTTCCCTCTTTTTTTTTTTTAAATTTAACCAACCATTAAGGGTCTATTTGACATTGTGTTTGGAAAAAATATTTTTAAATAATTTTTTTTTATTTTTAATATTTTTGAGTTTTAAAAATTGTTTTTGAGAGAAACAGGTAAATAGATATTTTTCTCAAAAGCAGGTTTAAGAAAAACAAGTTTATAAAAAATTAAAAAAATAAGTCAATTAAATCAAAAAAATTATAAATCTATTTTTTTTACAGCAATTCCAAACACCATCTAATTAAGTAATTAAGTGGAGTTTTCTCAACCGCAGTATAATTGAAGGTTTCTGCAAGTTGTGTGTGTTGTTTACCTGTTTCACTTCCCGGAAATTATGCGTAGGGATGTTAATCTTGGGTTCTGTTGTTTGATTGAGATGCATGCATGGCAGTGTCTTTTGGTTTTTTGCTCTCTTTTATGCTATGCTCTGTTTTTATGTTGTTTCAGTTTTGCTTTGTCTTTATATATGCGTCTGTCTGGTATGTTTTTTGGGCTGTTCTTGGTATTGTGCTCGTAGGTAACTCTTGTAAGAACAGTAAAACACTACCCAACTGTTTGGCTTTTATAGCAAATTTATCTGATTTCATTTTAAAAACTACTCTTACTATCCTCAGAAGAGCTGAATGACAATTTTGTGACACTTTTTAACGTCCCTAAATAATTTTTTTAGCCTCATTAAACACATATTTTCTTGTAGTGTCAATTTCTATTATAATAGTTACAATGAATTGTCAATTCAAATATATTATCAAAACAAGCACAGAGATGAAAATTAGTGTGCTTTGATAATGAAAATAAGATAGGTTAAATTGACCACATATGGAAAGTTTTGGCCTAAAAGTTATTTTAAAAACAAATTTGATTACCACAAAAAAAAATTATAAATTTACTTTTTTTTATAGACTCTCTTCCAAAAATGGTTTTTTTAATTTATTATTTCAAAAATGTCCATTTTCTTAAACTTAAACAAAATTGAGAAATAAAAATTTTAAAAGAGCCATTTTTGAAACATAAAAGTATAAAATTGAAAATAAAACTGTCGAGAAAAAGTTTAAAAAGGTGACCAATGTTGTTGATTCTTTCGCATAAGAAGAAGAAAAAATTCCACCTTAGACATGTAACTGACATTTTTATCCATTTTTGTTTTAAATCTTATACATTTTAGGACTTTTTTCTTTTCTTTTTCAGTTACTATTATTTTCCCTTTTGTTATAAATATTCAAATACCAATTGAATGAAATTCAAGATGAAGAAGAATTGCTTCCAAAATTAGCATGTAGTAATTAATAATTAATATAAAATTCAAGATAAAATATGGCATCATAGCCTTCGACATGCATATTACATAGGGATCAGATTGATGTGTTGAAACATTATCTAAGTATTGTTTTTATTTTTTATTTTATAGGGGTTATATCTAAGTATTTTTTTTTCTTCTGGATTCAAAGATTTTTGCTTTGCTTAACATCAGTATTTTCCATTCTGAGTATAATTTATACCTTATTCCTTTATAGAGAAAGAAGCTGGTCGTGTTCAAATAAAATCAGTGCATAATGCATATCCCAATCTCATATTTTTATTTCAGAAAATTCATGGGGCCTGTACAATACATTCTTAATTAAATGGTTTGTTGGCTAAAAGTAATTAAATTTTCGAAAAACACTTTGATTAATAGTATATGTCAATTATCAATTGACAGAAAAAAAAAAGGTATATGTTAAGGTATATTTATTATAATTGTTTTGTATATTTAATCATATATACTTCTCATTTACTGGATGTATACATATATACTTAATAATTTTGAATTATATATATATATAATTCATATTTTGTCTCTTGCATTTTTTTGTGTGTATATTTAAAAGTATATAAAAAAAAGAATTCAACATATTTGAATTGACCTTATAATAATATATAAATTTTTTTTGTCTCTTACATGCTTCGTATTGTTCATAGATGACATTCATATTAAGTTAATACTATGAAATTTTTTACCAATGAAAAAGACCAGTATGTCAATAAATAATTGTTATATTCAGTATATGTGAGGTATACATTCAATTAAGATAACATCATGAAAAATTTTACAAACTAGCAAAGATCAATATGTCATTGAATAATTGTCGATAAATGTAAGGTATATGTTTAGTAGATGTGAGATATATATTCAAATATATGTTCGACTCTTAACATTTGGATGATCAATTTATTTCAATAAGTAACCAGTGCAACCATATTGGCTAAAACCCAAACAAGATCATTAATTAGCACGATTATGTTATTCATATATCTTGTAGCAGTATCTCTAAATTATATATAACCTTTTAGCATGAAACAAATTGAAGCAACTCTTGATCCTCTTGAAATGTCATGTCTTCCTCCTTGAGGTGTATCTGTGCCTCTATTCCATCCCCAGAAGCGGTATCCATGAAGACAACCAGAGTCTTGAACGTTAGGCTTGGTGCCCCTGCCCGCATGGGTTTACTCCATCCAAAATCTGCTTCATATAAAACCTCCACAAACTGGTGAAGTAAAGAGGAGTCATCTCACATCTGATAATTCTTTCAGCTCTCTCTTCGATGAAATCCAAGTATTCATCTCTCTCTCGAAGTTTCTTCACATACTCTTTATCAATCTTGCCTATTGAATCTCTCATCTGGCTAACAAGATCGTAGTACCCTTCTTTGAACTCCCCATTAACAGTGGATGGAATGGTGATGGGAACTCGATAATAGTTCCCGAAAGAGAATTCTGACAATGGCTGATCCATCCTTGTAAGCAGGTTCCCTGCGTGAAGCCTTAAGAAATTAAATATAGGATTTCCTGATTCTTGCTTGGTGGCAACCATGAATCTGCTCCATATGAAGACGATCTACAGTTTTTTGATCAGGAATGTGTCTCAAATCAAAAATAAAAAGATGGATGAGTGAATCTGACGATCAAAATGGGGAATGAGGGAGGATAGATAGAATAAAGAAGTTGGAGTTGAAAAGGAGTCTTAAGAGGGTTGAAAATTGCTAATTTGTTGGGACTGAGGATTTTATTTTCTGGCATTTGTGTCTTGTAGTTTCAGGATAGTCAGAGAGAAGGTTAGAAGCCCAGTTTAACAGACATTGTCTCTTAGATCTAAGTTCATGTTTTCACTTATGAAAATGATAAATATAAAAGCCCAAAAGCCCAATAAAAAATGCAACAATGTTCTCTTCCCGCTCCTATTTCACCATTTTTCAAAAACCCGCCCTATGCTCTCCTACAATTTTTTTTTTTTTAAAAAAAAAATCCAAACAATAGAGAAAAAGCAAAAAATTGTTTTCATATATTTTTTTCGACGATTACTGTAGAGAGAGAGGGGGGTTGAGTTGAGGGAGCGAGAAAGAAAAAGATGCTGAGAGTGGCTTTTAGCCATGGATTCACCTGAACCTTCTAAGACCGTCAAGTCTACCGCCGCCACCACTTTTCCCGATTCCTCTCCTGTTCAGGTAACTGCATTTGCACCTTCTTTTTTCATTTTTTTTTGGTTTCTCCTCTCTATGCTTAAACTTTGGTAGTCTCTTAGTTGTGGGTGATTGCATTTTTTCTTTTTTAAGGATCTCATTTTTTTTTTTGGGGGCGGTCTTTTGCTGCGTCGAAACAAGATTCAGTTTGTTGAATTTATTCGAGGTATAATCTTTAAATGGTTAGGGTTTTCTGCTGCATTTTTTACTTAATGTTGTTGGTGATGTTGAGATTATAAGTGGCTGGGAAGGATTTTGATGGAAGAATGTATTCATTACTAACTAGGGATGAATCTTGCCTCTCCAGATGGTTATTGGAGTCTTCGATTTTGCATTAGGAATTTTTTTTTGGGGTATAACTTTTGTGGTTTGGGATGTAATTTTAAGCGAGTTTAGTGAGATCATTTGCTTGTACATCTGTTTTGGAGATATGCTTTCAATGTGGTTGCGCAGAGTTCTCCATTCTGAACTCAATTTTGATGTTTTCGGAGCCACTAGAACAAAGTAAATGAAATTTATTTGAATGCTTTTATTTTCACATGTATGGTAGATTAGCAAATGTGAATCTCAACAAAATTCAATTAAATTATTATTGAATAGAATTTGTATTATTTTAAATTTCTTTCAATTTTTGTTCTATTTTTTTTCCTACTACTGGTTTTATTTTGAGAATATAAAAGGGATTATTTTCGTGAATATTATTTATATAATTTGACATTAACATATTGGAACATGGGAGCCTTTTATATACAGCATAAGCTATGGATTTTGTATTTATGTCTATTTCGTCGGTTTCAGGAATCTCCGTTTTCAAATTACGTTAGCAGTTTATCTCCAATAAACCCTCTTAAAGCTGCACATGTACCACAAGGAATCCTGGGGCTCAGTTCTCCTCCTCTTGTATTCACATCACCACGTACAGTACCACATCGAGAAACTACCTTCTTGCAAAGGTTTGATACCTTTTACCTTAACGTTTTGTTCTGGCTGTTTGTTTGTTTTTTTATATACCATTTCAAGGATATGTTTTTTACATGAAAATGTATTATCCTTCTCAGATCTCAACTTTCTCAGATATCCAGCTTAGAAATATCTGAGAAGTATGATGGGAGTAAGACATTTGGTGATAATTTGGAGGAATCAGATACTTATTCCAGAGGGCTGATCGCTGACACTCAGAAGGACAATGATGTTGAAAACACCACACAGGACCAACCTGGCAGTTCCTCAGGCTGTGTTGATGAATACCTAAACGATCCTGTGGATGTGGACTGTGCAAACTCTGTAGCTTTGGTGGACCAAAATGTGAAACAATCTAATGATATGCTTCAATCATCATTATACGGTTTAAACAACTCAAAGTCTGATAACAAAAACTACGTGAGGGCTAATGTGGATACATCCCAGGCCCAATCCAAGCAAGCAGAGGAGGATCCTCATGGCCAATCTATATATGAAATTAAGCCAGTACAGGTTGAAGAAAAGCAAAGTGGTAGTAAACATCCATCTAAGGAATGCCCAAATATTAAATCTGACTTGACCATGGATCATGATCTTGAGACAAACCAATGTGATGCTTTAGGGACTCAGGTAATCAAAGATTTTTGCTGCATCTCCATTTTAAGCAGGTCAATACAGGTGGTGTTAGCTTTGCCTAAATGTTTGCATATTGTTCAGGAAAATGAGGACTATGGTGAGAATATGAGAACCACCCTACAGGGATCCAATCATAATGTAGCACAATGTGATTTGGAGGTAGAAACTAATTTATCTTAAATTGATCTTCTGAGTTAGATGTGTAAGCGGCCTTTTTTATGATTTGCTTTAATTCTCAGCATAAAAATTCTTAGTTCATTCTTTGTTGGGAACTGCATTACATTCGATGCCTTCTTAAACAGTGGAATGTGGATAAGTGGGTTGGAGAAGGGTCATCAAACTATAGAGTATACCAAACACTTAGAATTTTCATATTGTCTTCTTCAAAATTAATCATATGATGGATTTATGTATGTTTTGTTTATACATCATATGACATTGATCTTCTATGTATTTACTCTTGTCCATCTATAGTATATTTTGGATTGTCAAATGGCATGTTTGGTACTTGGTCATGTATTCTCTAGGAAAAAAGATAGATAAAAGAATTGAGCATTTTTATTTCTTTAGCTATGAAATTCCACTAGGATTTGCATTTTGCAATTGAATAATTGCAACAGTAAATGTAGGTCAGTCAACTCCAACGTGGCTTGAGTAGACGCTGCCTTCAATTTGAAGAGGCTCGAAGGAGAACTAATGTGAACTGCACCCCTTCTTCAAATCTGATAAACAATGTAACTGGCTCAGGATCAACTACTTCTGCAACAGAATTGTTAACTGCATCTTCTATCAAGAAGCAAGTAGTTAACCTGTCCCGACCATCAAATTCAACATTTGCTCTTCACTGTCCTGGAAATTCTCCCATGGTTCTGTCCAAGCCTTCAGGTATTGGCTTACATCTAAATAGTGTTCCTTTGCCAATGGGTGGTCATAGTGCAATGACAATCAATAAATCAACACCTGTCACAAGCTCTTATCGTGTAGACAGTAAAAGTTATTCTTCAAAACTGTCAAAGTTAGTCGAGAAAGTTACAATCGGTCCCAAAGATGGGATGCTTCAGATGAAGGCTTCAATTGCAGATAGTGCTGTCACTTCTGAGTCATTTACGCCTGCAAAACCTTTGCATAACTTACAGCAACCTGAGTATCATGCAACTCCACTAAATAAGAGAAATTTTAACTCAGAGCAAGCTGACAATTTTGAGGAGTTTAGTCAATTGAGCCCAACCAAAAAGAAAAGGTAAGTTTATATCTATTTTCTCTTGCCTTCTTTTTTTTAAAAGAAATTCTCTGTATATTTTTGGATCTGAATTGTTTGTGATATTTTTAGGAAGACATCATCGAGCATCGATGGTGATGGTTGCAAACGTTGCAACTGTAAGAAGAGTAAATGCCTCAAACTGTGGGTGCATTCAAGTTCTGTCATGTTGAACTCATATTTTCTTTTTACTGCCTACCATATTCATTAGTTTCTCTTCCTTTTTGGACAGATACTGTGATTGTTTTGCAGCTGGAATCTATTGTGCTGAACCTTGTGCTTGCCAAGGCTGCTTCAATAGACCCGAATATGAAGACACAGTTCTTGAGACACGCCAACAAATTGAATCTCGTAACCCTCTTGCTTTTGCTCCAAAGGTTGTGCAACATGGTACTGAAGCAGTCAGCAAGGTACTCAACACTTTGTTTCTAGCTAATCCTTTGTTCAGCTGGGAATACCATGATGTTATTTAAATTTTATAGGAAGATGGAAGTGGGCTGATGCCATCCTTTGCAAGGCACAAGAGGGGTTGCAACTGCAAAAAGTCCATGTGTCTAAAAAAGTACTGTGAATGCTATCAGGTGTGGACCTATGTTTAATCAGAATTGCGCCATCATCTATGTCATTTTATTTGTTTTTCCGTGTTCCCTAACTGTCCTTTTCTTTACTGTATGCTAAAAAGGCAAATGTTGGATGCTCTAGTGAATGCCGCTGTGAGGAGTGCAAAAATGTCTATGGCAGAAAAGAAGGTTAGTCTCTTAGTTCTTTATAGCAATATCAATGAGTGTAAACTAGAATAAAATTTGGAGAATAGGTGGTTTGAGAGGAAAGAGAGAGAAGATTATTTATGCATTGGCTTCTATGGGTTCTTGTACAATATAAAGGTGCACGGTTTGTGTTTACATAGATGATTTCTGGATGCACTATGGTAGGTGGTATATATTCTGTTGAACTTTAAAAAATGTGTATAATATGACATAAATTCTTTTGTTACCTTGGTGAGGAAGTGAGGAGGATCTTGGAGTATCATAACAACTGTTCTTGTCTGCACCGAGATTAAGATTTAGAACTGAATCACTAATAAGTGAGTGAAGTATGATTGTTGGATCGACTTTTGCTGTGTGCTTTCAGAATATGATATGAATGAAGAAATTGTGAACAAAAGAGTTTGCGAAGAAAGACTGAAAGGAAGAGATGATGATAAGCTGGGAAGGGCAGCAACTGATAAAGATTTATTGCATGCTGAATTATATGAACTGCACAACCTTACACCCTCCACTCCGTCATTCCAGCATTCAGAGTAAGGTTTCACTGGTTATGATGTTTTGTTCTAAAGAATTGTTTTTTTATTTATCAGTTGCTTAGCTGATCTTAGTTTTTGTTTATTGTTATGTAGCCATGGAAAGGATGCCCCAAAATCTCGATTCAATTCTAGTAGATACATTCCATCACCTGAGTCAGACTTTTCCATTCTGCCATCTTATACAAGATACATAGGGTCGCCCAGAAATTCACTCAGCAATGACATGATTCCTGAAAGAAATAAAGAGAGAGTGGATATAGATTCTTTTGGTCAAGGAATGGATTATAATGCTTCTGAAGTGATGGACCAATTCTCACCAAGATATAATGCACTTTATGATAATTGTGATCATACTCCCTCCCGAATTTCTTCCATAACGAACGTGGCTTCTTCAGCTTCATCTAAGACAAGAGACTGTGTGAGTGGTTCGCGATTCCAATTGTGCTCTGGAGGTGGTCACTTTCCATCTGGCCGTTCCCTTAAGTGGCGCAGTTCACCAATTACCCCGATGCCTTGGTTAGGGGAGACCAAAAATCAAAGTCATGACTCTGATAGTAGGCTTCATGACATTTTAGGAGATGATACGCCTGAAATATTGAAGGAGGCTTCCACTCCCATTCCATCTGTCAAAGCAAGTTCCCCAAACAAAAAGCGCGTTTCTCCACCTCATAATCATGTGCATGGTCTTAGGTCAAGCTCTTCAGTGGGCTTGAAAAGTGGACGTAAATTCATATTGACAGCTGTGTCATCTTCCCCATCTCTTGTTCCTTGCGATAAATCCAATGGCAGCACAGATGATAAAGGTAGCAACAAGTAGACACTTCAGGTAAGTTGCAGTCATGTTTATTGTCTTCTGTAATATATTTAATCTTTATTACTCATTGACATGCTAATTCTTTCCAATTTCTGACTTGACCGTGAACATTTAGATTGCATGTTTGCTCCCCGGAAGCTTTAATCCAGTTAAGATTTGAGGGTTTAAATTGTTCCAGGTTTGTATATAGACTTTTTCTGATTCTTTACGTATTTAAGTTATTTGCATAGTCATCAGAGCTATCTCACTGTGGCAGGTAGGCACATGAATGACATCATGCTTGAAGGGATTGCCTAAGAGATGTTACCATAGTCCAGTCATTTGCAGTTCTTTCTTTGAGCCATTTTTTTCAGTTAGATTTTTTCTTTTTCTTCCTATCTTGAATTGTTATTACTTCTAAGTTTTGTTAACCAATTGGATCTCATTCCTTGGATATAAGTTTTAAAGTTCTCCCATGGTTTATTAGGGAAAATAAAAAGATTTAATTCTTCTCATAATGCTAGTTGGATGACTTTGTCCTTTGACTTTTAGCCTCAACTTGGCCACATTTTTAATTGTTTCAACTACACAGTACTCATCAGTTCCATGTGCTTGTTTCTTTCAGATGAGATTGCATATATAGTTCATGCATGTCAAAAATCTGATATCCATTTCACCATAAAAAGGGTTTCACGATTTCATCTCTCCTCTTGATTTAAGATAAATATAGGCTTTGTTACTGCTGGATGTTAATTTCTACAGAAAGATGTACTCGCTCTCTATTTCTAATTGGACTAAGCTTTACTCCTAGCTGCCTTGGCCTAGTCTCGGTTACAAAGTCCCAACGCATAGCTGCATTCACTGGTCATTCTCTCCTTGATCAACAATATTCACCCACAATTTTTTTTAACAATATTTGCCTACTGGACTCATTTGGCTACTTCATTAATATTTTGTCACAAATTAAATAGCTATTTTTTTATCTGAACACAAAATAGCTATTAATTTCCGTATGTGACAAATATTATTGAATTTATTCATTAAAGTTCCATTTACACCCAAAAAAATCTCTCAAAGCCTTATGCAAGGAAGGCTCAAGCTATGACACAACTTAATGGGCCATAGACGTTGTTGACACCTATCTAAGAACATAAATGAGAAAATAATGGGTATCAACAAAATCTGTGAGATGAATGCTAATAATCAAACTTCACATCATTAAAATACATAGACGAATGACTATACCTAAGCCATGGCAGAGCACAATGGGCAAGAACGCTGCACGCCTTACAGCTTCATGTGATCCTTCCATCCGGTTCCTCAAAGTCCTGCATGAAAATAGCAGTTTTTCTTAGTAAATAGCTTAATCACAAGGAATCTAAGGCAACTATTTTGTCATAGTTGTGCTTATTCACTTGTCAAAATTTGAAATTCATACCTTGAACATGGAAGCCAGCCACTTAGACCAACAATTGCACTTAGGTTGACAGGATATAGATTTCCGTTTCCATATTGCCCTAAAAAAAATTAAGAGTATATATTTTTTAAAATTTTAATTACAAATTGAACATTAAAAAAAATTATTATTAGGTATAAAATTCAAGCACGATGGTTAAAGAACCCAAAGACTTGAGTGCAATACTCACATATTAAGAAAAATTAAATCTTTTTCCAAAGCTAATATGCCCTTCAAACAAATATAATTTCTTGTAATTTTTGAGATATATTCCGTTATAAGATGGCATTTCCATGCCAATGCAATAATGTCTAATTTAAGTTAAGAAGTATATTAAATGGGAAGAAGAAAAATTTATATTTATATATATGTACTCTAATTTTGATTGAGAAAGATCAAGAAAATATAATTATTTAAGTTATTGGGGCATAAAACTTTTTGAGCTTTGAAATCTTAGAAACCCCAACAACAATAATAGAAAAAAAATCTTAGTTATAGTTGAAAATTTCTTTTGGCTTTTGTTAAAATGGCAAGTAGCCGTCTTTGCTTTGGAATGATTACATATGTATATGATGGGACTAAAGCAGATTTTTTTATCCTTCATATTTTTCTTTATTTCTGACTTCTAAAGGTATATGCATTGATTTGATTTATAAAAAAGGCTACATGCATATACTTTCCTTATATTTAACTAAGGTTATAAATTATAATATAATCCACATGATTAAATATTTCCTAACAATGGTTAAAAGTGGTAAATAAATTAAGAAACATATGTGGGGTCTTTTTTCAAATATTTAAATTATATTCTACTTGTCTTTTTTTTTTAATATTATAAGATTATATGCCTCTTCCTTGTGCCATAGGCAAAAAATTTGTTGTGGTAGTAAAAACAAAGGGTTATTATAATTAATTTAACTGAATTTCTTCATTCTTTCACAGAAAAAAAAACTTTTTTTTTAAATATATGATTTTTTATTAATCGACCTAACATTACCTCCTCTTTTTTTTTCTCACTTGATAACGCACTTTGGATTTGGGCCAACGCGAATAATTTTCTTTTGTTTTTATTAAAAATGTAATTTATTTTTACGTTAATTTGTTTTAGTAAAAAAATTCTAATACATCTTGAATTGCATTTTTTTAATATATATGAAATTTTTCTAAAAAAGAATCAGGGGGTGGAATTTGATTGGCTTATTCATTATGTAATAGAGATGATTAATCAGTGAATTTTCAGTAATTTACATATTGATGTGGACTATATTCACTTGAAAAATAGATGGTCATTTACGTTTAGAAAAAATGAAATATAGAAATTGTATGTAGATTTATTTAAATATTAATATGCATATAGTTATCAAGTCCAAAATCCAAATAAACATGAATCGAGTCTAATAGCAAATCGCATTGTCTCCGGGAAATCGGATATGCATTAATTTGGAATGTAGAATGAAACAATTTCCCAAGTAGAAACAAATGTTTAAAAATGGATCAGAAATTGGTATCCATGAAGAAAAAATTATAAATTCTAGTACCACTCCAGAAACAGGGAATTCCCCTCAAAACAAGGATCCAAGCTAGCCTCAGTCATCTTCTTCATAAGCAGAGCAGCTTTATCCCGAGCTTTTGATGATCCTCTGACAGAAAGATCAGCCAGCAGAGTTGAAAACTCCGGCAGCCGACTGGCATCTCTTACACAGCCCTCACTTTCATCAAACAGGCGAATAAGAATCTCTGCTGCACCTTCCTTGCTCAACATGCATCTCCCTTTTAACACCTCCACCATGCACCTCACTATGTCTTCCCTTTTTATCAACGCACTCAATCCTTCTTCGAATCTGGCCAGCAGCCCCAACACTGCAAGTGAAGTTCCTGCCAAATCCTCACCATCAGTGCTCTCTATTAGTTTTATGAGAATCTCAACAGCTCCTGCAAGTACAGCTAGTGTGCAGTTGCCATGAAACTGCACAAGCTCAGCCAATGAGCTGAGGAGATGGTGTGAAGCAGGACTGCGGGGCCCTGCAATTGCTTCAACCAGAACCTGGATCGTTCCTGCCACACCAAATTTAGCCTTGTTCTTGTCCAGCATTGACAAGCTGCATATCAAAGAGGAAGCTAGCCTGCTTAATGCTGGCGATATTGGGGGCAGGATTATTGAGTTGAGCATATTGATGGTGTCCATATTAGCTAGAGTCCGCTTCAGATCAGGGTTCAACGAGAGGTTGAAGAGGTTGGCCAATGCAAGAGTTTGAATGATGGGAGATGAAGATTTTGTGAGCAAGATAATGGTGGGTATTGCACCATCTGTTTGTGCTACCAATGTTCTGTTTTGGGGACTGACCCTGGTCATGGATGCTAGGTTTTGCAAAGCTTTTTGCTGAACTTCAATGGACTTTGACTCTGCTTTGGAGAGACAATCAGCGATGGTTTCTCGAAGCCGAGACACTGACATTGTTTTGTTGGTCATGGAGATGACAAATTCTCAAGGCTCTGAATGATGAGATCCAAAGAGATTTTTAGCTAAGCAAAGGCCTGCTTGCACATATAAAAGCTGTCAATGTTCAATGGCATTGGAAAAACCTCCATTTTTTGGGTTGTCAGTTAGCCTACAATTTGGCAGTTTCCAATTACATTATTTCGATAATCTCACAGTTGGAATTTAAAGTCAAACAGCATAACTTTTATTGAAACCATCGGTTGTACAAAGATAGGTTAGTTGAGATTTGTACCAATCGACCGAGAAACAGATCAGAAAAGCAATGGCATTAGCCACTGTTATCCAGTAGGCCTACGACAATCATAAAAAGCAAACCTCACTAAAACTCCAATCAAAAAACTAATTCACTAGTTTGTATTTCAAATATGGCGCAAAGCTATGTTCCCTCTTACGATACCCCATTTTAAACCTTCAAAATGTCCTGCGAAAGCTTGTTTCCATCTCAGAATACAGCCCAAACAATGGCAAATTGCCACTTTCGGTTCGACATTTCAAAAACAGCACAAGGTAAAGAGAGCCAATACTATTACGTTAATGGGGTTTTAATATCATGCAATCAACTTCATCAAGGTAGCAACACAGCAATCTCAACAAACCATTCCGTGCCCGGAATGATATGAATAGTAATCTGTACTCACCAAAACATCGACTAATTCTACGACAAAATAATGAGTCATGCAATAAAATATTATTAAAAAAAAACATATCCTTTAAGCACACCAAAGATGAATTTAAACATACTATAAGAATCACAAGAAACTACAGACAGCCAGCACTTTTTTAAGTCCAGCTGGCAAAACCGCAAACTCCATGTTCATCATAAAGCCTGAGCTTCTGAATGTCTATTGAAAGTCTAAGCTTGTCCTGACCAATAACACTATCTCTATTCCATCCACCCTCACCCCCGGCCAGAGTCAGGAGAACCATCATCATATGACACAAGGCCCCTCTTCCCACCAGGACTTCCTGATGATGACCTAGATCTGTCCTTGCTCACTCTTTTTGGAGACTGGGAGTCCAATGAAGACTGTGATGCAGATGGGCTCTGACTTCGAGAAGGAGACCTCCGCTTCTCTACACGTGGAGGGCCACGAGCCCCAGGTGCATCAACTGGGGAACAGCTATGGATTGGACTACGGCTGGGACTGTAGCGACGGTCGCGGTAGTGAGGGCTTCGTGATACAGATGGACTCCTTGTTCTACTTCTCCTGCCTCTATATCTGCCAAGGGTATCAGATAAGAAAATGAAATATGCATGAACCAAAATAACAAATTAGAGGATCAGCTACAGTGCTTTGAAGCTGAAAATTTCTAAGATTATGTGAAAATTAAAGGGAAAAAGTGAGAAACCCCCAAGCCACCAATGTAAAGAAAATATTTCCAGTCACACCATATTGGAACAGATGAAACATGAGTGAATCACGAACCTGGGAGTTCTTCCTCTTGGTGGACTTCTATAACGCCTAGGTGAATACCTCCTGTAACTTGAATATCTAGAACATATCAAAAAATTTAATGATACTGGAATCAATATTTTAAAAGAAAATGAACAGCGCAATTAAACATTTTCCATGAATTTCTGAATTAAAAAAAGAAGACTAAAAATAAATACAAAGAGGTAAAAAGATTTGATTAAGATTGCCCCAGTAGATACCTGTCCCGTTCAGCTCTGCCGCTATATCGGTATAATCTAACAGGAGAACGATCTGGAGAAGGGGTTCTGTATCGCCTAGCATAAGAGTATCGCTGACTGAAGCCGCGCCCTCTTCTAATGCGTTTAGGAGACCCATCAGGAGAAACACTTCTAGACAAACTTCTTCGATTGGATGGGGGAGATCTTGCCCTATGTACAGGACTAGGACTCCTTGAATAGCTACGATGATAGTTCCTGCTTGGTGCCCTAACTGGACTTCTACCAGGAATTCTCCTCGAAGGAGCTCTGCCCGAGCTTCTGCTAATGCTTCTCCGCAAAGATCTGACAGGGCTTCTGCTAATGCTTCTCTGTGAAGATCTGACAGGGCTTCTGCTAATGCTTCTTCGAGAAGATCTCACTGGGCTTTTGCTAATGCTTCTCCGAGAAGATCTAACAGGGCTTCTGCTAATGCTTCTCCGAGAAGATCTGACAGGGCTTCTGCTAATGCTTCTCCGAGAAGATCTGATTGGGCTTCTGCTAATGCTTCTCCGAGAAGATTTGACTGGGCTTCTACTAATGCTTCTCCGAGTCCGGTAAGATCTGACAGGAGTTCTGCTCAATCCTCTCCTAGAAGACCTAACGGGGCTTCTGCTTACTGATTTCCTTGATGATGTTCTAGGTAGGCTCCTACTCTTGCTCCTCTGAGGCAGGGATCTCATAGGGCTCCTGCTTGTGCTTCTTTGAGAATGAGATCTCACAGGGCTCACGCTGATATCTCCAGCCTTTTTACCCTTCATTGGACTTCGGCTGACACTTCTTGCTAGACTCCTGCTGCTACCACTTCTAGCAGGACTTCTGCTGAGACTCCTCCGAGGGACGCGTGGAGGGCTCCTACTAGCACTGCGACTCCTGCTCATGCTTCTATTCGGACTAACACTTGGGCTCTTGCTCAGACTCTTCCTGGGACTAATACTCATACTCTTACTCATGGTCCTTTTGGGACTAATGCTTCG
Organism: Triadica sebifera; assembly: GCA_023653625.1. NCBI lineage: Eukaryota > Viridiplantae > Streptophyta > Magnoliopsida > Malpighiales > Euphorbiaceae > Triadica > Triadica sebifera. Next base: position 26,591,651 of record CM042910.1, on the reverse strand, counting down.
GCTCCTGCTCATCAACTTTTAATAAAATACCGGATCTGGATGAATCGGTAAGCATAAAGAATAACTGAGGTGTGAGAAGAATGGAAAGTAGACCTAGATTTGCTTGGGTGATCATCTACTACATCAGGTTGTCTATCTTCACTTCTGTCAGATGTAGCATCTCTCTCGATGCCATTGCTCCAACGCGCTCCATTTTCCTTTGGGGATTCACCATTGTCCTTCCTGAGCATATTGGGTTCCTCCCTTGTATGTGGAAGGGAAGCAGCTTCTTCCTCCAAAACCACAGGAGACTGATCCCCAGCTGCAGAACAGTACATAAAACAAGTGATAAGACAATTGTCTAATATAATTCTCAAAGCACATAAAAAAAGTCCAGGTGGATGGCCAACTGTCCAAGTTACGATGATGCAAGAAGGGAAGGAAAAAAAATAAAATTGAAAGAAGAAAGAAAAGAGGTCATGAGGATGTCTGAAATCAACATGTAAATAAATTAGAAACACAGAAATTTCAGCAAGGAAGAGAGGTTCTTTCCCAAAAGAAAAAAGCCAAAGAAACTACTAAGGTAATATTGGCACAAACTTGTTATCTAATTTGCTAAGTCTAAATTTGGTTAAAAATACAGCTAATAGCAATGATTGAGAGAGAAGAGTGAGAGAAAAAAGGGAAAGAAGTTTTATTTATTTTTCATTCGTTTAAATTACCATATAATGATTTTTTTTATTTCTAGAAAACCCAAAAAATCTTAGTTGAATTAGTCATGAAAGCAAAAATATGCATGATATATCTAATCCATCTTTCCTCCACCAATGCTTACAATTTTGAAGGAAAGATCTTCACTAATTCCTTCCTTTGACCCCTCTTTCTATCAAACAAACAAGACCTTTCTTCCTATCTTGTCTCTTCTTTACACTAAACTGAATGTCGGCCAAGACAATCACAAGCATCTGCTAATTAAGATAAAATAGCAATAAATTGTGAAGGCCTTTGTGAAGGAAGCTTAGTTGAGTTCTTTACTTTCATAATCACATTATCAAAAATATCTTCTCAGAAGTCCTAATGAAGCTGAAATTTCAACATTTCACCATCCCTTACATATAGCTTAGCTTTGCACCCAAAATCACTTAATTTAACAAAAAAATCCCCGACCCACCAAGCGGTATTTTGGATTCTGTTTATGAGTACCTAGGGTTAGGCATCACCTACACCCTAAAACAAGATGAAAGAAAAATGAAATGTAAAAGAAGAAATAGCAACAACAGTTATTCAAAATCCCCACCCTGTTTTTAAAGAGACAGAGAAGGATGCAAACGTGATTAAAAATTTAAAATCGTACCAGATTTCAGTGAAGGATCTTTACGCCTTCGATCTTTTGCATGAACATCAAGGGCATCATCATCAGAGCTGCTTTCACTTTCACTTTCAGCATCAGTAAGACTGTCTGATGCCCTAGAAAAAAAAAATTAAAAGGTAATTATTAACAATGCCACAAATAAAAGAATTGCAAATTACCAGGCAGGAAATGAACATTAAGAGGCTAAAAAAAATAATTCGCAGGAATGTTTTTATGCTTGCAATGTGACACCAACTCCTCCACTTCCAATGTGAAGACGTACTATTACCCCCTCCTGGCCCAAAAACAACAGAAAAAACACAAGGCATATATAATAATATGAGCAAAAGCAAATCTCCAAAATCAATCAATTTTCCTATATGCAGAAGAATGTCAAATTTCCTGAATTCTGTTTGTGGGGGAAAAAACTAAGGAAATTTTCTGAACAAACAAAGAAGCTACATAGCAAATCTCAAAACATAGGCTAAACCCATATAAAATGACTTTGACCAATTATCAATAAACATCGACAGTTGATTCTACCTATCAAAGCATATTAGCACATAGTCCAAGAATGAACATTTCCCTCACAATTGAAATGCTCAACATCTGAGACTGAAGAAGAGTGTAACTCATGCCAAGTAAATTTTAATAGAAATTGTTGTAACTACCTTCTTGATTTGCGTTTGGATCTCCTGTCATGCCTTTTTCGCTTTCTCTCACGCCGTTTATCTCTTCTTTTTCCACGTTTGTATTTGTCTCTTTTAGAAGATCTCTTTCTCTTCTTACGCCTGTCATCACTTGAAGAACTACTATCAGATGAGGACATATCTGAGTCAGAATCACTATCAGACTCAGATGATTCCATCTCAGAATCAGATGAACTCTCTGACTCAGACGAATAATATCTTCTTCTCCTCTTCTTTCTGTCTCTCGAAGACTTCTTATGCTTTCCCTTTTTTCGTCCTTCATGACTGTCAGAGTCGGATGGAGCATCCTTTTCCATTTTCAGTTTATGTACTTTCCTTTTGTCTGCACCTAAACATAATGAGATCAATAAGCTAACAGATATTCCAGAAAAAACCACACCACCTCAAAATTAAATTCAACTGCAATATGAAATGAGAAATGAGTATTAGACATAACATATTATGTAGAAACACAAACTAAAGTATTAAATGAATAAAACACTCTCTTAAGTAAAAGACACAAAGGTTCAATGATTCTTACCTTCTTTAAATTCACCACAATTAATTATTTTCACTGTTACTAATGGTCTCCCTTCTTCATCACCAGCACTTTCAATTTTCTTCAGTACTTCATCTCCTTGCACAAGCTTCCCAAAGACTACAAACTTCCTATCATTCGACACCATTGGAACAAAGACAATACATCATGAAATTAGCAACACATGAGACTAAAGGTTATGAACATTAGCATAATATAATATATGACGCATATCCACAAAAGTGGTCGATATTCAAGGAGTAAACAACAACCTGTCTAGATGATGATTAGCCTTAAAGGTAATAATGAATTGAGAACCAAAAGTATCACGATCAGCGATTGACATTGACAGAAGTCCAGGACTGTCATGCTTAAGCCTTGGAGTCTCATCTGAAACAACATCACATTCATTTGTCATTAAATTGGGAATGTAATTGATTCACTCATCAATAATGCATGCAAGGGTCAATTTCAATCCCTGGCTCATGCATGCAACCCGATATTGGCAGTTATAAGCCTGAGTACTATTTTACAAAATAACTACCATCTAATGGATATTCATCACTAACAGTAAAAGGTTTTACCTTAAGAGAGGCTTAACAAACAAATTAATAAACTTCTTCTAACAGTCAGTGAAGTTAAGAACAATATGACAAATCACAGATATATATATTATAGTTAACTTTGAGAATCTTTCATTATTTCAGGACTATGCTAATTGCATTTATACAGACAAAATAGAATACAATAGTTATATAATACTCCTTACAAAAATTACATTATAATCACAGCGAAAATATATAATAAAAGAGGCCTCACACAATTACTCTGATTACAAACCAATAAAGAATGACAAAACCCAATCTCCTAATAGTGCATAAAATGCAATTTTACTACCTATTTCCTTTAACTAAGACCTCTGACCATAACATTAACATTTAAAAGGGAAGGAACAAAAGGAGGTTTATTTAGTCTCACCAGGAAACTTTCCCCCGTATATGCTCTCTCCACCAGTTCCTGAAAAGTTGTCAAATGGAAAATGAATTAGACACAAAAAGGGAAGAAGAACTTCTCAAGACAGTTTCATCACTGAAATTTTTTTTTAATAATATCTTCCTCAAGCAACTCGTCGCACTAGACAACATTTAATGCTAAGGGAAAAAAAAAAACATTCCTGCCAAATTAATGTAGATAACTTGCATTAGAATTTAGGGTTCATCTAGATCACAGGATAGAATATAGGAATAACATAATTATTTGTAAATAGGATATAACAATCGTTACACTTATTTGTGCAAAATTTTTGGAACCAACCAAAGCCATAGATGATCACGCTGAGACAAGGTTAGGTCCAACAACTTACCACATCACAATCGGTAATTACTTTATATGGTTATATAATCTTCGCAATGCTTCAAATTGTGATAATTACAAATCAAAAACAGTTTTAAAAAAGTTCTCATAAACATAAACTTCATAACTTCAAAATTTTGGCACAATAGAACATACAGAGTGATACAAACAGAATTACTCAAAGCATACACATTAATGACTTAGATAATGACTGTCAAGGAACACATACCATCTCGTTTAACAAAGTCACCACCCTGCAAGATAAGCCCGAGCTATTAGTTTACTGATGAGCATAAAACATAAATGAGGCAAAAATTATGTAGGACACTATGAAGCATAATAAATGTTGAGGATGGACAACTCAGTAAGTACAACCTTAAAACTATATCACAAGAAAAGCAGTCGTGATCATCATCCCTGTGTCCTACAGCATAAACAAGGGTAACTGACTAAAAGACAGACCACTTCTAAGCCACATTCAGCAAGAAACTAATCATATAAGCAAAATTTACAACCAGCCTACATAACAAACATTTAAATGTACACTAGACATAGTAACAAACCTGAGCCATAGAACCTTTCAAGATGGAATGGAAAAAGGATCCCTTGTAATGCAACGGTCTTCCAGCTTTAGGACCAATTCCTTTCTCTCCTGAAGTTGTGAAGATTGAAAAGATCAGAAAATAATTGAATGACAAAAATTATTACTTCCTACAACCAATACCCACATCCACCATTAGAAACAAATTAAACTTAGATAGTTGAAAGTTTCATGCGAACAGAACACATTGAATTCAAATCCATCTATGATTCCATCAATTAACATGATAATGTATGTAGAACAAAGGCTAATGGGAGATAAAGACATCATCATCACAGCTATTTACCACTCCTCAGTTACCTGTACAAAGAGCCCGAAAATTTTCTACTGTCTTGGGAGCAATATCAGAGAAAAGCTGCAGAGTTAAAGATCAGTATGCAATTAATAAGAAGTGTACTCTTTTTTATAAGAAAGAACAAAGCCAAACTAGATCCTATAGATTTCTTGCTTAGCTTAATTTGGTCAATGCAACATTACCTCAAAAACCATCCTTTCATATGGATCACCATCAATAGACACATCCATAAAAACCAACGGATTCTTCTTCTTTGCCATCTTTTTAGTTTCCAAAATCACAGCTCAAACAAACATATGCTTCAACCTGACATGCAACAAACACATATCATATAAACAAAACTTATAATTTGTAGCTCAATAGAACTAATACGCAAGTGTTCCAACAATCGATCAACAAGGTCTATTAGTAATGTCATAAATTTACTTAAATCTCTCCACTTCAATTTAATTAACAAAAGCAGTTGCATTAAGGAAGATAGGGAAGATATAAAACAAATGCCAAAGTCAACAAATAAAAGAAAGCAACAGATTGTATTCTACTTGGTCCAATTCAGACCAATGAGAAATGGATATTTTGTAGGGACAAATAAAAAGAGTATTCATTCCTGAAGCAGTAACCATATCAACAAACCAGTAAAGAAAATAGAATCAAGCTTCCGTCAAGCACTAAGAAACAACAAGGATATCATAATAGATCTAAGCCATAAAATAAGCAAACTGTAATAATTTCCTTCGTCATGACAACAGATAAGATAGCTCTATTCCACACATTCACTGCGTGTATGAACTGATATACAATGCCAAACAAAACTGACAAAATTAAAACTGCAAAACATTTACTCTCCCACACAGAAATACCCAAAAACCTTAAACCCTAGAAAAGATTCCTGCAAACTCTAAAGGGAAAATCAAATAATCTAATAATTAGACAGTCAGATCGACTATTGCGACATTAATGAGCACACATAAGTACATTTCCAAGCAACCAGAAAAAATCAGAAAAAATTTAAAGAATACGGTTCATTTAGATTGTAAGCTTCAAATCAGAAACGTGAGCAAAAATTAACGGTTCAATAGCATGAAAGAGAGATAAAAGGGAGAAATTACACAGCAAGAACTAGAGTTCACCTTTGAAAGACGCTAAGCGAAATAAAGTACTGCGGTATGTGAGAAAAATGAAAAATGAAAAATGAAAAAGGGAAGGGGCTAGGAATAGGATGATGAAAAACCTAGGCTCTCGAATACGGTAGAGCTCTAGGAATCGGCTGTTTCTTTCTGCTGACGTAATAAATTTCGGGTTTGCCCCCGATTTAACAGTGGTATTCCTTAATTGCACACAACTATTTATAAAAAGACGGATGTATCCCACTCTGAGCACGGCCATTAATAAACTTCGGTGTTAATCCTGCGTTTGGATACAATATAAATATAAGGGGGAGGAAAAAATAAGTGTCATCACTCTACTTTATGAGAGGTGAAAAAAATAAAGATATAAAATAAAGAATAATTATGGTTTTATTTTATTTTATAAAGAAATAAAAATAAAAAGAGAAATTAAAATATTTTTTATTTTTTTCTAAAACTAATAGAAATATAAAAGATTGTAAGAAAAATATTACTATTACTAATAAAATTAATTTTTTATCCTTTATCATATATAATATTACAATATTTTTTTCTTTCACCAAAAATTATCTAAATATGAAAAAATAAGTTATATTTTTCTTCTTTTTATTTGTTATTTTACTTCAATTAACAATATGAGTAAGAAATTTTCTTCTTTATTTTCTCTTCTCATGGGAAAGTTTCCAAACATTGTGATGAAACAGAAAAATAAGGATGAAGAATATAAATATTTTTTCTCTCCTTAAGGAAAATTTACCAAACATAGGGTAAGAGTTTGTAATTTTCATATGGACTGTTACGTTAAATAGTACATTAAAAATAATTTTATTTTTATAAAAATAAAAATAAAAACTAAATTAATCATTTAAATTCATTGGCTGTTAATTGATTAATTATTTATTTTTATTTTTATTTTTATACACTAAAAAATTAGTTATTTTTTAAAAATTATAATATATATGTCATAAGATCAACTTTTAATAAAAATAATCACTTCTTTCTTTACAGTACATTTTAACATGTAACACCACTATATATATATATATATATATATATAACTATTATAAAGAAAATAATCATATCATATTAATAATATAAAGTAGGGACATAAATATTTTTCCCGCCATGCTGATGTAGAACCTTATAGGCTTCTATGAGCAAGAAATAACATATTTCTTATTTATCTCTTTTATATATATATAGAATTTTGAGATTTTATAATTTCTTACATTAGTGATGATAGTTGACATTTAATATTATCTACTATTAATGTATTAAAAATTTAGTAATACTAAAGTATTATATTAACTACATATATTTATGCAGCGATTAAGAATAAAATTTGAAGTTCTATTTCAAGTATAGCTCTATTCTCCTATTTATATTATACATATAAATTTAAAAAAATGATTTGGATTTATTGCACAGTTATTTTCCAAAACAAAAGTGTTGGTTATGTGTTTTTAATTCCAAAACAAATTATATGTTTTTAATATATAATCTATGATTTTTATAATTTGAATAAATTACAGTAAACTCATTCGATATTTTAACAAATTACAATTATAAATAAATTTTAAAAAATTAATAATTTACCCCATTGTCATTTGAGATATTATCAATTCATTTGATTATATAAGAATTTCAAAAATTGTAATGCAATACACTACAAGATTTTTCTATATTTAATAATCTTTTATAGGAGTTTAGAATTTTTGCTCATTACTTACGAATGTCAACGGGACGAATTCGGAGCGGAGTTTTCTGTCCCCGACCCCCGCCCCCATACCCCGAACCCCAACCCCATACCCCAAACCCCAACGGAGAAAATTTTTAGATCTTCATCCCAGCACTACACGAGGACAGGAATTTCCAATCCCACCCTAATTCCCGAATTTTATTAAAATTTTTTATTTTTTTAATGTTAAAATTATTTTTTTATTTTTATTAATTAGTTAATTATATAATTTTTTAAATAAAAAAATATTTTTTACTTAAAATAAGTGTTATATTTATATATTTACTATTATTTTTAAAATATTAATTATATTAAAATATGAATAATTTTATATATATAAAATAATAAAAATATATAAATATATTTTTGGGGCAGGACATATATTTACCATCCCCGTCCTGTCTCCAGCAAAAAAAATTCGGAGTTGAGATAGAGAAAAATATAATTTGAAAAAACCGCTCCATTCGGAACGGAAAAAATTTGTCATTTATATCATTACTAATGACTTCAACTGTAGAGCAATTAGTATATTACATTATAAAAATTCCATATTTTAGAGTTTCAAAAATAATGATCAATTGAAATTTGGGTTGGTTAATTGAATGTTCACTTACCTTTATTGGGTTGGTCATTTTTAGCTCTATTATCCTATTTATATGAAGGCATAAACACATAAACTAAAAATTTCATCTATTATTAATAATAATAATTATTTGTATATTCATAAAATGCGTGCATAATATAATGATAGTAAATGTAGCAAATTATATTCTTAAAATTGAAATTTCTAATTTATTAAAAAATATACATTTACCGAATAGAGTGTGGACGAATTGACACAAAACTCTTTTATTTTAATAAGAGATTTCGAGTTCGAATTTTAGATATATATCTTTTGAGGGAGTGATTTGATGTCATTCGAGATTCTATCCGATACGAGCAAAATTAGTCTTAACTCATTGACATATTAACTGAGGATATATATGATTTCACACAAAAAAAATATTTATAATTATCTTAAATCAAATTATTTTACACTCAATTAAAAATAATCATCTAATAAATTAATAATTTTATACTTTTTATCCGCGCACGAAATCCGGAACACAAGGCTAATTTATACTTTACAAATATAAAACTGATAATCCCTATTAGTAATTATATAAAGTCATAAAAAATGGATAAATTATCATAGAAGATAACAACAATGGCAATTGACAACCAAGATAACAAGGATTTCCTTTTTATTTTTTATTTTTTTTCCTTGGACAGATGATAACAAAAAAGTATAGAATGATAGATATTATCACCTTAATGTCATACAAATGTGAGATTATTCTCTTAGTGACCCAAGCTAACAGAATTTGTGCAAGCACTTGACTCATCAAGAGGCTACTAACACCAAAGAAAGCATGTTCAGAGCCCTTGATTATTTTCATATCTAACATTTGTATAAATATATAGTCTTATGTCATCTGAATTTGACTAGTTGCATTCTTCCTTTTTGTCACTGGCAATTCAGTCTCAGGAAAAAGAATTCTCATGCCTGTCTTCTTGACCCCAAATAGCATAAGCTTCTTCTCCATGAGCAGCTTCATCGCCAATCTCCATATCTTCATCAGATATTCTCAAAGGCACAATGAGTTGGATTATAAGACATATTAGGCTGGTCACAACAACATTTATAAGAATCACATATACAATTCCCAGAAGTTGGATTCCTATTTGCCGAAATCCAGAATGGATTTTTCCCATTTGAAAACCATAAAATAGGCCAACCTTCTCTCCAAATTTCAGGGCTTCCTGCAATGGCGTTCGTGGGCAACACAGCCATTGTGTCATCAACCTTTTGAAGCTGCTCAGACTTTTTGTGGACAACCATCATGGAATTGAACCTGAACGTATGCCCATTATTATTGCTGCCCATCCTTGCACATGCCCTGAAATTAAATTGTCCATTATATGTGATCAATAATTTTTGGCTCAGTAACAATTAATCAAGTTCAGGCTATGGACTTACCAGCTGCAGGGGTGATGCAGACAAGACATGTGATCATGCCTTGAACAGCACCAATAACAGAAGCCTTTCCAAAGAATAAGACATCCAGGGAAAGCCAAGTGAGCAAGCTTGTAGCAGTACAGAGATGGGTATTTAAGACGGCTAAGGAAGCATCCAAGCTTGCTGCATAAGGGTCTCCTCCATTATATCCTGTCCAACCCATCCAGAGCAATCCTGCTCCAGCTAACATGAGGATGATGTTATTTGGGGGAATCTCTCCCTGTCCTTGGTTAGGCGAGGACCAGCCTACGATGAAGTCAATAATCAAACATAAAGTTAGTACCTTTCAAATACAAGAACTTTCAAAAGAAGCTGACGAAATGGCAATCAAGAGTGGAAGAACCAGATAGTTACCCAATAGGCTGCAGTGAAACCAGCAACTCCAGCAGATAAATGGATGATATAGCCACCAGAGTAATCTAGCATTCCATTTTTGAAAAGAAAACCACTAGGACACCAGATACTAAAAGCAACAAAAGTATAGGAAAAGGTTAGCCATAAGGGCACAAACATCATCCATGCATAAAAATTCATCCTCACCAATAAGGCACCAGCAATCAAAATCAAAGTAATAGCTGCAAAAACAGACTGGAAAAACACCATGGTTGCATTGGGAAACTTGCCAAGGAATGCTTGTTCAAATAGAAATTTTTGGTCAAGAGCAACGTTAGTTTTCCCCCAGAAGGGAACAAGCTCTTCCCCAAAAGATAATCTGTAACCCCAAATAACCCAACAAAAAAGAACACATGCAAAGGCATATAATGCCATGAATGCTGAGTTTACAGCCCATTTCTTTTTCACCCCTCCCCCATATAGGATAACTAGTCCTGGAATACTCTGTAAACCAACAAGTGTTGCTGCTGCTAGTTGCCATGCATTATCAGCTTTGCTCATCCATGGAGGGGTAGATTCATCAAACGCTAAACCGGAAGGAAGATCGAGGTCTGGAGCTGGCAATGTTCCGTTATTCATTTTTGTACTATTATGTTTGAAGGTGGAGTTATAACGATATGCTGTCACTATATGGTATGCTGGTATCATTTTTGTCTCTTCGATTTTTCATTTTTTAAAAAGAAACGATCTTTGTTACCTGTTTCTAGCTGGGAATTCTTAATTTGTAGGTCACATCTGTTATGGCTGCAATTTCTTTTCTCTTGTTTCAATTTTTGGGAGCCGAATCCAAGCAGTTCTTACTGTAATTCCAAGGGTTTCGAATTTTAATTTTGCAACCCCGATAATAAAGTACACTTTTTCATTTCGTTATGAACAACTTCAACGCAATGGAGCTAATGGGTCGAATTCTAAAAAACGGTCCAAGCCCAATTTTCCATAGATATGATCTCGTAATTCATACTCTAATGGAGCTAATGAGGCCCAATCTCCACGGTGGGATTTCAGATCTAAAACCCGAAAGCAGTTGAGGCAGAGAGAAATCATCAATGGAGGAGGGTTTTGCGAAACAGGAACACGAGCCATGGCGAGTGCTCGAATTCTACAGTGGCATTGGTGGCATGGTAACAAGCTTGTCTCTTACTTGGTCTCTTGCTGTGCATAAGCACAAATAGAGAGAGAGAGAGAGAGAGAGAGAGAGAGAGAGAGAGAGCTATCTATGGATGAATATTTTAACTGATTATTGTTATTCTAATTGATTTATTAGAGATATTCGCTGATGAAGGCTGGTGTTAATGCAAAAGTGGTGGAAGCTTTTGACATAAACGACATAGCCAATGATGTTTATGAGTTCAATTTTGGCCACCGTCCTTATCAGGTTTACTTTTATATCTTTATTTCAGTAATTTATAATCGGTTTCTTGCTTCTGCGATCATTTTCTTTTTCTCCTTTTGCTTACTATTTGAAGTGCTTAATGAGATTTAACTTTTCAGTATATTCAACAGTTTTGCCTCTTTCTTGTTAAAAATGTAGTAATTTTTTTCTCTTAAGATTTTAGCAGGTTTTATTTTCTCAATATTTGATATTTGTTTTCTATGTTTTTGAGAGCTAACATTTGAGTTAGCAGGAATATGGGGATGATTGTATTTGTGGTAATTAAGTTTGTGGTAATCATTTTATTGGAATTTATGGTATATTTTACTGCTATGGTACTTCTGCCAAATTCCTATTTTCAAACATTTGCTACGTGAGCTTGAGATTTTCAAAGATTTGAGATTACTTTTGTTTTTAATTTCAATTGTTGTTAGTAATTTATTTGGAATAGAAATTTGTTACTTTCATGGTTTAATCGTATCTTAAATGTTTGGAGCATTGTAGGGTAATATTCAGAGTCTCACTGCTGCCGATCTTGACAGTTATGGGGCACATGCATGGCTTCTTTCTCCTCCTTGTCAACCCTACACTCGACAAGGTCAAAGTTGCATATTCATCCTCTTTTTACTGTTTCATAAACTCTTATGGGTTTGATTACAGGTTCACTGAAAATCTTTATGATTAGGTCTTCAAAAGCACTCTGGTGATGCTCGGGCATTTTCTTTTCTCAAGATTCTTGAACTTATACCTCAGGCTAAGCATCCGCCTTTGATATTGTTCGTGGAAAATGTTGTTGGATTTGAGGTCTGTTTGTATATAAATTATATAAAAAGATGATCTAAATAGCAAATCTGCTCTGCATATTCTTTATGTCTATTGTCTTCATTTCAGACATCTGATACACGATCAAAAATGCTAGAGATTTTAGCAAACTCTGATTTTGTGACACAAGAGTTTATTTTGAGTCCACTGCAGTTTGGCGTGCCTTACTCCAGACCACGTTATTTTTGCTTGGTAACACTTACATCCCTCCCTACTTCACACTCATATTACTTGAATGTTTATGATAGGTTCCTGTTCCAATTAGACAAACAAATATGAAACAAGAAAATCAACGGAATAATAGATAAATGGGGCTATTCATTCAGAATACTGGTTTTCAAGAGACCAGTCCTCTCCCAATACAACTTAACACAGAATTTTCATGCCCCTCACTAATACCCTAATACTAATTATATACTAGGTGCTTTACACATGCACCACACCTCACCACATGACAACGGAATATTTACCCCAAAAGAGAAAGGATACTGCACGAAAAAATGATGAAATCATAACAAATTCTCAGATTTATATTGCGCTCCCCTTCTAGAATAAGTCATTTTAACCGGAGGCTTATCAGTTTATTGATTGCTGCCTCCATATTGTTAACATGAGAACAAGTTTAAGAGCATTGTCTTTTGCAGAAAATTCTTTTTTAAATTCTGGCATCTATGATATAGATGATAAAAGCGAGTAATTTCTCTCTCTTAAGTATTTTGAGATAGTGAAGGTATGTTTCCATGGGCCAAACCAGTAGGTACAAATTTTGCTTCAATATCGTAGTGTAGCATAGCCAACTGCCCCACTGAGATTAAGTTCTTTCTTAGGTCGGCAATATGTCTGACATCCTTTAACTCCCAAACAGATCCACAGAATTTATGCAATCAAAGTTTTCATATCGACTCATTGTTTTTCATCCTTTGGAAATAAAAAAATGAAAACTGTATAATGTTCTCAAGAGGGCAGTGAAAAACTTCAGAATTCTAATTTGTTAAATATAAAACCAATTCATGATTTGGCCATATTAACATTATGTATTATTTATGTAGTAGAGCTAATGTTGGTTTTCAAGTCCTACAATCAATGGATGGCTGGTTCTCTACTTGTGCCAAGTTATGATTTGTGAATTCCTTGGTAGATGTATGTCCCATAGGCCATTGAAGCTGATCTTGTAAGTCTCGAATATTAGTATATGACTCATATTCTTCTTCATTTACTGCACAGGCCAAAAGAAAACCTTTATCCTTTCAGCACAAAGTCTTCAATCATCAGATTCTTTGGTCTTTAGGCCCATTGTTTGGGCACAATGAAAATACAGTCGCAGGTGGATGTGATGAACTGGCAGAGAACTTGGATCAGTTGCTCAAGTCATGTCTGCCAGTGAAAAATTTTCTTGAATTCCAGAATTCTATTAACTGTGCCGATGCAGAAACTGGTTTTGTTTCTGGATACTTTTCTGGAGATATAGAGAACATCGATGAAGGAAATACTATGGATCAGTATTTTGTCCCATCAAACTTGATAGAGAGATGGGGAAGTGCAATGGGTATCCTTGTTCTATGAACTTCTTTTCAGCAGTAATGCATTCCAAATAGACTCATTTTATGGAATTTTTTTCTATTTAAATTCCTGATAGAATTTAGATATTGTCTATCCTGAGTCAAAGCGATGCTGTTGTTTTACAAAGAGCTATTATAGATATGTGAAAGGCACTGGATCCTTGTTAGCAACTATCCAGGTACGATCTTGTTTGAAACATTGAGATGATTTATGGGCATGATCTGGATTTGTTTTGCCCTTTGCTGGCTAAGGTTGTTATAATGATTAGATTGACACTGCTGTGAGGTCCTGCCTAGCAGATTCAGTGTCCACATATCATTATTTCCAAATCTTTGATCTTTTGTGAATATTTGGTGCTAGAAATGAATGTAAATTAGTTTGGTAGGAACAATGAATTCCATTTGTGATGTGATGCCCCTTTGTCATATGCCCCAGCCAAATTGGCTTGACAAAAAAGGGTCTATTCCCTGGAACAAAGTCTATTATAGTTCAAAAAAGTTAGAATTTGATGGTTCACATCTACGGCAGTATCTGTATGTTTAGATTGGATGTCAGGTATCCATCTTGGTAATCCTAGTCTCTATGTTAGATCTTGTTCATTGCAATTCCCTTTTTCTCAACATGACACATATAAGATGCATATGCAGCCAAGGGATAGAGGGAAAACATCATCATTGAAGGAGCATGGCCTAAGATATTTTACACCCAGGGAGGTCTGTAAATTTTGCTCATCTCTCTTTACTGCTTAAGTTTTATTTTATTTATTTTATTTTTATTTTTATTTTTTCAAATTAATTCTACATGTTCTTATCTAACATCATAGGTGGCTAATTTACATTCCTTCCCTGAGGATTTTCATTTTCCAGAGCATGTACGCCTTAGACAACGGTGCGTTATTATTTTCCATCATAGCGTATAATAATCAGAAATATATGGTCAAGTTGACAGAAACTAATGTAAATTTGCCCTAGCAATTATCTAGTTTATATTGTGTGGCTTTAAGGCTAAGTAGGCCAGGAAATTTGAGCCTCTTCTTTATAGTGTCTCTAATAATTCAAGATGGCAGCATATTTGACTGGATAACTATTGAAAGCTTGCCAACTTACTGAAGAAACCAAAGACTATTAATATTGATCTGATGCAAATGCTACCTAGAAGATCTCTTCATATGTCTAACATGTCAACTGGATGCTATCTTCAAATTTTCTTTAGTAAGTTTGAAGCATGGGTGAAAAACAATGGGTAAGGGTAGGTTTATTTTGGTTTCTAGGAAACTGGAGATCTATTGGAAGTAGAAAATTATTTGTTGTTAGCTCCCTCCCCCAGGTTGCAAATACAATTTCACGTTATACTGTTGTTTTCTTTTTCCTCTTTTCTTGATTCCAAATTAGAACAAGTTAAGGAGCGGCACTGTCTTGCAATTTCAGGAGTTGGATTGTTGCGCATGTCAACACTATGGTTGATTTGCCAAATGAATCAATACTTGCTTCATCTTATGTATCTCATAATGTTGTTTGCTTCTTGTAGTTATGCATTGCTAGGAAACAGTTTAAGCATAGCAGTGGTTGCGCCCTTACTCTGCAATTTATTTGCCCAACCATTGTGATTTTCGAATATAAAAGCACCATTCTTAACGCCTCACATTCAAGCAGTATTCATTTCCCAGTTTCCCTTGGGTGTTATTAGGCTGTTTTGCCCCCACATTTTCTGTCAGCAGGAGATGACCGGTTTGAATGGTAGCTTGCTTATTGAATCCTTACAACCCCAACATGTAACGAAAGACTTACCCAAAGGAAAGGGCTGGCTGGACTCAGGCCTGGTTCATATCAACCCCTAATCCTACCTTGAAGATCAGTATGATATTCATTTGAGATTGTTGGGATGTCAAAAGAAGATGGAACAAAAGAATGCAACCTATTCTACTTTAGTGGTCAAGATGAGATTACAGCAAATCTGCTGACGTGGGCTAAGTAGTGTTTATTGCAATGTCAAATTCTTGTGAAAAAGCCAATTGGTTGATAGATTCGTATCCTATTGATTAATGGTGAAAATAAATCCTTATTGATTGCATAACATTTGATTTTAAGTCTTTATTTTGTGTTTATTATAAAATGTCATTCGATTACTTTCTATCACCATATATTTAATTAAATCTTATTTGGCATGAAATTAGCTCTATAAGTTACTTATTTCTTAAATTAATAAAAGGTAGACAATTTAGAATTGATGACATATATTTAAATCTTACTGATATGAGCTTTAAAATTTTAAAAATTTTAAAAAAATTGACTATAAGAATACTTAAAATTTTAAAAAATTGACTAATCCTAATAAATGCATAAACCCTCAACGGAAGTGGATATCTGAGCTTACGTTGGCCCAAATCATAGAAGATGAGAATTCAGAGATATATTGTATTATTAACTTTTTTTTTCTTTCTATGTATAAAATAAAAACAAAGTGTGCATTTTTTTTAAAAATTGAATTTTGGTAAATTAATAAATATAAAATATGTTTATCAATTATAATTTATAAATTTATCAATTACAACTTATAGGTTAATTGTTTTTAAAATTATAGATGTATTATTTATAAATTACAGGTTTATTGTTTTAAACATAAAAGTTCATTGTTTGAAAGTTTCAAGTCATCATTTAGAATTTATTAGTTTACCGTTTATAACTTATTATTTCATTACTTACAGATTTAACATTTATAATTTATATATTTATCATTTTAAAGTTATATGTTTATCCTCTTAAACTATAAGAACTTATAGTTTTATCATTTAAATTTTACAAATTTATCATTTATAAATTTATCGTTTAAACTTATCACTTACAAATTTATTATTTACAACTTGCAAATTTATTATTTTTACTAAATACATAGTTTTCAATCTCCATCAATAAAAATCTTTTCTTTATAAAATATCTTAATTTTCAACAATTTTATTTTGTAAATATATTAAAACTAATATTTTTCATCACAAATATAATAATAACAATAACTAAAATATTTAACAATAACTAAAATATTCAAAAATATTAAAAATTAAATCAAATATATAAATTAAATTTTTTTTAAAATAAATTTAGAATATACATAATTTTTTTCTATGTGAACAGGAAGAAAAAAAAAGATAAGATACAGAAGACATATAAAGTATTAATATTCAAATTAAAAAAACGCACTGAATATAATTTAGCCGGTTGCATTATATAATTTGCGTGGGAGGAGACCAGCCCGTAGCTATGTCTTCTGCTTATATTACACACAATTCTGATTGATATTGCATATCCGACCTTTTCACTAAGTGCAAAGATACCTTCATTCGTTTTTTAATTTGCGTATTACACAGATAACAGAAGCTTCCAGTTGACTGTTAATAAGTGTTTTTCTTCCTCTACATCTGGGAAGTTAAACCCCCACATAAAAATGAAATCTTCACTCATTCGTTCTTCAATTCCTCCATTCCTTCTTCATTCCCTTGCATACCCTAGACCTCTCTGTTCCCAACCTCAATTTTCGAGTGAGTCCGTATCAGAACCCTCATTGCCTTATAATAGCACCAATTTCACCGACGCCCAAGAGCACGAATTTCCTGACAATCAGCCTTCTGATTCTCGATTTCTGGAATCCAAACAGGTCGAGTTCAGAGCTCCCACCTTACAACAGACAGTTTTGAAGCGACCCAATGCAATCGATACTCTTTTAAGTTACAAAAGCGAGCCAAAGTCAGCTTTGGCTTACTTCAATCGGTTGGCGAGCACGCGTGGGTTCCTTAGCACTCTCGATTCGTTGTGTGTTCTGCTTCATATTTTGACAAAGTCCTCAGAGACTTTTAGACAAGCTCAGAATCTACTGAACCGGTTCATTTCGGGTGATTCGGGTCCCGTTCCTTATGTTCTTGTTGATCACTTATTTGGGACTGCAAAAAGATTCAATTTTGAACCGAATTTACTCGTATACAATTACTTATTGAATAGTTATGTTAGAGCTGAAAAGTTAAACGATGCTATCCATAGTTTCAATAGAATGATAGAGCTTGATATAGTTCCTCGGGTTCGAACTACGAATATACTTTTGACTGCCTTAGTTAAGAATAACATGATATGCGAGGCACAACAGGTCTATAATAACATGGTCTCGAAAGGGGTCCATGGCGATTGTTTTACAGTTCATGTAATGACGCGTGCAAGCCTGAAAGAGGGTAAAGATGAGGAGGCAAAGAAATATTTTAGAGAGGCGCAGGATAGGGGGGTACAACTTGATGCTGCAGCATATAGCATTGTTATTCAGGCTTTTTGCAATAAAACTGATATTAAATTAGCCTGTAAGTTGTTGTGGGAGATGAGATCTAAGGGCTGGACTCCTTCCGAGGGTACCTTTACTAGTGTTATTTTGGCCTGTGTGAAGCAAGGGAATATGGTAGAAGCATTAAGGTTTAAGGATGAGATGGTGAGCTGTGGTAAGCAAATGAATGTGGTGGTGGCTACAAGTTTGGTGAAAGGTTATTGCCAGCAAGGCGACTTGGGTAGTGCTTTAGATTTCTTTGATAAAATGAATAATTATGGTCCCAGTCCAAACAAGGTTACTTATGCAGTTATGGTTGAGTGGTGCTGCAGGAATGGGAATATTGATAGAGCTTATGAACTTTACACTGAAATGAAAAGCAAGAGTATCTGCCCATCCATCTTCATAGTGAATTCCTTGATAAGAGGATTCCTGAAAAGCCAGTCACTTGAAGAGGCATCCAAGTTGTTTGATGAGGCAGTTGAGTGTGATATTGCCAATATTTTTACTTATAATTCTTTCTTATCATGGCTCTGTAATGAGGGTAAGATGACTGAGGCATGTAGTTTATGGGAAAAGATGGTATACAAAGGTGTGGCTCCTACAAAAGTTTCTTACAACAGCATGATACTTGGCCACTGCAGACAAGGCAACTTGGGCATGGCGTCTAGTCTATTTACGGAGATGCTTGAGAGGGGTTTAAAACCTGATGTAATCACATACTCTATTTTGATGGATGGATATTTCAAAAAAGGAGACACCAAATGTGCCTTCGATATGTTTGACCAAATGGTGAATGAAAATATTGTCCTTTCAGATTTCACTTACAATACTATAATCAATGGTTTGTGCAAAGTTGGTTGCACATCTGAGGCAAAAGATGTGTTGAAGAATTTTGTTGACAAAGGTTTCATTCCCATCTGTTTAACGTATAACAGCATAATAGATGGATTTATAAAGGAAGGGTCTGTCAATTCTGCTTTGGCTGTTTACAGAGAGATGTGTGAAAATGGAGTTCCTCCAAATGTGGTCACTTACACGGCCTTAATTGATGGATTTTGTAAAAGCAATAACATTGACCTTGCTTTGAAGATTCGGAATGAGATGAAAAACAAGGGTCTTGAACTTGATGTTACTGCATATGGTGCTCTAATAGATGGATTTTGCAAAAAAGGAGACATGGAAACTGCCAGTCAGCTGTTTACAGAACTTCTCCAAGCTGGGTTATCACCAAATTCAGTAGTTTACTGTAGCATGATGAGTGGCTACAAGATTCTTAGCAACATGGAAGCAGCACTTCACTTGTATAAGAGAATGTTGAGTGAGGGGATTCCTTCTACTTTGCAAATTCACACTATACTGATTGATGGATTGTTAAAAGAGGGCTCATTACTCCTTGCATTGGATCTTCATTCAGAGATGCTTGCCAAGGGTATCATGCCTGATATAAAAGCATATGATGTTTTGATTAACGGTCTTTGCAGTAAAGGACAAGTCGAAAATGCTCAAAATTTTTTGGGAGAGATGGACAAGAAGGGTGTGGCACCCAGTGTTATTATTTATAACACATTGATTGCTGGGCACTTCAGGGCTGGCAATTTGCAAGAGGCCTTTAGACTGCACAGCGAGATGCTTGACAGAGGTCTTGTTCCTGATGACACTACTTATGATGTTCTCCTGAATGGAGAAGTAAGAGATGGCAATTCCCATTCTAAAGTTTAATGTGTTTGATTAGCAAGTTGAGCTTGCTTTCTGAATTTTCTCCACTAGATTTTGCTCTTCGCATCAAAAACATATTGTGAAAAGCTTTATTCATCAATGCACCTGTGTTCATTATCTCCCTCTGAAGGTCAGTTACAATTTATTTTTTTTGCAATATATTTGGTGCTATTTTGTGAATGAAAGTAAGTTGGTCTGGGATTAACAATCGATTCCGTTTGTGATATTATGGCTAAGTCATATTTCCACAATTAAATTGGTTTGATGAAAAATGTTCGATTCACTGGAACAATGTCTATTATAGTTCTAAAAGTTAGAATTTGACAGTCCATATCTAGTCAGTATCTGCATGGCGCATGCTTAGGTTGGATGTGAGTTGTCCATCTGGGTAATCCTAACTCTGTTAGATCTTTTTCAGCGCTATGCCCTTCTTCTGGACTGGACATTCATAAGATGCATATACAGCCGAAGGATAGGGGGAAATCATCTTCGTTGTATGAGCAAGGCCTAAAATATTTTACCCTCAGGAAAGTGTATGCACTTTTCTCATCTCTCTTTACTGCTTGAGTTTTAATTTGTTTATTTTATTTTTATACTTATGTGAAAAATTAAATCTATATATTTTTGCTTAATTCTAGGTGGTAATGTACATTCCTTGCCTGAGGATTTCTCTTTACCAGAGCACTTAAACCTTAGACAACGGTAAGTTTCTTTCTTTCTCAGGATCTGTTGTTTTCCATCGTAGCGGATGATAATCATAAATCAGGTTGACTCTAACCAATGCGGATGATAATCATAAATCAGGTTGACTCTAACCAATGTAAATTTGGATTAGTCATTACCTAGTTTATAACATGCAAGCTGGAAGGCTAAGCGGGCCAAGAAAATTGAACCCCTTCTTTATAGTACTTGTGTCTCTAATAATCCAAGATGACAACATATTTGGCTAGATAACTATGACAATCAAAGAAGGCCTAAGACTATTGATATTGATCGGATGCAAAAGCTATCTGAAAGCTTTTGATGTTCTTATGACCAACATATTAACTAGAGCCTGTCTTCAAATTTTCTGTAGTTAAGCATAAACAGAAGTAACATCATGATGCGGGTTATAGAAGCCAAACCCAGCTCATGGAATAGAATACCAGCTAGAGATGATGGTAAAGAGAAGGGATGCAGCAATGTAGATTGCGGAAATTGCTGAGAAAGAAGCAGAAAAGAAGAAAAATCGAGAGGAGGAGAGAGAAGAAAATTGGAGAAGGATAGAGAGAGAACAGAATTTGTTTATTGATTCTTGATGATGTCTTTTGATTCATTGGTCTCTTATATAAATACAGAGTAAATAAAGCTATCGATCTGCATTTTCAACCAATTAATCTACTTTATAACTCTCTAACAACTCATTCTTACAGAATTCTAAATGCTTATACTTTTTTGTTTCCGAAAAATAATTTATTTTTGAAAAATATTTTTATTGGAAAATATTTTCTAATTCTTATATTTAGCTTCTAACACTAGACAAATAAAAAAATAGAGTGATATTTCATTTTTTATATTTAATAAATATTGGAAAATAACTTTCCGAGAACGGAAATTTATTTTTTTTATTTTAAAATATTTTTCATTAACTTATAAAATATATTTTTTAACTTATTTTTTTGGAATTAAATTAAATATTAAAAAATAAAAAAAATATTTTTTGAAAATAAATCAAGCTTTAATTTCTTTTTTTTTTCCACGCCAGTTCGAACTACTATACACTCGGTTGCCTTGATAAAATATATTCAATTTGTACGTGATTAAATAACATCGTCCAATTTTTTTCTACCACCATATTTTAATTAAATATTATTAATTATTACTTGTTGGACTGAATTTCAATTCAAATGGTCAATAACTAATTACTTATTTCCTAAATTAATAAAAGGCCTTAAACAATTTAAAAACAAGACAGGTTTTCATGTCATATGCTCGAAAATAAAAAATTTCACAAAGAAACTAATAGTAGATACATAGTGCAGACACAACGCAATCCAACAAACCAGGGAGGAGTCCAGCCCGTGTCCATGTCTTCTCCGCACTCTCCATCTTACACAGGTAACGGAAAGATTTTAACTTTACTGGGATTTTTCTTCTTCTCCATCTGGAAGTTAATCCCCACATAAAAATGACATCTTCACTTATTTCTTCACCAATTCCTCCATTCGTTCTTCGTTCCCTCTTATGTGCTAAATGTCTCTGTTCACAACCTCAATTTTCCATCTCAGAATCCTCATTGCCCCAGAATTCCAATCTCAACTTCAATTCTCCCGACAGCCTGGAGCCCGTATTTCCACACAATCACTCTTCTGATTCCCAGTTTCTGGGAAACCCAACTTTCCCTGAATCCAAACAGGTCGAGTTCAGCGGAAATACCTCGCAAGAGACAGCTTTGACACGAACCAATGCGTTCGATACTCTTTTAAGTTACAAAAGCAACCCAAAATCAGCTTTGACTTATTACAATCGGTTGGAGAGCAGGCGTGGGTTCCCTAGAAGTCTCGATTCGTTGTGTGTTCTGCTTAATATTTTGACAAGGTCCTCAGAGACTCTTCGACAAGCTCAGAATCTACTGAACCGATTCATTTTGGGTAATTCGTGCCCCCTGCCCACTGTTCTTGTTGATCACTTGTTTGAGAATGCAAAAAGGTTCAACTTTGAATCGGATTCGCTGGTCTATAATTACTTGTTGAATAGTTATATTAGAGCTAACAAGTTAAACGATGCTTTTGATAGTTTCAATAGAATGATAGAGCGTGATATAGTTCCTTTAGTTCGATTTTCGAATATGCTTTTGAATGGATTAGTTAAAAGTAACATGATTTGCGAGGCCCAAAAAGTCTATAATAAGATGGTTTCGAAGGGGGTCCATGGTGATTGTTTTACACTTAATGTGATGATGCGTGCAAGCTTGAAAACAGGCAAAGAGGAGGAGACAGAAAAATATTTTAGAGAGGCCGAGGATAGAGGGTTAGAACTTAATGCTGCAACATATAGCATTCTTATTGAGGCTCTTTGCAAGAAAACTGATACCAATTTAGCTTGTCAGTTGTTGAGGGAGATGAAATCTAAGGGCTGGATTCCTGCCAAGAATACCTTTAATAGTGTTATTTTGGCTTGTGTTAGGCAAGGGAATATGGTGGAAGCAGCAAGGATTAAGGACGAGATGGTGATCTGTGGTACGGAAATGAATGCACTGGTGGCAACAAGTTTGTTGAAAGGTTATTGCCTGCAAGGCAACTTGGGTATGGCATTTGGTCTATTTTCAGATATGCTTGAAAGGGGGATAAAACCTGATGTAATCACATTTAATACTTTGATTCATAGATTTATAAAAAAAGGAGACACCAAATGTGCCTTTGATATTTTTGATCGAATGATGAATGAGAATATTGTCCCATCAGATTTCACTTACAATACTATAATTAATGGTTTGTGCAAAGTTGGTCGCACATCTGAGGCACAAGATATGCTAAAGAATTTTGTTGAGAAGGGTTTCATTTCCATCTGCTTAACATACAACAGCATAATAGATGGATATATAAAGGAAGGGTCTATTAATTCTGCTTTGGCTGTTTACAGAGAAATGTCTGAAATTGGAGTTCCTCCAGATGTTGTCACTTACACGACCTTAATTCATGGATTTTGTAAAAGCAATAATATTGATCTTGCTTTGAATATGTGGAATGAGATGAAATACAAGGGTCTTGAACTTAATGTTATTGCATATAATGCTCTTATAAATGGAATTTTTAAACATAAAGACATGGGAACTGCTTTGGCTGTTTACAAAGAGATGTGTGAAAGTGGAGTTCCACCAGATGTTGTCACTTTCACGACCTTAATTAACGGATTTTGTAAATGCAATAACATTGATCTTGCTTTGAAGATGCGAAATAGGATGAAATACGAGGGTCTTCAACTTGATGTTACTGCATATAACTCTCTTATAAATGGTTTTTGCAAAAAACGAGACATTGGAACTGCTTTGTTTGTTTACAGAGAGATGTGTGAAAGTGGAGTTCCTGCAAATGTTGTCACTTACACGACTTTGGTTGCTGGATTTTGTAAAAGCAATAACATTGACTTTGCTTTGAAGATGTGGAACGAGATGAAAAGCAAGGGTCTTGAACTTGATGTTACTGCTTATGGTGCTTTAATAGATGGATTATGCAAGAAAGGGGACATAGGACCTGCTTTGGCTGTTTATACAGAGATGTGTGAAAGTGGAGTTCCTCCAGATATTGTCACTTACACAATCTTAATTCATGGATTTTGCAAAAGCAATAACATTGATCTTGCTTTGAAGATGTGGAATGAGATGAAATACAAGGGTCTTGAAATTAATGTCACTGCATATAATGCTCTTATAAATAGAGTTTGCAAAAATAGAGACATGGGAACTGCTTTGGCTGTTTATAGAGAAATGTGTGAAAGTGGAGTTCCTCCAGATGTCGTGACTTTCGCGACCTTAATTGATGGATTTTGTAAATGCAATGACATCGATCTTGCTTTGAAGATGCAAAATAGGATGAAATACAAGGGTCTTTATCTTGATGTTACTGCATATAACTCTCTAATAAATGGTTTTTGCAAAAAAAGAGACATGGAAACTGCTTTGTTTGTTTACAGAGAGATGTGTGAAAGTGGAGTTCCTCCAGATGTTGTCACTTACACGACTTTAATTGATGGATTTTGTAAAACCAATAACATTGAATTTGCTTTGAAAATGTGGAATGAGATGAAAAACAAAGGTCTTGAACTTGATGTTACTGCATATAGTTCTCTAATAAATGGATTTTGTAAAAAAAGAGACATGAGATCTGGTTTGGCTGTTTATAGAGAGATGTCTGAAAGTGGAGTTCCTCCAAATTTTATCACTTACATGACCTTAATTCATGGATTTTGTGAAAGCAATAACATTGATTTTGCTTTGAAGATGCGGAATGAGATGAAAGACAAGGGTCTTGAACTTGGTATTACTGCATATGGTGCTCTGATAGACGCATGTTGCAAAAAAGGAGACATGGGAACTGCAAGTCAGCTGTTTACAGAACTCCTCGATGCTGGGTTGTCTCCAAATTCAGTTGTTTATAATAGCATGATAAGGGGCTACAAGAAACTTAACAACATGGAAACTGCACTTCACTTGCATAAGAGAATGTTGAGTGAGGGGATTCCTTGTACTTTGAAAACTTACACTACACTGATAGATGGATTGCTAAAAGAGGGCAAATTACTCCTTGCATCAGATCTTTATTCAGAGATGCTTGCCAAGGACATCATGCCTGATATAAGAACATATAACGTTTTGAGTAAAGGCCTTTGCAATAAAGGAGAAGTAGGAAATGCCAAAAAGATTTTTGGGAGAGATGGACAAGAAGAGTATTTCACGTAATGTTTTTATTTATACACATTGATTGATGGCACTTTAGGGCTAGCCATTCGTGAGAGGCCTTGAGACTGCAGAGTGAGATGCTTGACTGAGGTCTTAATCCTGATGGCACTACTTAAGATATTCTTGTGAATGCAAAAGTCAGGGATTGGAATTGCCTTCATTGAGTTTCATGTGTTTGATTAACATGTCGAGCTTCCGTTTAGAATCTCTTTACTGTTGATTTCACCTGATGCAACAGAACAACTTTGTTCATCATTATACAAATATTGTCCATCTCCTGCTGTAGGTCCGTTACAATTTCATATTTTCATTATTTTGCACTTAAACCTCAAATGGTTTTTGATTTTGTTGTCTAATCTTTCTTTTGTCATTTTTCTGTATTTGATAGGAATGAGTGCCTTCATTTGAAACATTAAATCAGATCTGCAAAAGAATAGTCAGGCTGTAGGACTCTTATGCACATCTATGCCCTGTTCCCCAGTTTGTATGATGAATTCAAGGCAATTTTATTTCTGCCACATTTTTGCAGAATGAAGACTTGATTATCTCCAGTTGAACAGGTATGCTTTTGTGCCTGGCGCTTGTTGCATGTTGTGAGAATGCAAGGTAGGTGATGGTGGGGCTGTTTGTTGTTCCCAACTAGTAGAATGCTGTCGAGGACTAGCAGAAACCCCCCATGCAAATAGCAAAGATTGCCTTGTGGTGTTAGCAAAATAGCTCTTGTCAATCTTTTTGCTTGAAATATAAAACTTGACTATTGACAAACTCCTTATGGAAGTTTAAGCTTGAAATATAACATTGATTATTGACAAGTTTGGTTTTTGTGAATAATTTAGTTTTATCTTGGACACTTGCAGGTGTTCCAATATTTACCAACATAATTACTCTAGCTTATCGCAGAACACCGTTGTTGATTCCAAACCCTTTAAAGTTTAATGAGTATGTCACCCACCGATTGCTGTGATGTTTCATGTATAAGAATTTGCTTTTTACCATTGATTGTTATTTGGTTTTATGGTTTTGAAAGAGCACATGCTCAATTGCTTTTCCAGAAGAAGCAATTATTGATTGGTATTCATCCTCTGTAGTAAGTGATGATCACGATTTTGGGCAAAATAAGTTTTCTTGGGACATATTTAAAGTTTATTTCATAGTATATTTTTGTATTTGTATAGATGTAGAACAACCTCTTAATTGTTACTACTGGGCACCAAGAACAAATAAGACATTGAAAGATTGGGTTTGCCCGATCATATCTATATATACCTATAAAGTTGAGCCTTGAGGAGGCTCCAAAGAGCAGAATGAGGTGCTTTCTTTTTTTTTTCTGTTTTTTTTATTTATTTTTTTGTAAATTTCAATTGGTTAATTTTTATAGTGTAGGACCCCATATCGTTAATAATCATTATTCATTCTGTTAATATGTGATTAATATAGATACCCCTTCATCTTCACATTTTCTCCATTTTGATACTCTTTAAATTGTAATGTTCTTATTTTCTGTGATATGGGCTTTATCATTTCCATTTTACTTATTCTTTTCCTCTTTTCATATCATTCTGCCATGGTTTTTTAATTTGAATTTCAAGGCTCTAATTCTTCACAACCCTCATTGTCATCAGTGGAGGCTCCGTGGCTGCTTTAGCCACCGCTCTCTCCCTTATTGACCCTAAGCGTTGGCAGAGGCAACAAGTCGAGGAGGTTGGGGAAAAGAGGGGGGTGGGGTGATAAGGAGGTAATGAGAGAGTACTTCAACAATTCCGAGTTTCAACGGTGGAAGAAAATTAATGGAGAAACGGATGATGTTAATCGAGTGCAGCGAGACATAAGGCTGGGCCACTTGAAGACTGTGGAGAATGTATTGGAAATGTTGAAAGACGAAGTATCCCTGGAAGGTGTCACTATTTGTGATTCCGGTTGCAGCATTGAATGTCTTGCAATTCCCTTGGCAAAAGAAGGCGCCATTATTTTGGCCAGCGATATCTCGACTGCTATGGTGGCCAAGGTTGAGAACTGAGTCAGTGGTCTATGCTTTTTTCCCCTTTTCCTCAATTTCAATAAATTACAGGAACCATTAGACAAGTTTATTTTGGATAATTGCATAAAATTAGTTCCTTTATGTGTTGTATTCTATATTTTCACAGTAAAATTCTATTGACAAACTATAATTTGTGACTGTTTCAACGGTGGAGAGATTAATTCTTTTCAACAAGTTTTTATCTTACTGCTTTACGAGGATAAGGAAACAAAAGGTTTTTAATGTTCTGATTTGTGGTCAAGCAAAGGCTATAAGGAAATGGTCTTCAGGAAAGTGTTTATAGGGAAAGGGAGAAGTTTAGTTATTTATATTTCTTATTATTAGTTGTATCCTCTTATTAGTTTTAATACTGCAAATATATCCTTTGTTTGTATTGGTTTTCATTCTCTTCTTCTAGGTTTTTACCCCGAGTCAAACTATATAGGAGTGTGGAAGTGGTTGTGTGACAGATAGAATGAGAATTGCTTTGTTAATCAAGAAAGTAAAGTTTGATATAGAAAGGCTTATTCAACATGAAAAAGCTACTTTGTTTAAAGTTTTGGGTTGAATAATTCTTTTAACTCATTAAGGGTATCTGAATTTGGTTGAGTCAAGCTGATGGGTATCCTTGCACCGTGGAGGAGCAGAATGAAGCTTGGGTAAGGAAATCCAAGCAATGGCATCATTTTGAGCATTTGAATTGAGCATCAGGTAATTATTACCATTTATTTTAGCTAATATTATTCTCATTCCACTGTGTTTTTTTAGATTGTTTTCTATTGGTTCAATAATCTAAATAAAAAACTGAACCCAATATGTTCTGATTTAAAGACAATATCTTTTAGAATTTCAGATAATAATGCATCTTTTAGCATATCTTCTGATTTAAAGACCTGCAGTTGTTAATTTTTCAAAAATTGAATCTTGAAACCATATGCCATTTTAAATTATGCGTGAAGTGTTAAGGTTTTTGTTGCCACGTTTCTCACTTCATTTGCTCTTCTGTCCAACTTATCTGTCCCATTTTATTATTACTGTTTTTTTTTCCTTTTCTTCTTTTTTATAATGGAGTTTTTCTTTTGTCAATGTTTTTTTTGGAGGTTGAGTACCAATAACTTAAAGTAGAAGAAGGTGACCCATTTCAAAGAAGGGGAAAAAAAAGCTTTTTAGTTGCAAATTTTGAGTTTTACAAATAAAAACACAGGTTTTTAGTTGCAATTTTTGAATTTTATAAATATAAACACAACCTTTTTCAAATAGGAGTGAGTTTTCAACCTTAATTGATATGTTATACGAGTGAATTGAAATAGATTTTAGTGTTGGCTGCGGCAGTGATGTACTCTTGGGTACAGAGATGGCGTTAGTGTCTACCAAAACCGCTCATCAAATTTTTGGTGATTATAGGTACACTCTCCTCTACCTATTTAATGAAATGAAAAAGTTCGTATAGATTGAACATTATTTTGTTTCTATATGTTTGCTGATATGTTATGGTTTGTACTTTTTACCTAAACCTTTAAAGAACAATTTGTTCCTTTTATTTTTGCTTTATATTTATAAATTGTATTTACTGATAAATATGAAGAGACAACAATTTATAAAATAGCACATAGGGACCAAGTCATAGCAAAAAACACATGCAGGTATATTTCATTGATAAGATATTTCACCTATTCTCTTTTCTCCTAATTCTAATAAAGCCCATCCATGGTTAGTTTTAAAGGTCAAAGTTAGGTGCTTTTGTATCATATTTGTTAATTTTGTTGTCTAAATGATTTTGTCAGACAATGCTAATTTCTTTAAGTAGAAGTTTAAATTTTTGGTTACTGATACTGTTGATGGACCTGATTCTTCATCAGAATGCATTTATGTGAGATTGAGTTCTAGAGGACATAACAATGGAGGTAGTAAGTACAAGAAACGTAAGGATAGAGGTGGTAAGACCTTTGATAGCAAAGGTTCAGATAATTAGCCAAAGCATCACAGCAAGTTTCTTAGGTAGTGTTTATATGGGGCTGTGATCTTTCCGATTTATGCAAACCCTATCATTATTATGTCTTTCACATTTGCTGCTCATGTTGCTCTTTTTTTTGGTATCTTCAGCGCTAAATTTTGTAATCTTAGTTTGAAAATATCCTAAAGGGACTGTCAGCATCAATTTTGAGGTTTCATCTTTACAAGTAGAATAAAGATACACAGGAAGCCATAGGAATAATAGGAAAAATGCTTAGCGTTTAGGTATGTCAAACTGTGCAGTTTTATGTTTAGTTTGATGCTGGGATGATGAAATGGTACAATAAGCAATGTTTTAACTAAGTCAGTCTTTTTGGTGCTGAAGCTGTAAAGATAGTAACTTTTTTTTTTCTTCCCTTTTCAGGTGCATTTTTCTTCGTTATATTAGGATAGTCACCATGCACCAAAGGATTTATAACACAATTAATGAAGAAAAATAAAGCCAATGGCTTCAATTTCAGAAAAAGAAAGGGTTGCAATTCTATGAAATCATTATTTAACTCACCAATCGAAGAAGTAATATGTGGCTCATTGTGTAGCAATTATATCTAAGTTGTCTTATGTGTACTGAAGAACACCAATGTGAGTAATGTCATGACACATAACTGTGTGCATGTGCATCCATTTGCTTTCATTCAGCTTGCAGTTAATTTATGTGGTGGCATGAGTTTACTCTTATTCTCTAAATAATTATATAATTGTTATGAGAGAATACAGTTTACATTATGTATATTAGATCCATTTCACCTTTTAATGTACAAAAAATTATGATTAAGGGCCTATTTGGGGTTGAGTTTAGGAAAATCACTTTTAGAGAAAAAAATTTTATTTTTAATTTTTTTGAGTTTTGAAAACTGTTTTTTGAGAGAAGCAGTTAAATAGATGTTTTTCCCAGAAACAGATTTGAGAAAAACAGTTTATAAAAAAATTAAAAAAATCAGTCAATTAAATCAAAAAAATTCTAAACCTGTTTTTTTGACACCTAACAGCAATTCCAAACACCCATAATATGAAAATGATGGTTGATAATAAGTCAAAAAAGAAAATATCAATGTTACTACAAGATATGGGATTCTTATAGTTTATAGCATGATAATTCATCTTTATCACAATTTAAATACTAATAGCACTTTAATTAAGAAGGGAGGATAACTTGAGCCTCGTATAACCTCATTAATGCTCATAATGTTTAAATTTCTTTCCTTTTTTTAGAAAAGGAAAAAAAAGGTCTTTGAAAATCCTGAATCACTCTTAATTCCTTTGGACTCAGTTTGTGATTCAATAGGTAGTGGGAAGACTTGTAAGTCTTGAATGCTTATGAGGATTTTGTCCTAGCAATGATATAGGTTATCTCATCAGCTTTAAGAATTCCTTTTCACATTTTCTAAAGCAATTTTGATTATAAGTTGATTCAATTTGTGTTTTCGTCGTTATAGTATAATTTGCTCTCCTGCAAGGGATTTAACTTCAAAGCTTCTATTTTTCCTTCGTGACAGGTTTTTTGCTTCATATTAATAAATTGTATTGTACTGATAAATATGAAGAAACAACAATGTATAAAATAGCATATAGGCACCAAGTCATAGCCAAAAAACCCATGCATGTATTGTTCATTGATAATAATAAATTGTAATCTATCAGTTTAAACTTCTGTCAAACCATTAGTGTTCATCACATAACCTAATTAAAAATCCCCTCAATTAGAACCATTTTGTGCATTACTGGAGTGAAAGATCATTAAGAAAGAATAATCTGTTAAAGATGGAGATTTGTTGTTCTAATAGTTTGTTAATTTCATTCATTGTGCTAGCCATTTGTTTAATTATAAAACAGCAACTCTCATTAAAATGACTATCAGTTTGTGTCCTTGCGATGAAACTTATATTTGGCATTGATGCACTCATTTTAATTCGCAAGCATTTACTGGCTAGATGAAAAAAACACTCAACTCCTCAAACCTGTGCTTTCATCATCTACTGCAACTATAGGCACGTTTTGAGTTCTTTCATTGCCTGAGAAAATACAGGTTTGGAATTTTGATTTGAATTTGAATTTCTTTGAATTAGTCATTTGGTTAGCTGCATTTAGAGCTGGTTTTAGTTAATTTCATGCTTTTCTGTCCACTTGCCTTTGTTAACCAGAAAATTCTTTTGCGGAGTCCGCAACAACTCTCAGTCGTCTCCTTTCTGTCCAATTTTCAGCAATCAGAAAGTAACCAATAGTGATGATGGAAACAATGGAACTAAATATGTTTATTTTAAATGCTTTAGAACTTTCTAGCTCAATGATACTTTGTTGGTTTTGTAGGAGTCCAAAACATTGAATTCCAGACTCATTTGATGACATGGGTGTTTAAGATCTTGATTTTGATTACATCCAAGGTAAAACTAAATCTTTGTTTTTGTTATCCTTTGAAGGTTGGCTTTTGATAAAGCCGTTTTCAATATTTATTTCTGGGTTTGACAAACAGCTTATAGGAAGACAGGCTTCATACGCGGCAAAATATCAATGACCAATTCCTATTCTTATAGCTCAAAGGGAGATGAATTTCAATATTTATTTCTGGGTATGATAAACAGCTCATCGGAAGACAGGCTTCATGCCTGGCAAAATATCATTGACCAATTGCTAGTCTTATAGCTCAAAGGGAGATGAAACTTGTGCTTTCATCCATAAAGGTATGGCTGCATTTTAATTTGTGTCCAGCACTTCAAGTCCTGTGCTTTTGAAGAATGGATATTTTGTGTTTTCGATTTGGTAAAATATATTTAGTGCTGCACATTTATTTCTTGGCAGTTCTGAACCACAGACCATTGTCTTCATTGTGGGTCATTAAAAAATAATTCTTCCAACTCCACAAAAACATTTTTTTCCAAGTCCATTTGATTTACACCTATAATTTATATGAAACCGGAATTATGAGAATTCATTTTTGAAGTGAAGGATCTAGTAAGGATTTCATAGTCATACCAATGTCATATCTGAAAAGTACGGGTACTTCTTCAAAAATGAAGTGTCTGGGTAACATAGGTCTGATCAACTGGAAAGCTCAGTTTGCAATGCTTTTATTAAGTTATTGATACTTATATAGTGTTTTCATTGCTAAATAGATGATATCTAATAAACTTTTTCATGGCACTAATTTTCAAAATAATTATGATTTCATTTCCATGTTCAAATAACTAAACCTTGGCTGTTAAATTTGGTAAATGATAAAACTGTGCATACAATAGATAATGAAAGTCTTTGTTGGGGTTGTACCAAAGAAGATAAGTCTTTGTTTGGATTTGAAAATTGAAATTAATGGTTATTACTTATTACTGTTATCTAATTAGTGGAATTTCTTTTGGCTTTATTATATTTTCATTGATTTCACAGATCATCAATGTTATATGAACTTGATGCATAAAGTTTTTTTATTGCTGCACCAAAATAGAAGGTTAATGACATAACTCACCTTGTAGGTATACTATAAGCAATTACGGTCTATATTAAGCACAAATTTTATTCTTAAAGAGTGTTTGAGACTGTTGTTAATGTTAAAAAAAAAAACATGTTTAAATTTTTTTAAAATTAATTGACTGATTTTTTAAATTTTTATAAACTGTTTTTCCTAAATATGTTTATGGCAAAACATCTATTTATCTACTTTGAAAACTTAAAAAAATAAAATAATTTTTTTCTCCCAAAAATACTTTTTCCAAACATGCCTTAATTATTTGAAATATGACTATTAAATAAATTTCCTTAAGCTTAACCTTTTCAATCGAAATTTCCTCCTTTCAATAAATGTGACTATCAATGTAGAGATTGCTTTGTTGTTACCAATTTAATTTTTCACTCTTTAAACAAATGTTTTTTCAGATATGAGAGCCTCTTTGAAGTAAATATGAAGGCTAGAAATTTGTATCATCACAATCCAACTTATATTTCACATTGATGTACTATCTATAGTATTTTAAACATTAAATTCCAAATAAATGAATTCACAAACTCAGTTGCCTATCATTATGGATTAGGAAATGATATTAAAAGATAAATTTAGTTCAGGCAAATGATAAATATAAAATTTATATAAATAATATTTTATAGACATATTTATAATACTTTTAACACGTGCGAAAAATTTAAAAAAAAAAACACACACACATTTAAAAACCTTCCACGCAAGTCGACTAGTTATTCTAATAAATTTAGGATGTTTTTAGTATGAGACTTAAATTTTTTAATTTTTTCCAAAATTTATCATTAAAAATCCAATTAAGCACGTGTACAGTACAGAGTAGAGCCCAGCCCATGGCTATGTCTTATTCTCATACTCCAATTACCTACTCCGCCCTACTTGGGGTTGGGGTTTTAGTTCTTCTCAATCTGCAAGTTAAACCCCACAAAAACATGAGATCTTCACTTATTTCGTCGCCAATTCCTCCATTTCTTTTCCTTTTAATTCCTAAGCGTCTCTGTTCGCAATCTCAATTCCTAACTGACTCCATCTCAGAATCCTCATTGCCCCAGAATTTCAATCAGAATTTCTATTCTGCCAACAGCCACGAGCCCAAAATCCCAGAGAATCACTCGCCGGGTTCCCAATATCTGGGAAACTCAACTTTCCCTAAATCCAAACGAGTCGAGTTCAGCGCAACCACTTCACATTTGGAAGGAACAGTTTTGACACGACCCCGTGTGATCGATACCCTTCTAAGTTTCAAAAGCGACCCAAAGACAGCTTTGGCTTACTATAATCAGTTGGAAAGGAAACGTGGGTTCGTTAGGAGGCTCGATTCGCTGTGCGTTCTGCTTCATATTTTGACAAGGTCCTCAGAGATTGCTCCACAAGCTCAGTATTTTCTGCACCGATTCATTTCGGGTCATTCCGGTCCCATGCCCTCTATTCTTGTTGATCACTTATTTGAGAGTGCGAAAAGGTTCAATTTTGAATCAGATTCACGGGTTTATAATTGCTTGTTGAAGAGTTATGTTAGTGCTAACAAGTTAAACCATGCTCTCCATAGTTTCAATAGAATGATAGAGCTTGACATAGTTCCTTGTGTTCCATTTTTTAATTTAGTCTTGACTGCATTAGTTAATAATAACATGATTTCTGAGACCCAAAATGTCTATAATAAGATGGTTTTGAAAGGGGTCCGTGGTGATTGTTTTACTGTTCTTACAATGATGCGTGCAAGCTTGAAAGAAGGCAAAGGTGAGGAGGTGAAAAAGTATCTATCGGAACTTAATGCTCTAACAGATAGATTATGCGTAGAAGGAGACATGGGCACTTTGTTGGCTGTTTACAGAGAGATGTGCGAAAGTGGGGTCCTGCTAAATGTTGTCACTTACACGGCCTTAATTCATGCATGTTGTAAAAGCAATAACATCGATTTTGCATTGAAGATACAGAACGAGATGAAAAACAAGGGTCTTGAGCTTGATGTTACTGCATGCGGTGCTCTAATAGATGGATTTTGCAAAAAAGGAGACATGGGAACTGCAAATCAGCTGCTTGGAGAACTCCTCCAAGCTGGATTGTCACCAAATTCAGTTGTTTACTGCAGCATGATAAGTGGCTACAAGAAGCTTAACAACATGGAAGCAGCACTTCACTTGCATAAGAGAATGTTGAGTGAAGGGATTCCTTGTACTTTGCAAACTTACACTATACTGATCGATGGATTGCTAAAAGAGGGCGCATTACTCTTTGCATCGGATCTTTACTCAGAGATGCTTGCCAAGGGTATCATGCCTGACATAAGCACATGTACTGTTTTGATTGAAGGTGCTTGCAGCAAAGGACAAGCCGAAAATGCACTAAAAATTTTGGAAGAGATGGACAGGAAGGGTATGACACCTAATGTTTTTATTTATTGCACTGTGATTGGTTGGCACTTTAGGGCTGGAAATTTGCAAGAGGCATTTAGACTGCGCAGTGAGATGCTTGAGAAAGGTGTTGTTCCTGATGACACTACTTTCGATATTCTCGTGAACAGAAAAGTCAGGGATGGCAATTCCCTTTTCTATGAAAGAGTGCCTTCCTTTGAACCGTTGAATTATATTTGTAAAAGAACACTCAGGCTGTAGGACTCTTATGCACATTGGTTCCCTGTTCCCAAGTACGTAGTATGAATCCAAGGCAATTCTATATCTACCAAATTTTTGCAGAATGAAGATTATCTGAAGTTGTGCAGGTATGCTTTTGTGCCTGGCACTTGTTATAAGCTGTGAGAATGAAGGGCAGGTGATTGTGTCGCTGCATTTCAAGTAACTTATCTGTTATTGTTCCCAACTGGTAGACTAGTGTTGAGGACTAACAGAAACCCTGCATACCAGGGGTAAAGGTTGCCTTGGGTAATTAGCAAATAACTAAATGGCAAATCATTTGCTAAGTTATTACATAAATCGTCATTATTTGATAAACTAAGGGCATTATTGATGAAATTTTATTGTTATCATTTTGATTGTAACCAAAGATATGGTTACTACTTTGTTTACTACCTTTTTAAGAATTGCTAGAAATCTGCTAACGTGGGCTACATAGTATTTATTGCATTATCGAAATTCTTGTAAAAAATGAAGCCACTCGCGTGATGGATCCATATCCTATTTGATTAGTGGTAAAATAAAATTTATTGATTAAAAAAAAGTCCTCTTGATAGGATCTATTCAATTTGCATATGATTAAATAATATCATCCAATTGCATTCTTGGAGCTCATATTTGAATATCATTGCTAGTTGGATTGAATTTCAATTTAAATAATCTCTAGTTCTTGTGTCTTAGATTCATTAAAGGATTTTGGTCAATTAGGGGGAAAATATACAAGTATTTAGATCATATTGGAATACTACTCTTCAAATAACTCTAGATCTATATAGATTTAGTCTTTTCTCTCTTTGTGGAGCTTGTTTCTTCTCTGTGGGTATTTTCTTCATTTTTGTGGTGTTTATTCTTTTAATGTGATCTTTCGTTAGTTTTTATGAGATTTCTCTTATGCGTTGATATCACTTAATTTAAATTATTTTTTTATCTATAATATAAGATAAAAATGATTTTTGAATGGATTCAACTAATATTTATGGGAGTTTCTTTTTTAAAAGATGTTGAGACATCAAAACTTTCAAGGAGCCATGCAGAAGATGTTATATATAGTTCTTTTATATTTTTAATTGATTTTCTATTGTTAAATCTTTTATGAAATTGGATTTTTATTATAGATGTTGTGTAACTATTTTGATTTATTTATTTATGATACTTTCTGTTTCAAAAATTTAGAATTTGGGCAGCTCGAAGTATGGGGACCTGATCCATAGTTGTTGAGAGTGTTGGTCCATTATTATAGAATAATTGGGGTTTTCTTTAAGCTTGATAATTGGTAAAGATTGGAATCATGGCATTTGTAATGGGCCAAATCCATTTATAACTTTTATATATGTGAATTATTATTTTGTATTCATGATATGTATTATTTTGTATTCATGATATGTTGTGATTAGAATCGTCCATATGTTTTTATTTGATAGACCTTATTTAGGTAATAGTCTTATCCCAATAACTGTATAAGACTTTAAGCAATTTTGAGTTAATTTATCGGTAACTATAAGCCTTTGGTATCTATCATTGGCTAATTGTATTCGCTTCATCTATCTACACCTTGGGATCTCTTTTTGCTGAGTATTTAGGCCTTTATCATCAGTTGGCCTTTTTGAGAGCATTTGATTCAGTTGTCAGTTTTTTAAACAACTGAAAGTTGTTTGGTACTCAATCATTGTTAAATTGGTTGTTTACTGTTGATAGATTATTCTAATCTCAATCAGAGTTTAATTGAAAAAACTTTCATTTTAGAGTTTCTTTCTATAAGTTAGCTTATTTAATTTATTTTTTTATTTGGACTATATTACCCTAATTAATTTTACTAATTAACAAATTAATTATTTACTCCAAATTGATTTTTTCAATCAATAAATTATGTACAATTACAAATATAAAAATATTATAAATAATAGTTAACAAGTAATATTATTTATTTTTAAATAATAAAAAATATAAAAAATTAATTGCTTAATATATTAAACATAAATTATATTAAACTAATTGATTTTATTTATAATTTATATATACACATTTATTTAAATTTTTATTTAAAATTAATTATATTTTATTTTTTTATTATCTTAATTTTAATAAATAATTATATCAAATAATTACTTTGTTTATTCATACATCATATAAAAATATATTTTTTGAATAAAATAAATTATATTTATATTGATAATTTTTACATTTTAACAGAAACTGTTCAATTAGTTTTATCAAATAAGAGCTAGTAACTATCATCCACCAACAATTTGCTATTAGTTGTAATCAACAGTTAAACAACACATAGCTTTATTCTTTTTCGGCCTCAGGTTGTAAGCATCTTTCTTCGTCTTACATCTTGGGCTTCAGAGGATAAGCATCTAGTTATGGTTTTGTTAATCCAGTCCGTTAGGAATTTTAGAAAATGGACCCAAGGTTGTGATTGTCCATTACAAAATTCGATTGGGCTTTCTTTGGACTTTATAATTATGTTGGAGAAAATTATATGAATTGTCACTCTTTAAATTTTTTTCTCAAAAATATTTTAATATTTTTAAAAAGTGTTAAAAAGTGGAGTTAAGTGTTGTCTCTTACGCTACCTTAATTGATGAACTTTGTAAACGCAATAACACTGATCTGGCTTTGAGGATGTGGACTGAAATGAAATATAAGGTTCTTGAACTTGATGTTACTTCATATGGTGCTCTAATAGGTGTATTTTGCAAAAAAGGAGACATGCGAAGTGCTTTGTCTGTTTACTGAGAGATGTGTGTAAGTGGAGTTCCTGCAAATGTTGTCATTTACACAACCTTAATTCACGGATGTTGTAAAAGCAATAACGTTGATTTTGCTCTGAAAAATGTGGAATGAGATGAAAAACAAGGGTCTTGAACTTGATGTTTCTGCATATGGTGCTCTAATAGATGGATTCTGCAAAAAAGGTGAAGTGGGAACTGCTTTGGCTGTTTACAGAGAGATGTGTGAAAGCGGAGTTCCTCCAGATGTTGGCATTTACAAGAGCTTAATTGGTGGATTTCGTAAACGAAATAACATTTGGACTGAGATGAAAAACAAGGGTCTTGAACTGGATATTTATCTGCATTATGGTGTTCTAGTAGATTGGGTTTGCAAAAATGGAGATATGGGAACTGCCTTAGCTGTTCTCAAACAGATGTGTGAAAGTGGAGTTCCTCCAATTGTTATCACTTATATGACCTTAATTGATTGATCTTGTGAAAGCAATAATACTGATCTTGCTTTGAAGATGCAGTATGAAATGAAAAACAAGGGTCTTGAACTTGATGTTATTGCATACAATGCTCCAGGGATTTTGCAAAAAAGGAGATCTGAAATTTGCCAGTCAGCTGTTAACGGAATTCCTTGAAGCTGGGTGTCACCAAAGTTAGTAGTTAGTTCACTGTATCATGATACGCGACTACACAAATCTTAGCAGCATGAAAGCAGCACTTCACTTGCATAAGAAAATTTTGAGTTGGTGGATTCCTTGTACTTTGCAAACTTACAATATACTGATAGATTGCTAAAAGTAGGCACGATAATCCTTGCATCAGATCTCGGTCCAGAGAAGCTTAACAAGGGTATCGTGCCTGATATAAGAAATTCTAATGTTTCCATTAAAGGCCTTTACAGTAAAGGACAAGTAGAAAAAGCCCAAATAATTTTGGGAGAGATGGACAGGAAAGTTTTATGACACACTGATTGGTTGGCACTTTTAGGGCTGGCAAATTGCAAGAAGCTTTAGACTGCACATCGAGATTCTCGACGGAGGTCTTTTTTCTTGATGACACTACTTTTGATATTCTTACAAATGGAGAAGTAAGAGATAGGAATTCCCTTTCTAGAGTTTCATGTGTTTGAATAGCAAGTTGTGCTTCCTTTCAGAATTCTTCTACTGTAGATTTTTCCATTCACGATAAAAATACATTATATCTATGAACAAATATTCACCATTTTTCGCTGAACATCAGTTACAGTTTCATATGTTCGTCACTTGCACTTGAAACTCTGATGGCTTTTGATAACGCTGTTTAATGTTTTTATGTACTTTTCCTGTATTTTACAGGAATTAGTGTCTTTGAACCAGTGAGTCGAAGATTATTATGCACATCGGTTCCCTGTTCCCATGAATGATGAGCCCTAGGCAATTGTTGTGTTTGCCACAATTTTTCCAGAATGATGACTTGATTATCTCTGGATGAACGGGTATGCTTTTGAGCATGGTGGTTGTTGTAATCTGTGGTAGCGCAAGACAGGTGATTGTTTTCAAGTAACATTTAAATAGTTGTTCCAAATTCCAATCCATTGATTGTCTGTCCTTGTTCACAATTAGTAGACTATTGTTGTGGACTAACAAAATCCCTGCATGCCATTGGTAAATGTTGCCTTATTAGTGAAATGACTAAATAGCGAATCAATTTGAAAGACTGGAACGCTCAAGGCATGATTGATGAAAGTTTGTGATTACTAAAGAAGCCTCAAATTATATTTATAATTGTGATATAGCTGTAGCTAGTAGGTGAGAACAAAATGTAGCTTCTGAATTTCTTTTTCTTTGTATAGATATTCTCAGGTACTCAGCAAGCTTCATTCTTTGAGTCTGTCAAAGATACGTAATCCTCTTTACGTGACTGAGTATTAGGTGTATATCATCATTAATTTTATTTCGCATGTCATCAAGGTGACAAATTCCCTATTTATAATGTTTGACGTGCATTTTATTATGCAGTTTGCATGTTATTGGAATCTGACTGTTGGAAGAAGTACGTTATTGGAATCAGATACAAAAATGCCTGTCTATAAATTTATTCATAATATAAACAAATGACAAATTATTGGTGTGATACTGTGGTACATGAATGAATTTATGAATCGGGTTTAAATATAGCCTTTAATTGTTCTATTTTAAATGTATTTGTGACTGTTCAAATAATCAAAATCATCTATTTTTGTTCTAAATATATAAATTTATTGAGTAAATTAATGATAAACTGACATTTATATATATATAAAAAAAAATAAGATTCACAATGCATTAAATATTGATATGAATTCACATTTTAATATAGCACTAATGTAATTTATTAATATATTTATGGACTTCATGTAATGTAATGTATACTGTTTCCACTTTGAATGTATTGGTGACTATCTGAATAATTAAAAATCATAAATTCTCCTCAAATTCTTTGTTATCAACAAATTTCAAGTTTCAATAACAGTCACCTAATAGAAATTGCAAAAACTCAAACAAGATGCGTACCACTCCACCATCATATATTTATATATGTCAGCTAACGAAAAAAATTGAAACTAAAGATAAATTACATCAGAGGGTGATTTGCACGCTGCACCAAAGGGATTAAAGGGAATAAAAAAAAAAAAAGCCTTGCTCCAACAAAAATTAGGTGGAAAATAAATTGAGTAATGTTGGTCTCGTTGATAAAAACCTTATGATTCTATATTTCTGTATGCATTAATATTTCTCTCCATATTTTCTCTTGAATAAATTCACATACCCATTTTACAAAAATAGAAAAAGATATCATCTTTGGCCAAAAAATTCTCTCTTCGATCCATGCAAGATTAATTGGAGGTGGTCAGTTGAATATCTCTGCTTTCTCTACAATCTTTTTGTAAAATTAATCTCTTTTTTTTTTGTACGGTTTAGAGTTTATACTCTTTATTAGTTCATAATTTTTATTAGTTTTGATGATTTTTTAGAATCATGGTAATTGCAAAGTTTTAGGATTTTTCTCTAATCTGAATTTGGGAAATTTTTAATGACGAGTTCCTCTTGCTTGTAACTTTGTCTTATTCTTATTATGGTTAAGTTATTATGTGGATTGTCTGATTAGTATAAGTTTTCACATTTTTAGCTGCTGCAGGTGTTTTTCTTTGTGAATTTTTTTTTTAATCTTTTTCACTATAGTTAGCATTATGAGATTCAAGAAAGTAAAGATACCGAGCAGAAAGGACGGACCTTTTGGTGCCTGGCGGGTTGGGGAGATTGTGTTTTCAGGCAATTGGCATACTTTCAGTGTTAGGTATGATTTTGCTTCAAACCAGAACAATGAGGACATTGTGGAGAGGGTGTCAAGAAAAGCCATTAGACCTTGCCCTCCTTCTGTGGATGATGTTTTGAATAGTTGGTGGAGGTGTTTGAAGATTTTTCTTGGAAGACAGCATCAATTTTGAAGGTTATCTGCCCAAATTACTATCTGGTTTAGTTAATTGGAGCTTCGAGGGAACGCCACACACAGTTGATATTAGGGTGCGGCAATTATGGCAAGATGGTAAATGGATTGTGATTGGAAAGGTAATTAATGTATCTCTGTTTTCATACATGAACTTTCGTTTGTGTATATTTTGTGTTTTAAGCTTGTTTCTACGATCATGTACTCATTTTCAATTGTTCACTGCAGTGCCTTTGGAGTTTGTTGGGTTTATTGTTTCCAGAATTATCTAATTATTTTCTGCTGGCTATAAATTTCAGGGATCTGGCAACCTAGAAGATATGAAGAGGAATAGACTTTCAGCTTTGAGTTGTTATCAGAACATAAGCAATCCAATTATGTACGTTGAAGCAGGAGAAAATCATCTCGCTGTTGAGAACAATGCTGATTTCCAGGATTCTTATATCATGACAGCTAGAACACTAAAGAGAGCATCCCCTTTTTAGTTATCTAATGGAAAGGTCTCCAAAATTAGAGCAACGGAGAAAAAGGGGGAGTGCCAAGTAGTGATGTCAGGGTGCTCAGCTTTGTTTACCCACAAGAACGTTTGGGTGAAATGTACATGCATACTTTCCCTAACAATCAATCAATTGCATCCAATGAAGGGGAGAGGGGAAGACCGAATTATTTTGTTGTCTTTTCATGCAAGAAGCTTGGAACCTAATGATTCTGATACTGATGAATGCTTTGTCGGTAGTTGTAGTGTTATTAGTAGTAATATGAATAAACTTTGTAGTCCCACTTTAGCTCGTAATAACTGTGATGAAGATAGTGATGCTGAATCCTTTTATAGCCATCAAAATGAAGAGGAAAAATGTTAACCCTCTTTAGGAGAGAATGTAGCAGTAAGAATCGATTGTTTAGAGTTGCATGCTTACCGTTTCACTCAAGAGGCATGTATGCTTCTGGTCCCTTGAATGGGGAACAAGAAGTATTGTTGACCAATCTCCGTATCTCACTCAATATTTCGAATGATGATGGAGTTAAGGAACTTAATTTCTTCTGCAGCAAACATCCATATTAGATAGCAGTTGATTAGAGTCTCCGACTTGCGCATTCTTTTGGGTTATTTTCCCATTCAAGATATTCTGTCTTGTTCTCATGACCTCGTATCATTGTAAGAAGGCAGGATGAGATTGGCACATTTTTCAGCTTATTACTATTGTTCAATTTGCGTTTATTAGCTGATCAAAATTTGTGTTTCGGAAACTATGTAAGAATTCTTAATCTAAGTCTACTTTTCCCTGGTTCATATTGTGTTAAGCACCCCCTACCCCAAATGAATAAGAAATAGGTCAATGTCTCTCTCCCTCCCCTTCTCTTCTTTGCTCTACCATAACTCATTGATGCTTCATTGCACTCAAGTTGTGCCAGAATAATTTGATGCTACGAGAGCTGAAATTTTAGTATTTGTTATGATTGCATGTAAATGTGACTGGTGAATAATTTTGGATAATGATCAATCATGATTCTACCATTGGTATTTTGAATATAAGGTTTATAATACTCTAATTTATTCTGCTACCTACAAGGAAAAAATTGGCCATTTCTTTGAACGTGTCTCACTGGATGGTTCCTATAAACATTAAAGACCTTCGGTTGCTTACTGTATTATATTGAAAAGCACATAATAACTGCATCTTTTTAACGTTAGCAGTAGCTACCCTTATATTAATGTGCCGATGTTCTAGCCATTCAGTGGCAGTTTTAGCGGTGTAGTTCAGCATATAAAAGTGGCTTTTCTATTCTAAGCTCATAGTTTGTTGAAGACAATTTTGGATGTCTCCATGGACTTTCTATTTTGGAAGATATTTTGGACTAATCACCGTCTGATTTCCATTGGCCCTTACAGGTCCACCATGGCAAACCAAAGCTGGAGTATAAAATGGAAATGCCCATTGAGCCATTGCACAAACAGGTGGCGGATGCGGAAAGTTCCACAGTTTATATGCTCAAGAGTCAAGAGGGATCAGTTTCAAGCTTTGAAGGCGACCAATTCGCCCAAATGATGGTCTTCAGCTTTAGAGAAGAAATGTAATTGAAAAAATTTAAGCAAATCCATTTTAAATCTTTACAACAGGAAAGGGCAAAATAACGGAGACTCATAAATACCTATAGCCCTAACCAAAAACAGACCGAGATTATCAACCTTTCAATTTTCTCGAAGTTCATTCCAAATCCACTAACAAAAACTCACAAACACCAATCTCTCTGTTTCAAAATACCACGTCCATCTGCAAATAAATTTTTACTAAAAAAATGCTATAGATAACCAGAATATTAGCATTCCCTTAGTATCGTTTCGAAATTGTAAATTAGAACCAAGGCACACAGAGAACGCGACTCCTACACATTCATAAACAAGACAATCATTATAGACCAACAGAAAGATATATAGCCCTATAACATACTACTAAGAAAGCTTTTGGAGCTATGACAAAGAATAAACACTACAAAACCGCACAAAATCATCAAATAGAAAACTCGAGACAAATGGGAGACAAAATAACCCAGAAATAATTCAATCCATTCTAGTACATGTCAAAGGGCGTAGCGTAAAAATCACATCCCAAACCCATATAACCTTCTCCATGCACCAATGTAAATTACCCTCTGCTTTACTCGAATGTATCATCATCATCATCTGGCAAAGGTTGGCTAGCAGCAGCAGCAAGCTCAGCTTCATGCCTGTTTAAATTACAAACAGCCAACAATTAAAACCAGACTGATGGATAAAATTGACCGAAAGATAATGATCAGTAATAACAGTGGAGACAAATAGTTCGGAGGAAAAAAAACTTAAAAGAAAATTATAGCA
Organism: Triadica sebifera; assembly: GCA_023653625.1. NCBI lineage: Eukaryota > Viridiplantae > Streptophyta > Magnoliopsida > Malpighiales > Euphorbiaceae > Triadica > Triadica sebifera. The sequence continues at coordinate 26,547,148 of CM042910.1, read as the reverse complement.
AAAGGTGACCTAGACACAGCACATTACTATAGATCATCAATTATTAAATCTTTCTTTCCCTCCTTTACAACTCACTCTCTCATATGCTAACTTGCATACAAATTCTCACAAAACCAGGCATCAGATTTCATATACAACGCAAATTCTTTCATCCATACCAAAACAGGCAAGCACAAAATCAAAAATCATACCAAACTTTACCTCTACAACCCACTCATATGCAGCTCGCACACAAATTCTAAACAATAAACATCAGATCTCATATTGCAAACAAATTCTAACCATATAAAATATCAGACATCATGATTCTTATAAAGACCATGCAAATTCTTCCATCCATGGGTAAGTTATCCTGCAAAAAACACTTACTGTTGCTGAGCTGCCAGGTCAATTTGCACTTCAGGTGGTGCCAGGGCTGGAGACTCAACAAAATGCAAATTAGGATCTCTGCAGTACAAGACAATTCCAAATATTATAAGCCTTGTTATTGGGTTTATTTTAACTAAAATCATAAAAGCTTTTCAAATGGAAATTAATCCTTACCCAGCAAGTTTTCTTGCAAGATAGAGAAAAGGTTTCTCAAAATTGTAATTGCTCTTAGCTGAAATCTCATAGTACTGCAAGTTCTTTTTCCTGTGGAACGTGACCTGCTTTGCCTTAACCTGCCTGTTTTTCACATCAACCTTGTTTCCACAAAGTACGATAGGGATATTTTCACAAACCCTGAAAATAAGGAAACCATAGAAAATAAGAGTCGAATACAGGTTGCCTAAAGGAAAAATAATTACCAATTCTCAATATACAGATAAACCTACCGGCAAAGATCTCGATGCCATGTGGGCACATTCTTGTATGTCAATCGAGCAGTAACATCAAACATGATGATAGCACATTGGCCATGTATACTGCACAATTAATTAAAAGTTTAAAAAAAAAAGAACATTTGAAGGAGGTAGGAAACAATATCAAAAAGGAACAAGTCATTTCAAATAAAAAGAACACCAATAGGCTAATAGGGAATGCGTAAGCACAAAAAAGACCATCCAAATTAAACTTCAAGGATGACAATTTCTACTTTAAAGTTCTAATTCTAACCATTAAGAATGTGGAAGGAAACAATATCACCAAAGAAAAACCATCACAAATAAAAGTAGGCCAATGAAGAATAACTGAACACAAGAAAGACTATTCAAAAATAAATTCCAAGAATAACTTCTTCCAAAGAAAACTCCTATGCAAATAACCAAAAAGCTGATGGACAGTTGAGCGTCTAAGCTGATAACCAAAGTGCCAAAGAGTAATTTGAGCATCTAGGACCCATTGCTGGAACCCCTGACTCGCAATAAAAACAACTTGGAGAACACAAGTAGAACTACACACAAGTAATTTGTACACAAAGACCATAAATAATTAATGAAAATCAATAGTTATTTTCCATAACCAGCTCCTCACGCAACTGGAATGAAGGAAAGAAAAGAACAATCACTTACTAATATCCATCCCTAAGACCACCAAACTTCTCTTGCCCAGCAGTGTCCCAACAGTAGAATCGAATTTTGCCACAGTTAGTGAAGAAATCCAAGGGATGAACTTCCACACCAATAGTTGCTGTGCATTAAAGAACGCAAATAATTTAAAATAAAAAAATCAACAAATAGAGAGACATATCTCCCTGTTCTAACTTCTGAAAGGATAAGCATTATAGGGATAAATAACTAAACGATGAACCAGATATATATTGAACTATATGATCATGTTGTGGTAGCTCTTACGCTCGTATTTCTTCTCAAACTCGCCTGTAAGATGCCTTTTCACGAAGGTAGTTTTCCCTGCATCAAATAATAAGGTACAAATTATACCTAAAATCTCAAATGTGTCAAACACCCCAATAAAAAATACAAAATCCACTGACTAACGAAAAATAATTTCAAGCAAGCACAGTCGAAATGCCGACAAGTTTAAAAAAATCCTTAATTTCTAGCAAGCACGATCGAAATGCCGACAAGTTTAAAAATCTTTACCTGTCACGGAACCTGAACAAAGGTTTTCACTAGGAACCCCACTAATCGACACATAGATAAACCAAACCTCGACTAGAACTTAACAGCAGGGACAAAAAAAGATCCAATACAAACAGAAGCGTAAACTCGAGAATGAAAGATAAACGAGCGATACCTGTGCCACCATCGCCAACAATCACAAGCTTAAAGCTTGGGTAATCAACAGTCTGCTGATTTGGTAAAGCCTGCAACCCCAGAAAAAAAATGTCATACAATAAATTAATACCCAGAAAAGGACACAGCTATAACTTATCTATTAGCAATCGAAAATATTTCTCCTAAAAAGGGCAAAAAATTAACAGATCGAAGGAAAAAAAAAAGAGTAAATCTAAAGATTACAATACGGATCAAGAAAAGATCGAGAGTGAAACCCAGAGAGATCGAACGAGAGAAGAGACCTTACCATTTTTTCAGATTTCAGAAAAGGAGAGTCGAATGTATCAGCTTAAGAGCGCAAAGAGAAATGCCAGAGGGAGACGAGAAAAGTGTACTGGGTTTATAAAGAGGAGGTTTAAGGAGACCCTAATTTGTTTTGAAAATGGATTGTCCGCTGTGTGGAGCATATAGCTTGGTAGATCATGGCCGTTGGTAATGTTGATTGATATAATGACGGTGATTATGAGTTATGTGTTTGTGCTCTTCTGTAGAAGATTGAAATCAGGATGTTTTTCAAACTTCTCAGGTGGCTTAAATCTGACGCTTCTCTCTGAGCCGTCCCATTGCTGGAATCAAAGTGATCGCTACGTGTGACTCGAGTCAGTGTTCAACGTGTCAGATTTGAGTTCCGGTTTCGGATTGAAAATGTTGGGCCCAATTATAAAAAGACAGCGTTTCAAAATGAGTTTTGGGGCTTTGAGCATTGTTAGTGGGCTTTTCTGTGCTCGGCCTTAATCGACCCTTCTTGTCCATGGATCGATAAAAGTTTCAGATCATTGATTATATTTTTCTGTAATTACTCGAGGAAGAAGGCACGTAGCCATTTGAAGTTTTGAACACTTAAAAGAAAAAAGAAAAAAAATTATCAAGTTGATACATTTTTTTTTTAATTTACAGATGCGACCTATTAACAGATTAGGGCAATTGTAGTAACATTCCAATTGTGATGGAGCTATATACACCTCATGTTACTAGAATTAGGATGAAGGGTAAATTTGGTCTATTAGTTTGTTCTCAAATTAATTTGTTTAGTCTAATTAGTATAAAATTTAACTTTTTTAGAGCAATTTATTCCCTTTCATTCTTTAAATAATTTTTCTTTTTTTTCCAAATTTTTTTACATATCATGAAGTTATATTGCAAATTTTAGAGTTAATTGTATATTGAAATTTAAAATTAATATAAAATTAGAGAATAAAATGTAAAAAGAAGTACTTTGGAACATGAAATTGATAATTAGAAATAAAATTTAATTAAAATTTTTGCTAATTAAAATTGAAAATTAAATTTTGAGGCAAATTAAACATAAAAAAAAAAAACAGACTGATATTTCATCCATGAAATTTTTAATCGTACAAATACATAAATTTTGAGAACTAGAATTCACGAGGATAATTCTATAGGTTTACAAATGATTGAGAAAATTTATCACAATAAAAAACAATTGAAGAAATGCTAGTTAATTTTCTTTATTATCTTTTTAGAGTGACACGTACTCCTATTTTTTCTAAGTTAAAATATGTAAAAGCAGCAATATGAAAAAGTTATTTAACATTTTTCAAATACTAAAACCAAAACAACCATAAATTGGGATATTATCCCAAGCATATATTATTTAATGGAATGGATGAAGAAAATAAGTAAACTTTATTATCCTTATATATTGTCTGATAAAATACATTACCCATTTCATAAAATCACAATATACTATTAAATATTAATGAAGCTATCCTGACATTGATATTAATATATACTCTTATTTCTGGATGATCATGCATACTAAAATGTAAAAACCCACACTGAAAAAGGGAAACCTCTCTTAATTTCTTGCTTCCATGTCTAATACATAAAACAAAAATATAATTAATTTTTGTCGTTTTGATCCTCACATCACATGCGCCCAGGATTACGAAGGCTTAAGAGCTTGACATCATCAAGAACAGGTCCACAAAGAGAAGAGAAGTCATCGCTCCTCATAGTGTAAAAAGTGCTATAGAACATAATCCGAGTTCTGTTAGAAACAGCAACAAATCTCAGAACAGCACGCTTGAACCCACCTTTGCCTTTAGATTCGTAAGGGACTTTGAGGGTGTCCTTGCCAGCGAAAGCCTCCACCACCATGGATCCTTCGCAGGAGTTGCTTGCATCGCCCACTGCGAAGGAGAGTGTGTAAGTCTTGCCGACAATGGTGCGTGCTACTTGCGCAATTGCACTTTCTTTGCCCGCAACTAGTTCCACTGCACGCCTCCCTTGGGGCACTGAGAAATGGTCCACGTCTATGTACTTCACTGCCTTTAGAGATTCTACCATCCACCCTGGAAGAGGTGAGTGATCGTCTTCAATGTTCGGTGGGATTAACACTCCCCATGATGTGTTTGGAAATACATATGGTCCTTCTTCAAAACCTCCATTTTTCAGTATGTTCTCTGCAACACACACAATACACATGTTATTAATTAGTTTGTCTAATCATATTATATGTGAAATAATTATTTTAAATTGAATATTAATCCATAAAAACTTGGTCTAAAAAAAAACTCTACAATTATGAATGAAATCGGTATTTCGAAATAGAAAGTAATTTTTAGTCCTATTCACTATAATAGAGACTTTTTACCAGGAAATGCATCATATTTTAGCACTTTAATTAGTATCTAATGAATTTTCATTTAAGCATAATATTTTATTTAAATATCGGAGTGTAATCACCAAAAATTCACTGCTAGTGCTAGGACTCTTTCAGTTCATAGCTTGGAATTCATAGGCTTTATGGTCATAACCACAAGTGAACAAGGAGCAACAGCTGCTATGGGACCTCTTAAGGATTAAGCAATGCATGTGGGTTATTAAATAAAATGGTATGGTGACAGCTAGATCCAATTTGCAAAACATAAGCGTGACGGTGACTGCTTTCATCATCACTTCCGAATTTTATTCATCAACAAAATTCACAGCCTAAGTCCATCGCCCCCAATTTGTTGAAGGCATAGAGAGAAAGCTAAGATATAATCTTGAGAAATATCCCCTTTGCCACTCTTAATTTGGTTAATAATCTTTATGATGTATATTCTGGCTCATATATCTCAAAGAAAAAAAATTAATCATACCTAAACTTGTTTTCCTATTACTATTCTTGTCCTACTTAATTATAATCTACCTTTAACCACTTGCTTCATATTTCCTTTGAAAGAGACTCCAAAGCATAAAGATTTTCTATTTTTTTTTAAGAAAAAAGGTAGTGCCAATTTTGAATTTTCTTTAACCATATAGCCAACAAGACTACTTTATGTCAATTTGTGAATGATTTATAAATTATGAAACATATAGGTCTAGGCGAATAGCTCACGCATCAACTAATTCCACTCAATCGTATCATCATTAAACAAATATGAATTTAATTTTACCTAAACATGTCCATAATATATTATCAAGTTAAAAAAATAATTTTATTTTATAAAAATGAAATTAATTATATAAGCTACTTTTTATGAAATGATTGGACAGATTCATGGATAAAGACATGAACCCATTTATGCAAGTATTTTTCATTTATATACTATTTTCTTGAATGATATTATAAAATTATACACAGTAGTATCATTGGATTAGTTCATAGTAAACTTATCTACATATTGTGGATTTATATATAATTAGAATCTATGAGAATGAGTTAATAATATTAAGGAGGAACTTACTATTGGTGGGTCTAGGAGGATAGAGAGCTCTAATGGCAATGGAATCAATAAGCGGTCCACAAGCAGGATCCTCTTCGACTCCAGGATTATGAATGATAATGTCCACCACAGGGAATTCAGCTTGAAAGGCCCAGGCATAGGAATCCCACCCATTACTGCTATACATAGTTTGCATAGGCAGAACACCCCAATCAGGCGACACAGACACGTTTAACGTCTCCTCCTGTGCACAAGTTCTGGCAGCACTAAAAGTAATGGAATAGTACATCCCCTTAATCACGCTTATATTTTGTTTAATTGATGCCTCGTTCCCCAGCCTCACTGCATAGGCTCCTTCTGGCACCACAAGTAACATGTCCCCTTGCTTTTGCCCTGATTTTATGTACTCCACGAACCCTGATATCTCCCACTCTGGTATTGAGTGCCTGCCTATCACCTGTGTGCCTTTCATGTCTGATTGCTTTGGTCCCAGCTCGAAGTTGCCATTTTTAAGTAATCCTGCAGTATTAATTAAGGTAATAATGAAATTTTGATGATTAACTTGCTCTAATATATCAACAGACTAGTTTTTACCATTAGTTCCGTATTTATAGTACAAGCTTTAATTTAGTGGTATCAATCTGATTACCGACGTGTGAGGTTTTGAGTTCGTAAGTTCGTAACCCATCCGTTGGGCCTATTTAAAGTAAGCTGGTAATAATTTGGTGACGTGTAGTCTGTGTTAATTTTAAATGCCAAACCAAGAGGCATGATTGAATATCATGTGAATTACTGCTCACTGGCTCGACCTGCAACTGCATACCCAGTGTAATAAAGTGGGCAAAATGTACTACGTGGGCAGATGAGGTAAAAAAAGTTTTTTTTTTTTAAAAAAGAACCCATTTTTCATAGAATAAGTACGCAATTAAAACAATTAACCAATCAGAACCAGTGAAAAGAATACTATTTTGGTGTAAATGATGACCAAATTATATCTACCCCCTTCAGTTTTCTTTTCATTGTCTTTATCATATGAAAACGACCATTCAAAAAACCTCCAAATTTGCCAGACAAACTCTGCAGCTATTTCAGGACAAGAAGGTTTTCATATAATGAGGTGAACCATGGCCGTAATTAACTAGCAAGCGACTAGGAAAGATCGCTCCATTAAAGATAGAATCATTCACCATTAAGGTCGTCATTTTGGGTCATTTAAGTACACTCCCTCATACCGGCTTCCTGCTTCCTCTTCCATTTATTGAGCAAGTACACTTAAAAGTTAGAGCAAAACTTAACTAAACTAATAATAACTAATAAACACAAGTTTTTCATTTCTGAATTTTTTTGCTCATTCAAGGAGAATGAACCGAGCCAATGACATTTTTCTTTGGTTAGAAAAAGCAGTTCTTTTTTTTTCTTTTTTTTTTTCCAAGAATGAGCTTTTTACAAGTATTGTACCATTAATTTCAGTACACGAATATTAGATACATATACCTTATTAAACACTGACTTAGTTGCATAAATTTTTTGATGTGGGTATCCTTAAGAATAAGGTATATTCATCAACAGTACTACTGAATCAAAACTCCTTGATCGATACAAAATTACACAAGAACTACCCACATACATCGTATATAACTATAAGCATATATAAAGAAGCATTTACGTAGAGGAGCTTACCATCTCTGATCGAAAAGGCGAGTTGGCAAGTGGCCAACAGCAGCACCGACAGCAAGATAGCCCCTCTCATTCTTTTTATTAGTATATTTTGCAATTACAATGTACGAGAGTGAGAGGAAGAAGACGAGAGAGAGAAGGGGAAAAGGAATGAGCACACAGTGAGCATGAGGGAAAGGCTGAGACTTAAAAGAGGCTTATATGCCTGCCTCAATCGAAAACTACCCTTGGATTTCAACAAAAATAACGTAATTGACATCCATGACTGCTGCTTCAATTAAAATTTAACCTTTGTCCGATAAATCGAGTAAATAATAAATTCCTTGAAATAAAAAATTATGAAAATTAGATTTTGGTTGATTAGTATAAAGCAAAATGTAGGCGTGTCAAACGGTGGAAATAGGTTGAAGACAAAACTGATGAAAGTCCACGTGGTTTCTCTCCCCCAGAGCTTACAGAATCATGCATGCCCACCACACCCACGCTTCATTTGCTTGACTTTTGCCTCATCTCTTTTTTCAGGATTCTTCCTTGCTTCATTTATTTATCCCAAAATAAATAAATATTTTTTTCTATTTAACTAAAACAAGTGGTATTTTTTTATTTTTATATTTAATAAATTTTAAAAAATATATTTTTTATTTTTTTAAATATAAAATTATTTTTTTAATTTTGAAATATTTTCTATTGATTTAAAAAGTATTTTCTCTTAACTTATTTTTTGGTAAACCAAATATTAAAAATAAAGAATAATATACTTTTTTAGAAACAGACGGAAATTAATTCTCTTTTTTTTAACTTTTTTTTTTTGGATTAGATACATTATATTTAAGCTCTACTTTATTTTTTACGAACTATCAATTTATTCTTGAGAATTTTGCAATGATCGATTAATTTATTTCTAAGTAAATATTTTGACTTAATTAGTATATAAGTTTAACTTTAAGGTCAATTTATTTCATTTTATCTTGATGAAAATCACTTTTTCTTTTTCTTTTTTATTTTTTGCATTAATTACAATATGTTATGCATAATTAACCCTAAAATTACAGAATAGGCAAGAATATATATCACAGAGAGAGTAGAGAATTCTTTTTTTTTTCTCTAAAAAAATAAAAATTTTATAATAATTCTGAATTATGATATATTCAATTTATATTTCTAGTGTGTTTTTGTAGTATAATCGAACTTCCCAATTCTGAATGATAAGATAATGGAACTTCTTTTTTTTTCTTTTCGCTAGAAAGATCAGTAATATTAAATATTTACTTAAAAATATTTCAATCCATATGTACATTGATATTTAACAGGAGAGGGAAAAACAGAAAAAAATATATATATTTTTTCTGAATATCTTTTATACATCTATATAATCAATTCATGATTTAAGTTGATAAATTAATTAATATCATGTCAAGAAATAATTTATTTAACTAATTTTCAATTTATAAAATAAGAATTAATTTTTTTATGTGATTTAAAAATAGATAAATGGACTTAAATAAAAAATAAATAAAAACTAAAAACGCAGCACGAGAAAGTGGAGCCAAGGTGAGCTAATCTAAAATGAGAGTGAGGAAAGAAAAATGAGAAAGTTTGGAGAGATATTGGGCTTTTGGAGGGAGGCATGTGGGCCTATCAGCTTTAATAGAATATCAGTAAGAGTGGGCCGCCTTCGATCTCTAGCCTCATCTCTTCCTCTATTGGGTGCATGTGCCCCTGCTTAGCTCAGGGAACTTGTATTTTATGCTTGTTCCTATCTTCTCTTTTCTCGTTTTTCTCCTCCTTTTTGGCAAAATTTATTATTTGGCCTTTGTACTTTTTTACATTTTTTTATTTGATCTTATTTTAATAATTTGTTATTTTATTCACAATTGTTTCATTATTTAATTATTTTTTGATAAATTAGACAAATATTATTAATTTGTTAATACAAATTTATTTTTTGCTAATTTTGATGGATTATGATATGAATTTAAGTGTATAATTTATATAAAAATAATAGTTAAGACAATCTTTTTTTAAGATATTTTTTAATATTAAACTCCTCTTAATTGATTGATGAGAAAAGAAAAAAATTTAAAAATAAAAAAAATAATTTCACTACACAAACTAATCAAAAAATGAGTTTTAGATAGTATCTTTAATATTTCTATTTATATAATAATCTAAGTTGGATTGTGAATATAATTTAATTGTATTATGCAAATCACATTCAATCCAATTTGAAAAAATAATAATTTTATATTAGTAGAGAAAATATATTAATTTAATTTTAAAAAAAAATATTTAATTATTGAAAAATAATAATATAAAAGCTCAGAAAGATAAATTGAAAAAAATAAAAAAACTACAAAGCGAATGCCGAACCTACCCTTTTCACCTCCATTTGTGCTCAAATTACTTATGCACCCCTGGAGTTGGGTTAGGTTTGTTAGATTTGGAGAATCCTGAACCTTCATTCGGATGTTGAATGTTTATTTCCTTGTCTGCTGTTAAGCGAACGGCGAAAATAAGCCGATAACATCTCCTAACAGCTTCTAAAATAGTTATAGCCATTCATCAAATTCAGAGCTGATATTTGATTTTTTTTAAAAAAAAAAAGGAGCTGATAAGTGTTGAAATATGACAATCCCACATCGGAAAGATTTCAATTTTCCACCATAGCATTAGCCTATAAAAGGGCTTAATCCCCCTCTTAACAATTCATCCCAAAAACCACCAATCTCTCTACTTCTAAGATTGGTTGTATTTTTCCTCTCTCTCTTGTAATATTTCTTTGAAATAGTGAAATATTATTTTAGTAGTGTCCGAGGACGTAGGCATAATTGGCCGAACCTCGTTAAATTCTGGTGTTCCTTTTATTTCTATTTAATAGCTATTGTCGGGTCTTTTACTTTGTGATATATTGTGCTTTAAATTATCTTAGAAAAATTCTGTCACCAAGACTCAAGAGTCTAAGGAAGTTGGTTTTTAAGGGAGACCATTTGTGACTCCACCAACTACCTGGGAATTTTTCTTTGTCTTAATTTTTGGCACAATTATTCATTTTGGTGGAAACTAACCCGATTTCCACAACAATTGGTATCAGAGCCAAGGTTACTGAGTTATATGCTCTGTGGTTGCGGCGTAAGCTGATCTTCCACATCAGAAATGTTTCCTTGGATTCTTGGGTATTCCGCATTTGAAAGCTATTAAATAGTCTTAAAAAGGAAATTGCAAGAGACGGACAAAAATCCACAATGGACACAACAGCTTCTACTTCATCAATTTTGGCGAGAACTGCTGTGGCAAATACGAGAATTGCAGTGGAGATTTTTGATGGTACAGGCCATTTCGGCATGTGGCAAGGTGAAGTTCTAGACGCCTTATTTCAGCAAGGCTTAGACATTGCCATTGAGGGAGAAAAGCCAGAAGGTGCAGATGAGAAGGAATGGAAGACAATCAATCGTTTGGCATGTGGTACAATTCGATCGTGCCTGTCCAGAGAGCAGAAGTATGCTTTTTGTAAAGAAACTTCTGCAAGTAAATTGTGGAAGGCATTGGAGGAAAAATTCTTGAAAAAGAGCAGTCAAAATAAGCTTCATATGAAGAAAAGACTGTTCAGATTCACATATGTTTCTGGTACCACGATGAATGATCACATCACCAATTTCAATCAACTTGTAGCAGATCTGATGAACTTGGATGTGACATTTGAAGATGAAGATTTGGCCCTAATGCTGTTGGGATCCCTTCCTGAGGAGTTTGAGTTTCTAGAAACTACTCTACTCCATGGGAAAGCTGAGGTGTCTCTTAGTGAAGTATGTGCTGCACTATACAGCTATGAATTGAGGAGAAAAGACAAGAAGGATAGCACCAGTGGAGCAGCTGAAGCTTTGATAGTAAGAGGCCGTTCGAAAAATAAGAACAGGGGAAAAAAAGACAGATCAAAGTCCAGAGTGGGCAAAGATGAATGTGCCTTTTGTCGAGAAAAAGGGCACTGGAAGAAAGATTGTCCTAAGTTGAGAAGCAAATCTGGCAAAGGCAAGGCTGTTGCAGATTCAAATGTAGCTGAATGTAATGATTCAGATTTTTCATTAGCATTGATGCCATCAATAAGCAGTTCGACTGCTTGGATCCTGGATTCAGGCTGTAGCCACCATATGTGTCCCAATCGGGAATGGTTTTTCGATTTTAAAGAAATTAAAGGTGGAGTTGTCTATACAGTAAATGACAGCCCTTGCAAAACAACTGGAATTGGTTCAATCCAATTGAGGAATCGTGATGGATCAATCAGAACTCTGACAGACGTAAGATATGTGCCCAGTCTGACGAAAAACCTCATTTCTATGGGAATCCTTGGGAGAAAGGGTTTCACTATAATCATTAAAAATGAAGTAATGAAGGTTATATCTGGAGCACTTGTGGTGATGAAAGGAGTTCAAAGGAGCAACAACTTGTATTACTATGAAGGCAATACAGTTGTTGGAACAACAGCAGCAGTTTCTAGTGATGACCATGAGCTAGAAATAACCAGATTGTGGCATATGCGCTTGGGGCATGCAGGCGAAAAATCCTTGAAACTTCTGGCGAATCAAGGATTATTGCAAGGAGTGCGAACCTGCAAATTAGACTTCTGTGAGCATTGCATCAAAGGGAAGCAGACGAGAGTGAAGTTTGGCACTGCAATCCATGATACCAAGGGTATTCTGGATTATGTTCACTCAGATGTATGGGGTCCTTCCAAAACTGCTTCAATGGGAGGTAAACACTACTATGTTACCTTTGTTGATGATTGTTCAAGAAGAGTATGGGTGTATACAATGAAGACAAAGGATGAAGTGTTTGGAGTTTTTCTCATATGGAAGAAGATGGTAGAAACTCAGACGGGCAGAAAGATCAAGTGTCTTCGAACAGACAATGGCGGAGAGTACACAAGTGATCCCTTCATGAAAGTTTGCAGAAATGAAGGAATTGTTCGACATTTCACTGTCAGAAATACACCACAACAGAATGGGGTGGCTGAACGCATGAACCGAACTCTACTGGAGAAAGTTCGGTGTATGTTGTCTAATGCTGGATTAGGCAGACAGTTTTGGGCTGAAGCTGTAACATACGCATGTCATCTCATTAATCGTTTGCCATCAACTGCTATCAATGGCAAAACACCTTTGGAGGTGTGGTATGGAAAACCTGCTACAGATTATAATTCCTTACATGTGTTTGGTTCCACTGCATACTATCATGTTAAGGAATCAAAGTTAGATCCAAGGGCAAAGAAAGCTATCTTTATGGGGATATCTTCTGGTATCAAAGGATATCGACTATGGTGCCCAGAGACGAAGAAAATAATCTTTAGTAGAGATGTTACCTTTGATGAGTCTACCATGTTAAAGGTAACAAAGGAGCAGACGGATGGTTCTCCACAGCAGGTGGAGGAAACTCCCAAACAGGTGGAGTTTGATAGAAGAAGAATTGTTGATCCAACAATTGTAAAGTCTGATAAAATTACTCCTACGGAAGAAGAGGAGATAATGGTAGAAAATGGATCAGATGAGGAAGCAGAGGTTTCAGCACAAGAACCTCATCAGCAACTTGAGCCAATTGCACTACGAAAGCCGAAAAGGAATATTAAAAAACCTGCTCGACTTGAAGATATGACTAATTATACATCTTCAGTAGATGATGAGATTCCTTCCACTTATTGTGAAGCTATTCAAAGCTCAGAAGAAGAAAAGTGGAGAAAGGCTATGGAAGAAGAGATGCAGTCCCTTGAAAAGAATCAGACATGGAAGCTAGCAAGTCTGCCAAAGGGAAAGAAAGCGATTGGCTGTAAATGGGTTTATGCAAAGAAAGACGGATTTCCTGATAAGAATGATATCCGCTACAAGGCAAGATTGGTAGCTAAAGGCTACGCTCAGAAGGAGGGAATTGATTATAATGAAGTATTTTCTCCAGTTGTAAAACATTCCTCCATAAGAATACTGCTGGCTTTGGTAGCACAATTTGATCTGGAACTAGTTCAGCTGGATGTAAAAACTGCATTTTTACATGGAGACTTAGAAGAAGAAATCTACATGACTCGGCCAGAAGGATTTAAAGTTGCTGGAAAAGAAAATTTGGCGTGCAAGTTGAGCAAATCGTTGTATGGATTGAAGCAATCTCCAAGACAGTGGTACAAACGATTTGACAAGTTTATGATAAGGCAGAAATACACAAGAAGCAAATATGATCATTGTGTATATTTACGCAAGCTACGGGATGGTTCCTTTATCTATCTCCTCCTTTATGTTGATGATATGCTGATAGCTTCAAAAGATGAAGGAGAGATTCAGAAGTTAAAAGCTCAACTAAATCAGGAATTTGAAATGAAGGATTTAGGGGAAGCTAAGAAGATTCTCGGTATGGAGATATGCAGAGACAGAAAATTGGGGAGACTTTGTTTGACTCAGAAACAATATCTGAGAAAAGTACTAAAGCGTTTTGGGATAAATGAGAATACAAAACCAGTTAGTACTCCACTTGCTCCTCATTTTAAGCTCAGTGCATCTTTATCTCCGAAAAGTGATGAAGAACGAGAATATATGTCAAAGGTTCCATATGCAAATGCTGTTGGTAGCTTGATGTATGCAATGGTGTGTACGAGGCCTGACATTTCACAAGCAGTTGGAGTTGTGAGCAGGTACATGCATGATTCTGGCAAAGGACATTGGCAAGCTGTGAAATGGATTCTACGGTATATTCAGAATACTGTAGATGTTGGTATAATGTTTGAGCGGGATGAGAAAAGTGGTCAATATATAGTTGGATATTGTGATTCCGACTATGCAGGTGATTTAGACAAACGTCGATCTACTACCGGTTATGTGTTCACACTTGCAAAGGCACCGGTTAGTTGGAAGTCCACCTTACAGTCAACAGTTGCTTTGTCTACAACAGAGGCAGAGTACATGGCAGTTTCAGAAGCTGTTAAGGAGGCAATTTGGCTTCAGGGGTTGTTGAATGACTTGGGAATTGGTCAGAAGCATGTCAAAGTGCATTGTGACAGTCAAAGTGCTATTTGTTTAGCAAAGAATCAAGTTTATCATACAAGGACGAAGCATATTGATGTTCGATATCATTTTGTACGGGAAATTCTTGAAGATGGTGGGATACTTCTTCAGAAGATTTTGACTGCTGAAAATCCCGCAGATATGACAACAAAAGTTGTGACAGGTGTCAAGTTCCAACATTGTTTGGACTTGATAAATGTTATTAGAATTTGAAATTGGGCGCTTTGAAGCGCATTTGGAGACATTACTGAAATTTGTAATATAAGAGTTTAGAGGATGTTTGTTTGGAATTGTGAGATTGTCAAGGTGGAGATTTGTTGAAATATGACAATCCCACATCGGAAAGATTTCAATTTTCCACCATAGCATTAGCCTATAAAAGGGCTTAATTCCCCTCTTAACAATTCATCCCAAAAACCACCAATCTCTCTACTTCTAAGATTGGTTGTATTTTTCCTCTCTCTCTTGTAATATTTCACTTTGTAATATTTCTTTGAAATAGTGAAATATTATTTTAGTAGTGTCCGAGGACGTAGGCATAATTGGCCGAACCTCGTTAAATTCTGGTGTTCCTTTTATTTCTATTTAATAGCTATTGTCGGGTCTTTTACTTTGTGATATATTGTGCTTTAAATTATCTTAGAAAAATTCTGTCACCAAGACTCAAGAGTCTAAGGAAGTTGGTTTTTAAGGGAGACCATTTGTGACTCCACCAACTACCTGGGAATTTTTCTTTGTCTTAATTTTTGGCACAATTATTCATTTTGGTGGAAACTAACCCGATTTCCACAACAATAAGTTCACCCACAAACATTTTTTTAAAAAAAAAAAAAGAGCTGATTTTTTTGGGATTTTTTTTACTTCAAAATACTTTAAAAAAAATTAACGGAAAAATATTTAAATCTTATGTATATAAGTTTACAAAAACTTATTTGTAAACCTTTTTTGGAACCCAAGTGAATATTCATTCCATGTTTGTAAATTTTTTTTTTATCTAATTCCATGTTTGTTATCAATTATAAGTATTTTAATTAATTAATATCTCAAATTAAATTTAATAATGTACTCCACTAGTTTAAAATTTGAATATGAAACGATGGAATTTGCAGTGAATTTGATTACTATTCGAATTTACATAAATTGTATTAAAAATAATTATTTTTATAATTATAACTAAAAGGGAGAAATCAAATTCATTGAATTTATTCTTTTAAGTTTATTCATTTACTTAAAATAAAATAAAATAAATTGCATAGTAGTTTTCTAGAAATGAGACAAAATATCGGTACTTCCACCGTTGTAAGAAGGCACATGAGCTTACATACGCACCGTTGTGTGTCCTGTGCAATAATTCTATCACCGAACAAGTGCAAAATTTGCTTATTTTATTTTATTTTATTTAACTAAGAGCAAATTAGAATTGTACGTTAGTAAGTCTGTTCAAATTTAATTAATTTCATGGGGGGCTATAATTGGATTTTGATTGAATTTAATTATAATGATTAGCTATACAAAGTGAAGATATTCATCTATTATTAATTATAATAATAAAATTACCCAATTATAACTAAATGGAGCCATGAGACAGTGGTTTCTGATTTCCTCTTCATTTTCCTAATTCTGAATTACGGAAGATTCGACACCTAAAGTGATAAACCAAATTCATTTTTTATTCATTTTATTTCATTAAAAATAATTTGATTAATATTTAATTTAAATAAAATAAAATAGACCAAATTGCAAATCTTTTACTTCTCCATCAATAAGTGATGAAAGTTATGCCTTGAATTCAGTAGTGACACAAAAACAAATGCCAAATAAAACTCATTAATAGCATGATTTTTTCATATTAGAGTGGAATGAGAATTTTATTCTTTTTCGTGGATAAAACATGAAAGGGTAGTAATCATAAATATTAGGAAAACAAAGCAAATTTTTACTCAAACCAAATTAATATTTATCAATAATCAACATTTAACTTTTTTTAATATAAGAAATTATCAATTGGATTTGTAATAAAAGTTTATAAATTTTTCAAGAAAAGGGTGAATTGTTGAGTTAGATATGAAACAAGAAATCGACGGCGGTGCATGGATTGCGATGGCGGATTGGACGAAATAGACCGCCCAACCCACTATAACCTCCTCCAATTTATTTATTTATTTATTTTTATCTTTATTTTAGACTAATCACAGCCTAACAGAACTCTTCACATGCATTCCATTGAATGAGCTTCCCCTCCTCAAAACAATGTCACCATCTCGTGGGTTTTTGACAATTTTCACTTCTGCTTTCTGAAATGTTATTTTCAGAATCATATAATACGTAATAATGAAGACATCCCACTTTTGGTTTAGCCAAATAAATAATAATAATAATATGTTTTTTGGGAAGTAATTATGTTAGCAATCTAATTCCAACTATGCCGTTTTTTATTCATTTATTGTTACTTGAAAAATGCGATTATGCATTAGGTTGAATATACATAATTTGGTGATTTAGGTTAAATGGAATGCTTCAATACGCAAGTGTCAAGTTCAAATATACATATATAGATAGCAGTCTTTATGTCGTTGATTTTTCTTTTATTGGTTTCTAATTATTAAATTGTATTAAATTTTCTTCTTACTATATTCAAAATAAATAAAGTGGCCCCTTGCTCGTTCTCAACCATCTATATGTCGCTGATTTTTCTTTAATTGGTTTCTAATTATTAGCATTGGCTTGATTTAATGTCAATAATATTCATATTTTAGCTAAACTGCAGGCTAGTGTATTATTTACTTATTTATATTCCTAAAAACTAAAAAGAGAACTGTCCAATTTCTTCATTTGGAGAATTGGAAGTGCAAAATATATCTTTGTTCTTTGCATCAACTTGTAATTTGATCCAAAACTTCACATTTTCCTTCTTTTAAGGGGAAAAAAAAAAGAAATTGTTAGTTGTCGGTGTTCAAATAATGGAGATAGGAGCAAAGAGAGATGGATGAGGACATGGATCAACTTTCCACATGAACTGAATCTTTGAGAATTGGATTTATAACTTACACCGTGGTCGAAAACCTTACAGCTTTTCAATGATTGAATATGGACATTCTAACAACTTCATAGTTGCTTATATTTCGTTCATAATTTCATTTACAGATAAGAATTTTTAAAAATAATTTTTGTATATGTAAAATAAATTATGAAGAAAATTTTTTATCTCATTCTATAAGTGATTACATGAACCTAATTTAGTCAGGAAATTAACCTATGACTCTATTTACTCGTATCAATATTTCCTTTTATTTGTTTGGAAAAAGAAAATTTAAGTGGGTATACAAGGGAGAGATTACTCTTCTTTCCGATACTGTTACACGAGCTTCTAAACAGTGGAAGGAAAATTGGTATTTAGTATGAGACAAGAAGGACGATGGTATATTATTGCAAGAGCTATCCCTTCAATCAAGCATTGGCTCATGTTATCACATGGAAATGTCCAATTTAAGATAGAATTGCAGAAGTGAAAATATTATCCTTAACTCCTGATTTGGAGACCAAGATGATATAATGGGGACAAAGTACATGGACCTTCCACTGGCCAACTTTGTTTTTCCACTTGGCAATTGCATGTCAGGAAATGGCCGCTTTCAATTTAATTTTGTTCACACCTTTTACTTTTTGGCAATGTTCATTCCTTTACTTGTTACTGAGATGATTTTGATTATAGAAATGTGTATAATCTTTATAAATGTAGTCGCTGAAGCTTGTTAATACTTTACCTAATCTTGAGTCCATGATCTTAACAGTGACATATAACAATTGCTGCAGCAGCTACTGCTACTATTCGGTGCCCAGGATATTAAATATGGTTAATTCACCCATGCAAATGGTCACCCTCAAGGTAGGTACACGAAAGTGAAGGAACTGAAAGGAGAATGCACATGGAGACTGAGAGACATGTTAGAAACAATGAGAGGGAAGTTTGTGGATATAAATTTGGCCACCAGTCACTTTTTTTTTCAAGCAAGAACCTATAAGCACAAGGTTTTTTTACCACAAAACAACATAAACCTATAATTGTTTGTTATGTAAAATTTCTCAAGGGGGAATACAATGGGTTGGGTTCGGACTACTATAACTCAAAAAATTGAGCAACCCAAGCAGCAAGTACACAACTCTATATGTTTGTCCCAAATTCAAATAAAACGAGTACATAACTCCAGAACTAAAAGTATGCAGCCTAAAAAAGACCATGAAATTGTGCCCTCAGTCATTGGTTAATATTCAATTATTCACCTGTTGACTTGTGAAAGTATAAACAACCACCAAAATCTTATGAATTATGGTCAGATAATGTAGTTTCAATATTGACTGTGTATACATTACACAGGAAAATGGTCTATAATTGTCCAATCACTGCAAATGGCTGACGAGAACAGACTTGCAATCTTACACGTTGCATCCAAATATTGCCCATTTTATTCCGAAATAACTATCGGCTTGAAAACATAAAGGTGACTCGCTTCTTTACTCTCTAATCTTTTACCACAAACACATTTTACGATTATAGGCAAGAAAATATGCACTACAGCGTGCTCATAATTTGCCATTTACCAATAATAAACAACATTCAAATTGGTAAAAACTTGCATTTGCGGACAAAACTGTCATTGTTGAAGCCAAGAATGACATGAAATTTAGATATTTGGTTCTGCATATTATTAGATAACTGCCAGTACAAGATAACCAAGTACCAACACAATTCAACCTCCACTACAAGTGATTGCCAAAACAAACTTACAAACCAGACACAAAAACCAGCTTTCTTGGGCTATGGTAACATTCTACCACGAACAAGTAGAAGTTCGACAAGAATTCACTCCAGAAATCAGTAGCTACATTAAGAAGCTCAAGGAATGGTGCGCTGGTAGATGGGCAATGCTCCCAAAGCCTCACGTTCTGCTCTCTCCCTCTTCACCTGCAAAACATATTCAGCAAACACATCTTATCACAACTTCCAAATTTACATAAAGGTTTTCTATACACATTCAACTCAATTATTAGTGCTGCCTCAACAACCAACCCAAAGTAAAAGAATATATAAAAAACAAGGAACAGGAAACATTTCCAAACTAAAATGAACAAGCGCAGCAAAGACCAAAGGCAAACTAAAGGAAGTAAAATGACATGATGTTAATATCACAACAAACATAGCACTTAACCTTTCACTTCTTGCAGCAACATAGTCAGTATTACATCGAAAAGCTGTGCCCCAGAGAACTACACTGCAAGACTCTATGAACAGTCCTTGGCTCCAAATTAATACAAACAACAGCTACCGACCGAAATTAATTTCTTGATAACTGCAATCATGGTAGATATTTCTACAGTCAAGTTATACACATTTTTAGCTGTATGCAGTTTCAAGCACCCCATCTACCAAGCAGACTGAATTCTCTAATTCGTTACAGAATATTCTACCTCTCAGTTAAACAGGCTCCAGTGACACGTATCCTATTAAGGTCACAATTACAATTGACTAAGTTACTGAAATGGTACATTTTAGATTTCAAGGAAAATAAGAATCATATAGGACACCCGCACTAATTAACAAGTGACATAATAAGCCGAGATTGAAAACTTGGAAAGATGACATAGCCTACGAACCAAAAAAACAATTCTGCCGTAGAAAATTTCTAGTATGGAAGCATTGAGGAGAAAACACTTCCAAATATGGCTAACAGATTACAAGAGATTACTATTCAACTACATGGGCACAAACTTCTGATTATTCCTTGGGAAGAAACTTATACAGTTATTTTTACTAAAACTGATGTTATGTTAATAATTCTCTGTGTTTTGCAGGAGAAAAATATTGACAAATATCTCACTGTGATTAAGAGAAACAAAATTTATACATCATCAAATATTTGCAAAGATGCGATACAGCCATCACCATCTCTGGAAGTTGCCATGATTGACCCCTCTATGCTCGTTATGGAAAAGCAACCAGTAGTGTGAATCACAAAATTCCTTCTACTTAGCAAAACACAACCAAAAAAGTGAAAGTATTTATGTACACCATAGTGAAAAATGTGAGGAAATGATGCAGCAGTAGAAAACTGGATAGGAAATTCAACATTAAATTCCGTTATGTTCTATTGTTGTCAGCATCATACATGTACTAAAACTTCCATTCATCAACAAATAGTATATCAACCCAAGCATACATAAGTATTGCTAAAATTCCTAGTAGTCAGTCTTAAGAAATTAAATGTGACGCAAGATAGAACAGTATCCAAAAGGATTTAACCAGTAATCAATCAAGGAAGAAGAAGGCAAATCGATCAGAAAAACTAGAAAAGCAGAATAAAGTCTTTAAAACAACTTACAAGAGTCAACATATCTTGAAGGTAGCTCCTAAATGGGGTTTGCATTGCCTGTGAAAAGTATAATAAAACAGATTAAAGCTAGTGAAATCTAGAATTAAAGTTGAACATGTTCTCATACAGTTGCATACACACAAGATAATTGCCATGATTGTGCCTTAACCAAACACAAAATTTATCTACTGAATAAGTCCTTGCCAATAAAATTTTCTCAATCATACAAGCAACTGCAAACTTAATTCATGGTCGATTATCACCGACTGTTAAATATAACATAAACCCAATTATGGAGATTAAAATGCCTGCTCCAAAGTTCTTGGATTTCATACTCTAAACATCTCAATAGAATCATAACAAATATACGTACAACAACACAATAGAATCAATTAAAACCATAAAATCCCAGAAACATAATAGACGATTAAATATAAAAATAATGAAAACCTGAAGGTCTTCAGGAAGGTATTCGTGTTTCATAGAGAGGTCCATGGCGCGCTTGAGACGCTGGATCCGCGCGTCCACAATCTCTTTCGGTAATCGATTGAGCGCCTCCTTAATGTCCAGATCGTAGTAAGGATCGTAAAGATCGTCATATCGCAATCCTATTCCGATTCATACACGATCATAAAAATCAATCCACATATACACACATTTCTTTCCCCAAACAGCAATTAGGAAGAAATTTAGGGTTTCGGAAATGCTAACCATATCTGCGAAGGCGTTTGGAGAGAGATTTCATATGCAGTTTCGCAAGCCAGTTCTTTCTTGGATCGATAAATGATTGCAAAAACGACGCCATTCTACCTCTTTGGTCTTTTGCTCGCTGAGCTCTGCAGCTTTCAAGTATCTACCTTGTGCTTCTCCCTCTCTCTACATATGTATTTCGATTTTCTGGAAGAATCGTCAACTGCCTTGAAAATTTTTTGGGGTACCTTTAATTTTGGGCCTCATCCACTAACCTCCTACTATTGGACCCTAATAACGGGCCAATTAATATTGCCCTAGGCTTTTGTCAAAGGCCACGTCCTTGTTTAGGCCTATATCTTCTTAGAATGACTTTCAAATTGGTTTGAAATTCAGGTCTAGTGGCAAATGTTTTTAAATTAAATTATAGATTTGATTGCATAATATTTTGTGTGTTATTTATTGGTATGACATCATTTTTTAACTATATATTTATCATATTTTTCTTCTTCTTCTTATTTCTCTTATTCTTCTTTTTTTTTTCTTCAAAAAATAAAAAAATTGTATATTTAAAGTTTATTTTTAGAGAGAAAAAAATTTTAATTTGCACATTTGATTTTATTTTTAATACTTTTGAATATTGTAATAATTTCTATTATTGTTTGAAAAAAAAATTGATTTTTTTGTGAAATAAAATGATTAAAAATTAAAATATTTGAACTAAAAATGAGTAATAATGAGAAATAAAATCGAGTTGTTATAGACTGAAAATGATTAATTTGGTAAAAATAATGAATATGCGAGTGATAAACCTATAAGCTATAAAAGATAAACATTTAAGTGATTAATTTATAAGTTTAAAACAGTAGATTTATAATTTTAAAATGATAAACTTGCAAGTTTTAAATGATAAATCTACAAATTGTAAATGATAAATTTGTAAAATTTAAACAATTAAACTATAAGTTTTAAACGATAAACCTGTAGATTCAACATGATGAACTTACAAATTCAAAACGATGAACATATAAATTGTAAACGATAAATATGTAATTGATGAGATTGTAAGTTGTAAACGATAAACATGCAAATTCAACACGATGAATTTGTAAATTATAAACGATAAATTTGTTATTTCAAACAATGAACTTATAAATTTTAAATGATGAATCTATAAGTTATAAACGATAAACTTATAAATTCAAAAACGATAAACTTGTAAATTATAATTGATGAATTTATTTTATTTTCATCAATTTACTAAAATCTAATTCCAAAAAAATACATATTTTTGTGAAAAAAATAAGTTCATAAAACAGTGTGAATCCAACTCCACAATATAACAATCCGCAAAATATTAATTCATCTTAATGAATGATCCGAAAGTTGTTCAAAAAAAATTCCAAAGGATAAATATGCTAGCCTTTCTTTTCCAAAATTTTCTTACAAAATAATTTCAACATTTTTATTCTATTTTTTCAATTTAAAAAAAAAAACGGTTGCTAAACTGTTTAATTAATTTTAAATTGAGGTATAAATTTTTTCTAAACATCTCAACCAGAAATGGATTAATTTTAAATCAAAATTTAAATTGTCATATTTTTAAAAGTTTATTAAACCTTAATTAATAGCTCATGACGATTTGTGAACTATATAAGTGAGATAATTTATATAATATTTTCGCCATTGGTTTACTCAATGTGAATTTGGTTTGTGCACAATTTATAAAAAATCCTAAATCAAACTGAAAAATTGAAGGTAATATCTAGAATTAAAGTGTAATCTTTTTTTAATTAAACTACACCATTGACTTTAATTTGTTATTTAAAAATAAGTATTTGATCATTAATTTCCAAGTAGAAATGAACGTCATGGTTTGAAAGTTTTAAATTTTATACTAATTTTAAAATATTATATGAAATATCAAAAAAATATAAAATACCGTAGCGATAGTTTCTTTTTCTTTTCTAAATTCCTGATATGGCGAGGGATTTTTTTTTATTTTGGCAACTAATACCTTGCCTTTTGATCACTTTAACGAGGGAAAAGACAATATGTCGCTAATGTAAATATTTCCCTCACAAGATTATGTGATTTTCCTCACCATTTTGATAATTTTGGCGACAGATATTTTTATTGCCACAAATTCGTACTTGCTATCCAACTTTCTATTGATATTTTTTTAATTTCAAAAACCATATCATTATAGCAAATATCAAAAGCACTCTTTTTATCTTTGAAATTATTTATATACACACACTAATCGTCCATATGTCCTTTGCATTCGGATTAAAAAAAATATTAATATTTTAAAAAAAAAAAAGCGAAAACAACATGAATTTTTTAAGACCACAAACTAAAATCACCCAAGACTAAAAGGAAAACTCAATTCCGTTAATTTATGAAAATATTGCAAACAACGCACCGTTTGTCTAATTGATACAAGAAAAAGGGTTAAAGACAGTTTGTCATTAGTAAAATGAGTAAATGTTGAATGTTTTATGAGAACCCATTTTTTTTAATCTCACAATTATGCATTTAAATTGAGTTTTTTTAATGAAAATTTTTTAGATATACTCAGTTTCCTATATTATTTGCAAACTAATAAAATTATACAATGATATATATTTAATAGTCTTATTTACATTGATTGATATGAATATTATAATTAATAAATTTATATATATATCACTATGTTATTAAATTAATCTAATTATACTTAATTTACTTAAAAATTTATAAAGTAAACCAACTAATATTATGCTAAGTGAAGCCTTTTTAATTAGCTGATGTGATACACAATATATACTAAAGACAATAATTAAGCAAATAATGAAATTTGACAAGTGTGGGGAAGTGATGGGTCTCAAAATCTAAATGTTTTCTTTGAAAACTTAGTTTCTTTGATAGACATGTCAAATGATTAAAATTAAATTATTTTCATTTGTAAGCTTTTTCCAAAAAAAAAAAAAAAAGAGAAAGAATGGCCATGGACAATTAAAATATTAGCAATATTCTGTTTATCTTTTTTTTTCTTTTTTGCATACCGGATTTATCATTAATAAATACACATATCTAATCTAAATAAAATTTTAATTAATTTGATTTAATGTAAGAATTTCACAAACTACAATATTGTCAATCTTAATTAATGCATTTATACAAATTAATCTAAAAAAATATTTTATTTGGCAAATCTATTGTCTTCCTGAACGGTTATTATTTTATTTTTCAATTTTGTTGCTCATTAATTTTGTAATTTTTGATACTGTGTATGCAAATAGACTTTACAATCAATATTAATTCACTTTTGATTAGCTAATTAATTTGATTCAATCAGACTTGCAAAAATATATTTTTTTATTCACATAACTTTAAACTAAATATTATTCCAACTTATAATAATCACACAGTGTTGGAAATTAAGATAATACTATTGAGTTGAATTTAATTTTTAAATAAAATAAATTATATATTTTTTTACATGATTTTTATAATGTCTGCTAAGTAGAGCTTAGTTAATAAGTTGGTTGAGAAATATTATAAGTATGTTTAAAAGTTTGATTAAGGGAAATGGTTAAGAAAATATGAAAAAATGGGAAAAATTCTTGTTCATGCCCATGAATGTAATATTATTGTCGTGAATGAAGTTTTGAGATGTTTTCACACATATGACTAATTGAATCACAACTGTAAACATCGTTAGATATACAATTTCAACAGTTGTTCTTTATTTTTTTCACGACCTAACTCAAAAGTGAACCCTATAATTCAAAATTTCCTCATACCAAAGACATATGTCTTGTATTTTTCTTTGATTTCTATACCAAAATACATAACCTCATATCAAATGTCAAAGTTTAAACAAGTTATTATGAGAGAGAATCATAAAAAAGTTAATGTCCTTTAGAAGGTCGTACTAAATGAAGTATAGATAAGTCGAAACCAACATCTAAATTGTGTTTCCTTCGTTTGTGGTAACGATTTTTTTTTTCATTTTTACAAGTTTTCATAACCTTAATTATGTTTAGTTTATTTATGGTATAAGCTCATTTCCAAATGGATTAGGTTATGATTTAATTTTGAGCATTTAGAGTTAAAAAATCGTCTTTAAGTTAATTATAGATTATGGTATGTGTTAGTAAGGGTTTATATGAGATTAAGGTGGTTAAAAGGTTTAAAGTTAGAGATTGTATTTTTATGACCTTAAAAGTTAAATATATGGTTATAGAAGTTGATATAAATGTGTTATATGTGATAGAAGTTGAAAGAATATGAGGTGAAATCCCTAAAATAATAAACAAGCTTGAGATAAACTTAATTTGAGGCTTTATTAGAGGTATATACATATATGAATTTAAATTCCAAAATATGACTTGTTGTATGTTAAATGTGTGATAAATGAAGTATATGCTTTAAATGTTAAATGTTGGTTGTTAGGAAAGTAAATAATGAATTAATGTCATGAGAATATGAGTATTGAATGATATATGTACTAATGCTAAGTTGGGCACAATTTGAATTTGATAAGAAAACTTGGAAGGAAATTCATAATAAAGATGTCAAATGTGCTAATATTAGAATAACGAATGATTATTTATAGTTCTTGAATAGGTAAGTAAGATGACATAAATGCATGAATGAGTATAAATGTATTATTGAGATTCAAGGATTCAATTATATTAAAATATGCTCTCGTCGGTTAATTGATGCTTTAATTCATGATAAGACATGTTTGATAATAGTGTTGATAGAAAAATATTGTCATATAATAACCATATAAGCCTTTGCATGTGAATTGCCTTAAATGTCTTGTTGTATATTATTTTGCTGGAAAACTCATATTTACACTTTTGACAGAGGATTTGCAACCATGAATCCTCAATTCGGAACTGCTCAGATTGGGTAGAAAGTTTTCACGGTTTGAGTCATCATTTGACTCACGACTGTAAATCATAGAAGTCACACTCGTGACTATTTATTTATGCTCGTGAAGAAATGTGCAGTTTTTGAATAGAGACGTTCACGATTTTGTTCACAAATGGGGGTGCTCGTAAATGAACTTTTATAACCGTGAACACATAATTCATGCCCGTAAATTATGTTTAATATATAGTGTTTCTTTCACGACTATGATGTAATGGATATGTACATGCTTCCATAGTAGCATGATATGAATGTTAAAACACAAGATTATATGACGATTTTTACATACATGATACATAATGCATTTTTCACATAATTAAAATGTTTATGCTTTTAAAAATAAATGTTTCATATATAAGTATAATAAATACAATTTTGAAAAAATAAAATTCATACTCGATATTGGACTAGAAGTAGGATAAATGATATTCCATTAAGAGATTCACGATACCATCGTGACATGATACAATTGTTTTTTAAAAAACAAGGTAATTTAAGCTATGAGAGCGCCCATAATCGTATAGTAATTAGTCAATATGGCTTAAGCCATGAGAGTGTCCCTGTTCATAACCCGTATTCGAATAATTTGTGTTGAGAGTTGTTATAAAATTATATTAAAGTGATTAAAGAATGTAATTAAATAGAAAACAGGTTTAAAGACACAAGTACACTAAAATATACAGTTAATACAATACATGATATTATAAGGGTTATTTATTCTCTTTTCACATTTTTCAAATGAATAAAAAGCCATCACTTCCATAAGGTAAATTATTTATATGATATTATAATTTAATTGTCATGCCGTGATATTTTAGTATGATATCATGAATATGAAATATATTAATATGCTTTTGTGTGAATGTGTGTTAAATTTATATATCTATATGTACCTCTTAACTTTTTAATAGCTTAGTATACATGAGTTTTTCCCACGCATGTCAGAGCTTAGCAGATAAGTTGAAGTTGATCAAGAGAAGTCAGCCCAACATCAGAGACAATAAATCAGACTCGTAAATGGTCGATGATATCACTCATGTCATACTTTTGCATTTTATACATGACATATGAGTTTATAATTGTTTACTGTTATACTGTCTTTTTCATTCAAAGAAGATATGTAATTTTGTTAAAGTCATATTTTTGTAAATATTTGACCGATTAAGTCTAAATATGATGATTTATATGTAACGATGTATATTTGGATCGAATTTTTTTTTATGGATGTTTAATATTATATGATTAACAAGTTTTATATGAAAAAAAAAAATTTATATACCAATAAGTTTTCAATTTTTTTTTAAATTTTTATAGATTTTTTGCATATAAATTATTTAATCGAGTTTATCATGATTAGGTGAGAGAACGCTATTTTTTTTTATTTTTCTCGTATTATTTTTTTGAAAGTGATTTATAAATATTTATATTTACATATACAAAATAAAACACTGAAAAAATTAAACTTACGAATTAATTATTGGATAAGAAAACGAATGCTTATTGTGAAGAAAGTGATTTCATGGACATCTCGCCTTTATATATATATATATATATATATATATAATGAAAACACCTTTTGAGAGTTGCAAATTTGTTGGTTTTTAATTTGTGGGAATTGAATTTATTTATTTCAAATCATGTTGATGTATGATTTTCTATTTTTTTTTTCTTTTCATCAAATTATATTTTTACAATGACAATCTATATCTATTTCTATTATTTTTTTTAACGAAGTTTAATTACCATTTTATAAGAAAAAAATTAAAATATGTTAAATAGGATTATATGTGAGTAAAAATAAAAGTTCGATAACTGAACGTATAAAATACAAATTTTAGGGATCAAACTCAAGACATGCAAAACATGAATTATTTTTTGAGTAATTTTTAATTAATTTTACAAATATGAATTTAATGCTAGACAAATAAAATTCACGAGTGTTAATTAATAAAAATTAATTTAATGTTACTAATATGGGATTTGAAGTTCAATTATTTTCTAATTGAAAAGAAAAAAAATATTTACTTATCCTCTCAGTAAAAAAAAAAAAAGAAAAAGAAAAGGAAATTGAAATCTTTTTAGTTTTACACTCCTAAAATTCTATATAAAAATCTAATTTCTAAACGAAAAATTTGCAATTCCTATTGTTCGGGGAGTGTGCTCAAGTTTTTTTATTTATTTTAAAACTTTTTTCAAAGAACATCTTATTGTCTTATTAGATATTTAACCCTCAAAAATAGAAGAAGGTCAAAAGAGTAATTTTAATAGTAAAATTTTGGAGGGAACGTATATAGGAGAGGGACGACGCGCGAATCACGTAATGACCACAGCAGTACAGGAGTGAGAGAGAGAGAGAGAGAGTCGGGGATTGTATTAATTACGTGCGGAAAAAAGGAGACGTTGGTTTATTACAATGGCTAACAAAGAGAGAAAATCAAATCCCTAGAATCTAAATTTTACAGGGGGAACAATAATTGCAATGCTGAAGAGGAGAAGGTCTATGCTCTGCGGACAAGTTGGAGAAGAAGAAGGTGGATTAGGAATTGGAGGCCATGACAAAGAGTTTGATGATCGAAGCCACTTCAGTCTTACTGGTGAAATTCTCCCTTCTCTGGGCGCCACCGCTCGCTCTCATCGCCGTATCAAGCTTCGTCGCTATATTGTTTCCCCATTCGATCCACGTTACAGGTTTCTCTCTCTCTCTCTCCCCGTTATTTTTTCCCGCTTTCGGTTAATGCCAATGATTTTCCACGCTCCACATTGATTCTTTCTTTTTTGTTTAAATCCTTCGCATGCCAAAATCGGGATATCTAACTGATATGAATTGTTTTGTTCGTTCATTTGGCATTTATATGCCCTGTATCAGATAACATTAATCTAATTTTTAATTTTTTCCCATTCTCGATGATTACGACATCTGACATAAAATCTTCCAATTTTTCCCCATCTTGATGATTACTATATTAGACATTTGCTGAACCTTAATGCATTTGGCAGAATTTGGGAGATTTTCCTGGTGTTTTTAGTTTTCTACACGGCTTGGGTGTCTCCATTTGAGTTCGGATTCCTTGAGAGGCCGTCTGGACCTCTTGCTGTAATTGATAATGCAGTTAATGCGTTTTTTGCCATCGACATTGTTTTGACCTTCTTTGTTGCATTCCTAGATAAATCTACTTATCTTCTTGTTGATAATCGGAAAAAGATTGCTTTGAGGTATGCAAAAGCGGGGCTGACCTTTGATGTCATCTCCATCGTTCCTTCAGAACTTGTCAGGTCTGCATTACCTGATAGATTTCAGTCATATGGATACTTTAGCATGCTTCGTCTTTGGCGTCTCAGGAGAGTCAGTACCTTTTTTGCAAGGTAATGTCAGAATATCTCTATTGCCTGCGTAATGCATGGTTTCATTTGAATTCCGTGTTCATCTTAACTTTCTCCGATTGGTGATTTCATCTCTTCTTTTTCAACTGAAGACTATCATGAACTTTTGTTTTTGAAAACATCACATTTTGTGTACCCACTGATTTGGAGGAAACAATCTCTTTTATAGAATAGACATATGTGCATTCTATGTCATTGATGAGACATCCACTGGAGCTTGGTCATTCGTGCTTGATTTTGATATATGATGATTTGTTTTTATGCCATATTGGGGTAGCATAATTGTTAGTCACATTCACTTCCCGCCACTCGTTATGCCTCTGCCTCTTACTTTTACTGCAAGTGCAACTTTTCTAAGTGCCTGTATTTTTCTTTTATCGTATCAGGTTGGAAAAAGATAGGAACTTAAGCTACTTCTGGATTCGATGCTTGAAGCTGATATGCGTGAGTTATTTCCAAAGTCATTTTCATGAAATTAGTGAGTCTCTAAAAATATATATGCCTTAGGATATAAATGTTTTTGTAGGTTACCCTTTTTGTAATCAACATTGCTGGTTGCTTTTATTATCGTCTCGCTTTAACTTATAAAGACCCAAGAAAGACATGGATCGGTTTAGTTTGGCCAGACTTCCAAAAAGAGCGGTTGTCGGTTCGTTATGTGACATCACTTTACTGGTCCATAACCACACTTACTACCACTGGTTATGGTGATCTTCATGCTGTAAATGAAAGCGAGATGATATTTACCATGTGTTACATGTTGTTTGATCTTGGACTGACGTCATATTTGATTGGAAATATGACAAACTTGGTTGTCCATGCAACAAGTCGAACAAGGCAATTTGTAAGTAAAATATGATTCTATTTGTGTTTTGCTCTTTTCAAACTTGTCAAAAGGGCTGATTCTTCTGAACTTTTTTTGCGACTGTTGTTCATTTGCTAAATGGCATTTGGAGAGAGGGCTTTTGTTTCTGAATGAGGATACGACTGGACTTTCTGGATACTGGTTGCTGGAATATTTGACTTCATACTTGAATTATATTCTGAACCTCTAAAATACATCAAGATGTTTGAAAGTACTTATTTTTGAAAAAAGGAACATAATGACACCCATTATCATGTGATTTTTCTGCTTCTGTATTGAGGTCCTTTGATGATGGAAGGTGCCCTGGAAACAAAATTAGTTTGATTCAACACCAATTACTGAGCTCTGTTTTTATGTCAGAAGTATATTTTGCCGTCCATGTATCATTAATCAAGAATTTGGTCAAAATCCCAACGGGTGTCAAATTTCTTGGAAATTGTTAGAAGTATATACATTGTTTGTCAAATTGTTGTAAATTCAAATTTAATGATGCAATTTAGCTCTTGTTTATTCTCCTAATTCTCATTTGATTTTTTGAGCACCTTAAAGTTTGATATGCTTATTTTTATCCTGAGTTGGAATTTGTCATATATCAGAGAGATACTATCCAAGCTGCATCGAGTTTTGCACAGAGGAACCAACTACCTGTTCGCTTGCAAGATCAGATGCTTGCTCATTTGAGTTTGAAGTACAGAATTGATTCAGAGGGATTGCATCAACAAGAGACTATTGATTCCCTTCCAAAGGCTATTCGATCAAGCATTGCAAGCTATCTCTTTTATTCATTGGTAGATAAGGTGTACTTGTTTCAAGGATTATCAAATGACTTACTTTTCCAACTGGTAATCTCAGCACATGCTTTTCTCTAGTGGTTTTTGGGAAACTGTTAAAGCTCATTCTTACAATAGATGCAGAAAAGGTCTAAACTTTTTGTTTCCTTCCTCTCAAGACAAGCTTTCTTTGAATTGTCTTTTTGAAGGTCTAAGTCTTGGGTTAATTGTTTAAATCCATGTCTGATTCTTCTGTTATGAATATGTTTATTATTTTATTGTTAGGATGGATTAGTTTATTTACATTCAAAACAGGAGAAGCACACACTTCTGATGCTAATCAATTGCATTTTCTTGTTTGATACTTTAATTTGACTCTTTATTTTGTTACTGTTGAATGTGAAGGTTACTGAGATGAAAGCTGAGTACTTTCCTCCTAGAGAGGATGTGATTTTAGAGAATGAAGCACCCACAGACATGTATATATTGGTTACTGGTGCTGTGGTAAGTACATGACATCCATGCTCTGTTTGCCCTCTTCTGGTACTAAGGTTGAGAATGGAACAAAATAATTTGTCTCTCTGTAGGGTTAGCATAGATGAATATAAGTACGGTTTCTCCTGTGTAAGGGCTGTTATTTGAATCATAAAATTGTGTATCTGTAGGGTCCCAAATGAATTAACTTGTCAAAAAAAAAAAAAAAAGGAAGAAGGTTTGTTCTTTGCAAGCTGTCCTGTTTCACTGCTACATTCTTCTCTCCAAGAATTTCAGATCATTCTTGAAACTGATCCTCTCCATAATATATGATATATTGCTTGGAAATGACCTGGCCTAATGGGGGAATATCAATTCTTCAGGCCTTTCATAACAAACAAATAGAAGGCCCCAAGGCTGCTATATTTTAGGAGTCCAAACCAAGTGCTACATGTCTGGTAGAAAACTATAGAAACTTGAAATACAAAGATAAAAAAAATTGGTTATGTTCCCCTCTTGCAATGCCTATTTGTAGTTCCATATTAGATCTTTATTATTATGGTCGCTTATGGGACATCTATCTCTCAGGAACTTATTGTGCAAAGGAGTGGAACAGAACAGGCAAGTATATTGATTTTAATGCTTCTGATATTTTCTTCACTATCCTTTTAGTCAAGTTGGCTTGGAAAACTAATAGTGGAAACCTTTCTTACCCTGCTCACAATTATGCAATGTTCAATGTGATTGCAGGTTGTTGGTGAGGCGAACACAGGAGATGTAATTGGTGAGACTGGTTTACTGTGTTACAGGCCACAGATGTTCACAGCTCGGACTAAACGATTGAGTCAGCTGCTGCGTCTGAACCGTACTGCATTTTTAAATATTTTACAAGCAAATGTTGGAGATGGAACTATAATTATGAACAATCTTCTTCAGGTAGTAATATTGCAATTCATCATTCTTATTTGAAGTAAGCTTGCGATGTTTCATGTTAGGTTTTTATTTATTTATTTTTCTTCAGGGGCTCTTTTCAAATACTGACTTTGCATATAAACAATAATTTGCTACTCCATAAGCACCGAGCACAAGAGTATCTATAATTGTAGTCATATTTAATTGGCATAAACCAGCTGTTCTCATGACTAAGAATAAGGAAACAGTTCTTTAGGATCCTAATATTTGGAGTGGTAACAGAGATAAAATGTAATCCATTCTCACGCTTCTGTAATTTTGCTCAAATCTAAATTATATTGTTACATGCCTTGTTAATAATCTCTTCAGATGGTAATAACAACTATTCTGACTAGATTCGATAAATGTGCTATTATATTGCTGGTTGATCTAGCATTTGAAAGAGTTAAAGGATCCGATGGCAGAAAGAATTTTGAGAGAGACAGAGCTCATGCTGGCTCGGGGGAGAATGGATCTGCCTCTTACTTTGTGCTTTGCAGCTATGAGAGGTGATGATCTGTTGCTGCTTCAGTTGCTTAAACGTGGTTCAGATCCAAATGAATTGGATAACAATGGGCGAACTGCACTGGTCAGCAAAATTTTATTATAGATGTACACGTTGATATTACATTTATATAATTTTGTCTTATAAAGAATCCCTTTGATGTAGACTTAGAATTTACTGATCTCGTGTGCCTCAGCATATTGCAGCTTCAAATGGGAGTGAGCATTGTGTAGTCCTCCTTCTAGAGTATGGAGCGGATCCTAACAAGAAAGGTATTTTCAAGCCAACAAGCGAATATAAATGTCCCTAGAGAGCTGCGTGAAAATAATATTCACTTCACTTTTCAACTTTTAAATTTTTCTATGGTTCACTATTTATGAATATATTTATGTACTTACAGTCATATGCAATCCATTTTGTTACTTGGT
This sequence comes from Triadica sebifera, assembly GCA_023653625.1. NCBI lineage: Eukaryota > Viridiplantae > Streptophyta > Magnoliopsida > Malpighiales > Euphorbiaceae > Triadica > Triadica sebifera. The sequence goes on along the minus strand of CM042910.1, from coordinate 26,513,189 downwards.
CCGTATTATTCTTTCTGCCGTATACTCAGGAAGATTTGTAATTTTGATCTGAGTCTTGTTTTCCACCTCTTGAAAAAAAAATTAAAAATTCTCTCCTATTGGGGGAATAGTATTCTACAAACTTTCAGTTCTTTTTACTTGCACTTAAGGTGGCTTGTGAAAAAAAAAGCTTCATTTATTTTTATTTTTTCCTTGTGTTTATGTGCTTTCTTGAGCATCCTGAACGCCAGTTTTGCATAAACTATTCAATTGGATCATGGAACATGTCTTTTCAGCTTGGGGCATATTCAATTGAGTTCCAGAAACATCAGTTGTTGCCCCTGTTTGTTTCTGCAAGTGTAATAGCATGATTGTTTCATTTCTTACCCCAAATTCAGATGACTTGTGGAGTATAGGTATTAACTGATCTCTAGTTGACCTTATAAACCTAGTTTGTGAGTCTTAATGCAAAGTTTGATATAAATATACAATCTTTCATTTACAATTCAGCATATTGATTCTCCTACTTCAGAATGCCATTTGAAATGCTTGTATTTATGCCTCATCCTATTTATACTTAATTAATGCTCACAAGGTTTCTTAAAGTCATTCATTATGGAATGTCTTTACCCTGTTAGCCCGTACCACCATTTTTGCTATCCTTGTTTCATGGAGGTTTTATTGGCTAAGTGCTTAAGTTCATTCTATCAATTCACTGTTACAATTATATCTACCCTTTGGTGCAGTTGTATATCAGGCATGTAGAATGTCATTGTTGCTTTTGTGCAAGTAAAAAGGGGGGATCTAACGGCCATTGATCATGCAGATTCAGAAGGCAATATTTCCCTCTGGGAAGCATTACTGGGGAAGCATGAATCTGTGGTCAAATTTCTCGTGGACAATGGTGCAATCATATCTTCTGGAGATATGGGTCAATTTGCATTGACAGCCATTGAGCAAAATGACATGGATTTGCTGAAGGAAATTGTTAATTATGGTGGAGATGTGACACAGCTCACTAACAGTGGAATTGCTCCACTTCATGCAGCAATATCCGAAGGAAACCCTGAAATAGTTAAGTTTCTTTTAGATCTAGGAGCTGATGTTGATAAGCCAGATGTCCATGGATGGACAGCAAGGGATTTGGCAAATCAGCAGGGCCATGAAGAAATTAAAGCTTTGGTGCAGAAGAGGAAAACAAAAACAGTTCCTACAATTCCAAGGCAACAGGGGACTCCACATTTTGGGAAGCCCATTGTTAGGTATAGTAGTGAACCAACAATGCCATCTTTGACTCGCGATGTTACTCCGCCTGCTCGAGGAACAACACCGATGGGTAATCATCAAAGAAGAAGGGTTAACAATTTCCGCAATTCGCTTTTTGGGATAATGTCAGCTGCTAATACTGGTGAGAATACACTATCTGTTTCTTTTACTTACGATATCCTCAAATTCTATTAAATACGTACCGTATTATAGTAATGAATTGGTCTTAACATTCCTAGTGGTCCAACAAGGGAATTATGTACTGTAATCAGAGAAATCACATTTAGAGATTGTGGAATGTGTAGATTGCAACAGGGGATATATAAAACCATAGTCAATTGACAAGTTATTGGGATGGCTTAATAATCTTTGAACGCAATTTTTCATTTTTGAAATTGAATAAGTGGGTGTGTTATGATTTATCAAATAATTTAAACTCGTAAGGGGCATTTTTCAATAAGTCCTAGAGAAGAGCTTTGAGGTCAGACTTTTAACAAGACACCAAATTCAGGTCCTTAATCTTTGAATATCTGACTGAAGTTACCATTTAGATGTTTCATTATGCAACAACTTAGTTTAGCAGATTTAGCTCATTTTCCAAACCTGAACGTTTACTTAAAGCAGAATAAAATTTCAAATTTTGGCAGGTGAGAATGCCATTATTGCACCTCCAAGTGAGGCAGCTGGTCTTCCGAGTTTGAGCTATCCCGCTAGAGTGACTATAAGTTGCCCAGAAAAAGGTGCAGTTGACGGAAAGCTTGTTCTGTTACCAAATTCTCTTCAAGAACTCCTCGACGTTGGTACCAAAAAATTCGGAATCTGTCCCACCAAAATCCTTACTAAAGAAGGTGCTGAAATTGAGGATATAGAACTCATTAGAGATGGTGATCATCTTGTTCTTGTTAGCAATGTAAAGACGGTAGAGAGGTGAAATTGTTGGAGATTTGGATCATCACACTCCAAATAGCATATTAGCTTCTTAAATTCCCACAAGGTTTGCCACATGATGACTTCTAATAGTTGCTGCCTTTTTTCGCTCTTCTGGTTTTCTCATTTTTATCTCGGGAATTGTCGTATAAAATTGAGGGAAGAATGTGAAGAATAAGACTGGGAAATTCAATTATATACAGTGAAATTACATCCGAAGTTGTGGGAAGAAAAAAAAAGATGTAAATACGAGGTAGCAGAGGAAATTACCGATGATGTGGAGTGATCCCAACAGGGCGTTTGGATCGCTAGTTGCAATTTACTTTTATAAAATATGAAAGAGTTGGTTTATTTTTGGTCGCTTTCTATTTTTCGTAATTGAATTAAGATCGAACATGACATCATAGATATTGAAACTCATTCCGAAATCAAAAATTGGATTATTTTAGAATTGTTAATTAAGTTCCAAGTGTTTAATACTTATTTATATATATATATATTTTGGAATCTTGTTTGAATTACGGCACAAAACTTTAAAATCGAAGACTGGTTCAGACTTATATTTTTTAAGTCTTCATCTTAGAATTCTAATTTGGATGTCAAAAGGTTGTAATTTCTTATAGAAGAAAGCTTCCATGGATATAACTCTCTTACTTATATGTGCAGACCTTTACTGCTGAATGGTATAAATTCAATGCCGAAAATTTTATTTGCCAGACACGAAATCATTTTTTTTCCTCACTCCATTGCAACTTTACAACACAATTTGATATTTTTTTTAAAAAAAACAAGGATAATGTAATCAGACATACTGCAGCTTCTAAAACCAAAAATTGAGCATATTACACTTCACACATTGGTCATCAACTAAAATTATAGAATTAGATACAAGTAATTCTAATAGAAACAACAAAACAATCAAATGAAAGGCTTTTAATAATAAAAAAATGCAATCAAATGAAAGGATATCCTATAAACCTGTTATTTTATGTTATTTTTTCTTCTTCTCCTTGGGAAAGTAATAATAAAACCCTAAAACAATTTGGCCAAGCAAAACTAGTGCAAATGTTTCTGAATCTTTTCCATTCTCATGTTTCCTTCCCCTAAAATTTCAGCCGTAATTTCTTTTTGGGAGGGAAATATGTGTGATAAATGGTCGAAATTTACTAAAGCTAACTATTTGATTAACCATCTAATGCATTCTGCCTACTCATAAAAGATTGAAAAAGATCAATCCAACAAAAACAGTACCCTTTTTATCCTTCCCCCTCTCGTCTCTTGAAATTTTTTTATGGTCAGCTTGTTTTTGTTGTGTTTCCAACTCTTCTTCTATAATTATAATACTTGGTCAGATGCTTCAATGCTCTTTAGAGGGTGTTCTCATTTTTTACCCATCTGCCTCTGGCCAGGCAGAGAATCATATTATTAATGACGTTATTTATTAGGATCACATCATATTCTCCATCTTCATTGCTGGAGGGTCAGAATAGCCTTCATTGTATTGGGCCACCAGCATCGTGTGGATGGACCTGCAAGCATCCCATATTCTATCATCACTGAATTTCTTTTCTTTTCTTTTCTTTCTTTTTTTTTTAATAAAAAAAACCCATAAAAGGATGAAGGTGTGCGTCTCTTGCCTGATGTAATTTTTCTTCCTTGAAGCTTAATGTCCTAAGCTTCAATTCTCCTCTCTGTGTAGTCATTTCGTCTAATAGTTCAGCATCACAAAACTCATCTCCACTTGTTTCAGCCTGACTATCTGGTGGTTCTCTCCCCTGCACCAAGTTGCCATGTCATAAATGTGAAAACATCAAATGTTTCCAATTAAGTTAGAACACCAAGACAATTTACTGCCACAATTACATTTAGCCTATTACATAAGCATTAAGCAATTTCTTGAAGCTCATCGAAGTTTTTATTTATTGTGACTTGCGGAGTAAAAGATGCTCATTGCTACAAATAACTAGTCCTTTTAGCTATCATCGGTTTCACAGTCAAAGGAACAATATTTAACAAAAAATTCTTGCTGTTATATTTACTCGACAGATAAACTCCAATGCGTCTTCAAAGATTAATAATTCCTTTTTGAGTTATCCTTTTCTTTTTCAATATTGCCATACTGATTATCGTTAATATTAGCAGCAACTCATTGTTTGTGCTTGGAATAGAAGATGATACCGTGAGCATAAGACTCCGACTTCGTTGAGTACCAGCAATTTCTTCATACTCAGCAGCATCTAGTTCTTGAAGGTACTGAGGATGGAACAGCTTAGGAAAGATTGAGTGCCTAATGCTGATGAGAATGAAGAATGGTAGTGGGAACAAAACTCCGCCGACTGGTATCCATGTCACCCCAAAACAAATCAAAAGGTATACAAACTGGAAGAGTGTAAATATAGCAATGTGCTTGAATGGCACCAACTCCACAAATGAAGCATGAACACCTTCCAATACTCTGTCCAACGGAATGCCACAAAAAGAAAGAAATTAAGATATAACATACTCCTATAATCCATAAAAAGTGCATGATTATACCTTGTTGTCATTTAGTACGTCAAATGCTAGTACAACAAAGAAAAGTTAAAATCATCTAATTGAGGGGTTACTTGACTATTTTATATCATTAGTTTGTCAGATTTGGTGAGAAGCGTACTCAAACCATCATACTTGGTTGCTATTGAGAGAGATGTTAAAACCTCTCTATAGGCGCATCATATAATATGTGATTCACTAAATGCTATATATTACTAAGAAAAATTTTATACTTAAGAGGTGCGACTTACTTGTAACGCCTGTTTGGAGGCACAAAAAGCACTAACATCCTTTCCCAAAACTGATTTCCTGGGAGACTATCAATTGCCATGTAGGCAAAGTATCCCCAGAGTACTGAAGTAGGTATCATTTTTATTACAGGCAGTGCACATGTTGATAATCCAACAAGCAGAGACTGGAATAGATTGCTCATTCTCTGTTCATTAACTCTTACAGGAAAGTAAGCATCAATATGTTTATCGGGATCAAACATCTCTTTTGCATCCCCTCCATCATCAGGTTTCATTACAGCCTCTTTCAAATTCTTTAATTCTTTATCTACTGAAACAGTCTGCAATAATACATATTGAGTATAGCGTGCTGAGATATATATCTTCAAGCATGCCAACAGATTTAAGGAACTTACATGTGGAGCTGTGTCCATTTCTATAAAGACAGCATGCATCCTCCCATATATCTCTGAGTTGCTTGCTTTCTGTTCAATGCTTTCCTTTGCACTCTGTACCATCTTCTTTCGGATTAACTGCAAATCATGTTCGCATTTTTTATAACTGAAAAAAAAAACTGAGTTTGAAACTAACATGTTATGAAAAGAATCTTAACATCACACCTGCCTCTTAAGACATGCAAGACTCTTGGTGTGCATGGGTGATTGCGGAAGGACACCATTTGAGGGAGGAAGTCCAAGCAAGCCACAAATTAATGTCTAAAATCATGAATGACAAGTAACTTGAAATTAAAAAATCTGCTTACAAGTGGAAACAATTAACTTTCAAGGAAAATCAAAATGTAACATGAATTGATCATGTACCATAAGTCCAAGCAACAATACATCATAATGGTAAGCTGATGGATTTTTGAGATTGAACTCCTTTTGTTGTGCCATCTTTGAAGCTACACTATGATCAAAAAAGTATAAACCTGCAATCATAATGGCCGGTATAATTGCAGCAAATATGTAAGCCACTGGAACCTTCCCCATATCCTGCAATTTGATTAATGACATCATTTCAACCCACTTATTCACACGCTGGAAGTGACTAATCAGGACTGACAGAAAGAAAAATTAACACCAAATCATGGCCATAGAAGTCCAAATGACAAATGGACATGAAAACCTTAGTGAAGAAATATAAAAATAGAGAAATTAGTTCGCCCTCTAACCATACCATGATCACAGTCCAATGATAAGCTGATGTAGAATCCCAAGGAAGTGGAGTGTCTAGTCTCTTGGGAACTCCAGTGGGAACTTTGCTGGGTACACCATAAGATATTGCAGTCCAAAATAAGACCATTAGGGGAACCCCATAGTCTGCAATGAAACTTCGAAGCCACCCTGTAAAACAATAAATAATAGATGAAAAAAAAAATCCAAGATTAACCATTTTCCTCCCTTTTTACTTATTTATTTCTTGGTTAAGGCGTCAATATTGCAACTTCAGTTCTTTTACCTGTGCCATATTGCCATGACCTTGCCTTTCTGCTTTTAAGGGCAGTGACTAGCAAACCACACGAGAAAATGATCGCAAGCAATCCATTTGCATACAGCCATTGGAATTGGTATTTTTCCTGTTGGGGATTCCCGTGTTTGGGAATGTTGAATTCGCTAACAAGCCCCTATGTTTCAAAAATATAGTATATAAAAATATAATTGATACAGCTAGTCCACAGTGAAACCGTAAGACATGTAGACCAACCAGTACCTTGATAGCCTCTTGAATGAAAAGAACTGTAATCAACATGCCAAAAAGCTCCCCCGCAATTCTTGTAAATTTTGTGATGATGTTACAGGCATTAAAAATTGCAAGCAGGAAAAGGAGAAGTGATGTCCAAACACAAACCCTGTAGGAAGTTCAAAATAAAAACAAATCAGTGAAAACACCAATGCTTGTTCAAGGTTTTCTATTTTTCTATTTTTTCTTTTTTTTTTTGGAAAAACATTTTAAATAAGCTAGAGAGAGAGAGAGAGAGAGAGAGAGAGAACTCTCTTACCAACCAGCCCAGGCTAAGAACAATTTCTGGCCTATCTCTGTTCTTCCTTTGCTGAAATTGTACAAATAAGTGTACATTATAACAGTAGGTTCTGCAACTCCTAATATTAACAAAGGCTGGCCACCAAAAATTGAGTGGATTATTCCGCAAATAGCAGTAGAAATTAAAGTTTCCACTGTACTCAGACTTCCATCTAACCAGGAAAAAAAGAAATCACGGGTTATGACTTAAGACATTTGCATTTGAATGACTTTAACAAGAAATCCAATTTCTAAGTTGAACTACCTGTGTCTCTACTCAATTGCTCACCAAAGGCAATTACGGGAAGGGCAGAAGCAAAAAATATGTAAGTCGTTGGAGCTAATATTCTGACAAGCATTAAAAAAAGGAGAATCACATATCAAATGGGGACCTCACAAGGGCATATAGAAGCCTAAAGAGTAAAAAGTCAATGTACCTAAATCCTGAACGAAGTGCACTGATCCAATCATCCTTGTAGCATTCAGCTCTCCCTTTCAAATCTTTTTTTATTCCCTTGAATGGAGATCTGAAGCTCTCCATTCCTGGTGCCAAGAAATTGTGGAGGTCACGTTCGCTAAATCAACTCCTCTTTCTGGTAACGAGAAAATCCCTACATATGGATACATTCATCAGCTCGTGGATTAAAATGAGGAATATTAGAAAATTTTTTCCCATAGATTAATCATGATTCAAGAAATTAAGTGATATTAGAAATTTTTTTCCCATAGATTAATCATGATTTGAGAAATTAAGTGATGCAAACGAGGTAGACATTAACAGTAAATTGTATATGAAGAAAATATTAATCTCCAGAATTTTGAATATCGTCAATCTTCTCGGCAACCAAACAGAGCACTAAGAAGAAGAAAACAAGCATCTCGGTCCTCCATGCATGCACGTAAAGCGTCTCCGATTCCGCATTAATATAAAGGCAGTTTAAAATGATCAAATAAACAAATCAAAATCTCATTCACAAAGAAACACGTTGAAGCAGAGAATGAATGCTAGCAGGTGAGAGGATATAAACCGACCTCGACCTATAACAAGCCTGAAATACGAAGGAAAAATGCAAGAAACTGGTGGCGGAGGAGGAGGAGGTGGTGGTGGAGCGGAGATGTCAGAGTCCGGTGAGTTGAAGAGATGATGTTTATTTGATTTCCTCACTCGTTCTCCCACCAAAATGAGAGAGGGATACGCGTTGCCAAGTCACAGCCAGAGAGAGGGCAGGAGACGAGGAGAACGAGGGTTTTTGGCATCCATATAAAAATTGGGAGGGTCGTGCGGGGCCCATTAGTAGTGTGGTCCCCACTGAAACTGAAAATTTCTTACGTGGCAAATCTTGATTGGAGAAATCAGTCAGCTGAGTTTAGTGCGTGAAGGATTCAATGTGGACCTTTGTCCTTGCCTATTTAAGTCAAGGAGAAATTAAATCACAAGGAATGTCGGAGCCATATTGAGTAGATAGAGATGTATGCGCCTCTATATTCTATAATATAATACAAACATTATTTCTTTGCCGTGTGTATGGTTCTCATAACTATTTTTTATCACATAAAAATATATTTATTTTCTTTTTATCTATCTCAAATTATAATTTATTTTCCTTTTTTCAACAATAAAGTTATTTTTAATATATCCCAGTTTAACTTTTTTATTATTATTATTAATGAATACAAATTATTATTTCTTTTTTAATATACTCCTAAATAATATAGATGAATTTTTTAAAAATATAATGAATTTTTTAATATTGATTATTTAGTTTTGATTTGCGTCGAGCAACTTATTAAAGAGTTAAAATGGTATCTCTCAAATTTTAAAAAAAATTACAATTTTAATTATACATTAATTAATCTATCCTATTAGAAAATGAAAACAAATATATTTTTGCGGTATGAGAGATAAAGTATTTGTTTTTTTTTTTATTACATTAACTAACACTTTGTGATAAATACAATTACATATGAATTAATTTTTAATTCATATTCTGTATATATAAAAAAAAAGAGAAAAAAAGTTCGCAATCACGATGTTTTAATAATAAGCCATCATTTTTAATCATCTAAGTGATAATAAATAGTGGATTCAAAATGGAAAAAACAAAACCCAATAAGACAAATTAAAGAAATAACATGGAAATTGTTTTGAAGTTAGGTTCTGTGGTGTGAATATGATTACCAAAGGTCTAAAGCACATGCAAGCAAGAATTCTCCAACTAACACATGAGACACGCAAGACAAAAAATTCATAATTTGTTTTTATTTTCCATATACATTGGTTCTATTAAGAACATGAGTTGGCCAATTACACCTACAAATTTTCTACATTATAGTAATTGTCATTTTCCTTCAAAGAAAATAATACCCAAATCCAGTCAAAGTACATTTTGAGATGAAAATGATTGGATAATAGTACAATGTTCAAAAAGGAAAAAAAAACCAGAAATAACAAAAGAAATGAAAAACTAATGAGTAATTATATATGGTGAAGGTTGTTAAAGAGAATGTGTGGGGAACCTCCATGCCTTTTTGATCACGTGAGATGAATAAATTATGATTACTTTCCCCGCGTTTTATCGTTGCAGGGCACGTGCAAGATGAGTTCAATCATTTCTTAATGGATCATGGTACTGAATCTACTAATGAAGTATCAATTTGCTGATATTTCATATCAGAAATATATGAAAGCAAAAAAAAATTAAGTTGCTAACTCATTTCCATGTCAGCCCCACCAGCGAGTTGGGCATTGTGAGTACTTTTACTGATGCGCAAAGGTAAGATCAGACACCAACTCTAACTTTGTGATGTTTGATTGATTCATTTCAGAAGCATAAATGGGAAAAATGATATTAGTTTGCAAAACGCGTGAAAGACTTGTCACCTTGCTGGTGCACTTTCCAGGGAAGCAAGGATCATGAGTTCCTGGTGCTTTTGCAGTTGTGTTCCCTGCTGATTTCAGATTTCTCTTTCCCTTCTTTCTGGACTCTATCCATTATGCTCACAAACATTCAAAAGGGCGTCCTCTAATTTTAATGTGCCAAAACTAATTCATTCAAATGCTAAAATTGAGAAGACAGAAAATGAGTTGATATTCTTACCTTCATGACTAAGATGTAGTAGTTTTTATGCAGATTTTTTTTTTAATCGTCGACTATCTATTCTCGGTGTTTCCAGTCCAGCCGGTCAATTCTGTCTGATTTAAAATATCGCTGCTTAAAACAAAAATGGTGTCGTTGCATTGCACGATACAGTAAAAAAGAGACAATTTGCGGAAGAAAGTTTTTACAGACAAGTGAGATAAACCATGAATCTTCGTATTGGATTTGGTCTCTATACGACCTGACATTATTGTATAAATTACATTTGAACTAACCAAGAAAGATATACACAGGCTAAAAAAATCAGTGAAAGGAAAACCATGAAGTATGGAGTCAGTAGCATTATAAGCTTCAATCTACGTACTTATGGTTCCACTCACTTAGACGGCTTCTTTCCTATAAACTTTCCCGGTAGAAATGGCACTGAAAATATTGATTTCTAACACACTAGAAGGAGAGCTTCACGGGTGCGACCAAGAAGTTTTAATACTGTTGCAGCAATGTGCTGTCCAGTCAGCCCGGCTAGAGTAAGCTGTTCCTTCGGCAATGCATGTTCAATATAGCTGTCCGGTAAGACAATTGGTCGCCACTGTAGGAGAAAAAGTGGAGATCAAGATAACAATACAACATCCCACTGTATAGGAATCAGGATAGCAAAACTTTAATCATAAATTCCTTGGATTTGCATGTTTCCACAATATATTGTATCAATCCAGGATAGTCCAATTTGTCAATGCAGACATCCGTGCTTTAGCAAAAGTAAGGTTTAAAACATTAAAAAAAAATGTAGCTCTGACCACTCGAGCACCAGTGGCAGCACTCACGAGCATACGTATCTCTCTCCCTCTCTAGGAAAATGGATCAATAAATGACAAAAAGTATTACCTTGACTTTACCATCAAGCTGTCCGTCAAGTGCAATGAACTGCGCTACATGGGATCCAAATCCTCCAATTGAGCCTTCCTCAACGGTGACCAGAAATTCATGGTTTTCACAGAGCTGCCTGACAAGCTCCATATCAAGTGGCTTGCAGAATCTTGCATCAGCAACTGTTACCTCGATTCCAAGCTTTGAGAGAAGGTGCCGGGCTTTGAGGCAGTTCTGAACCATCGCCCCGTACCCAAGCAAAGCAACATCTTTACCCTCAATAAGTACTTTGCCCTTTCCAATCTGCTCTTAAGAAAAAAGAACAGTCAAACGGAGGGCATAAGCACAGGGCTCAAACACACAATTCCAATAAAACATATCACAAAGTCATTAGAAAATGAAAGAGAATAAACAGTTATAATAACAAATAGGGTCAAATAAAATTTAAAGGAAAAAAGAAAATTTATCAAAAACATGCAAGGATAGAAAAACCGTCATGGAAAATCAAAAGAGCCCCTTCATAGGCAGATATGCTAGATTCTCATTTCTACCCAAAGTAATATCTGTTGCAGGATAGCATACCATGCACTACAACGAAATGACAGTGTTGGCTAACAAAGAGACAGAGAAAAGAATAAGAGGAAGAAGAATGAATAACAAGTTCAAGCATTAAAAATTTGTCATTGGCGACAAGCTATGCACTCTTTGAGCTAAAAAAAAAAACACTAAGGCTATGTTTGGATTGAGGTATTTTAAATGAGGGAATTAGAACAATTTATGGATTTATGTCAAATCCATCGTTTGGTTACTTAAAAAAGTCAAAATCCCTCGCCCACCAAAATTCCTCATTTTTCAAAGATTTGATTTTCCATCTCCTTGGTGAGAAAGTCTAAAATCTATCATTTTTTATCCATGAGAGATTGTTATCAGATTTTTTTTATTTCAAGATTGCCCTTATTAAATTAATAGTATTCCAAAACTATCATTAAGCCTAAAAATACAACAAAAACCATTTGCCATTTTTTTTTGTTTTATTTTCATTTATTTTATATGTATTGATTTGAATATGAATTAAAAAAATATATAAATGAGTTCATTTGAAAAAAAACAAACATTAATGGATTAATTTATTCATAAATATAGTACATATAATAAGTTTATATAGAATTGAGAGAAAAAATTTAACATATTTCAAATTTGACAATAATGATTAATTTTCATCAATTGCATTTTTAATAAAATTTACTCTAAATTATATTATTTCACAATTCAATATAAACATGATAAAAAGGATTAGAAAATGTTTAATTAATAATAAATTACCAAAATTTAGTAAATAGTAAAATTGAAAATTAATTGTTAAATCTATGGATTGTGGTCATTGAACCAAACATGAGTGCAAGAAAAAATACATTATCAATCTGCGAATTTTATATTCAGACCAAATAATAAAATTCTTATAATCCATGGAAATCACAATCCATCCATAAATTTAAAATCCATGGATTTTAAAATCCCTCAATCCAAACGAGTCCTAAGTGTTTCTGCAAAGGCAATATAAGCAGACATGAAGAGTAGATAAGATAAGTGAAGATGTGAAAATGATCACCTCAAGTGAAATTCCACTGCGTGTATAGTGGTCCGTCCCAATAATGGCACCCCTTGGATAACGGAAGCAGACTGGACGATCATTTATGTGGATTACAGTGGTCACCATGTCCACGAGCTCATCCTCATTTGATGGTGCCATAACAACCATGTTTGGTAAACATGACATGAATGTTATATCGAATGCCCCGCACTGCATAGGGCCATCGGACCCTACTAATCCTGCACCTGTAATGACAAAACGAACTGGAATTTTCTGCTGATCTACGTCTTGGACCACCTACAGAAGCGCAGAGAAAGACATTCAAACAAAAGCTATGATAATTTGTCCACAGTTGATACCAACATGTTTACTTACTATTACTACAATAACCTATGACCTCATTCTGTTTCATTTCATGTAACAATTCGATTACATCTCATATATACTTGTTATTCTGCAGGAAAGCTAACATACACTACAATCGCAAATAGATATGAATGAGTTGTGGAACCTGGTCATATGCTCTCTGAAGAAAGGCTGAAGGAATTATGCAAAATGGCTTCAATCCCCCACAAGATAAACCAGCAGAAAATGTAACTGCATGCTGTTCAGCGACTCCCACATCAAAAAACCTATCTGGAAATCTTTCCTGAATTCGTTGAAAAGCTGTTTCCATTTCCATTCCTGCATGAACAATGACGATATCTTCGTCCTTCTCTGCCTCCATAACCAAAGCCTCCACGAAGCAATCACTATATGTTCGAGTATGGACATTATACGGAAAAGAATCAGACTGACATGAATCTGCAAAATTGACGAGACCAGGAAAAGTTATTAAGTTATATTTAATTATCATCATCATCATCATTGTCATCACTAATGAAAAAGCCGTTGCACAGCTATGCATATGGTTGCATTTTCCCATGGTAAGATGAAGTAATTTGACATCTAAATGAAATGCATTAAGGAAAAAGTATTTCCCAAGTGAAGAACTATTAATTAAAAATGCTAATTCTTGTAATAAACCTACTTTGCTCAAATATTACCAAAAATGTCTATTTCTGACCTCCTTATAGCAGAATCACACACTCAAACGAGTTTGACTTTCATAGTGGGACCTACGTAAGCCTTGGCAATGCACTTGAATATCACTGAAGCAAACACATATTAGACATGAAATGATGCTCCAGATGCATGCGTACATTCAGATTCTTTTATTAAAACATTGAGATACACGTATTAATTACTCTGTGCATGTGTATGTGTGTGATTTGTGATCTGATATGAAATGATGCACCATATGCATGAGTACATTCAAATGCATTTTTTTCATTAGAACATTGAAATACACGTATTAGTTACTGTGTGCATGTGTATGTGTATGTGCATGTGCGTGATTTTTATACAGCTGCAAATTGAGAGAAAAATACATAGAAAGGCCAGAGCCTCAGAACAGATATCTAAACAAAATGAGGGATCACCAAGGTGGGTAATTGTTATACTTCAAAAAACATTGCCATGAAATAATGGTATATGAAACACACCTATGTTAGTTTGGACTTGGGTACATATATCTAACACGAGTATATATTTAGAAGTCCAACTTCGTATTTTTTAAAATTTAGAATACATGGGTACGACTAAAAAGTATCAAAAATTAGAATATGGGTACGAGAATACGTTTATATATATATAAATGTAAATATTTTAATTTTTATATATAATAATTTAAATTAAAAGATAGATTAAATTATAACATTTAAATTGCTAAATAAAATAAAATTGCAATACTCCATTTCACTTTAAAATAAAATATTTCAAACTACAAACTTAAAAGTCCAAAGTTCAAAATACAAAGGCAAACAACAAAATGATATCACATAATTTAAAATATTAAGCAAATTAGCATTAAACAAACTAGTAATGACTCATTTTTAAAGTTCAAGTAACATGTTTTTATACCGAGAAGTATCCACTCTAAAGTGAAAGATCCAATAAGGATCTCATACTCATACTCATATCGTAAGTATCCGATAAGGGTACTTCTTCATTTTTGAAGTGTCTGAGTAACATAGAAACACACACAAATAAGGCAAAGTATTTTAATTGAACACACCTTCTTGCAAGATCCCCAGTGCTGTATTTTTATGCTTATCTTCTGGTTCTTGATTTTCTTCAGTTATAACATGTATTAGGACAGGACCCATTGAATCTAGAGATGCCAACTGTTCTAGAACACAAACTAGGTCTTCAATGTTGTGTCCATCAACAGGGCCTATGTAATACAAACCGAGTTCTTCAAAAAGTGTTGAGCCTAGAGGACCCATCATACCACGTGCATACTCATCAACTTTGGCTGCTAATTCATGCATACCCATACCAATACTCTTGGTTACACCCTTCAAAAATGAAAGGGAAAAAAGACAAGAAAAAATATCCATCATTACTTTCATGATGACATAAAATATTAAGTGTGCAATAAGGCAGCATTAGCCATAAAATTAGCCTGTTCTGACAATTGTAACGGAGATTAATGAAATCAACTAAAATTGCAATGTTCAAATTCGAAACTTCTTTACTACCCTATAATAGAAAAGTTAGTCAATGATCCTTCACAAGTGCAGTCAAATAGGAAAAAAACTGCCAAGATTACCTTGGCAACTTCTCTAAACTTCCGGAATGATTTACTTGACTGGAGCTTGATCAGGGTACTAGATAGAGCATTAATTGAAGTCTTAGGACCCTCTTCAATCTTTGGGTGCAAGGAGTGACGGCCGTCATTTAAGATGACTATCATATTTGAGTCCAAATAGCCTGCATTGCTCATTGCTTCATAGACCTGACCAGCCATAGTTGTCCCATTGCTGATGACTGTTACAACACGCTCCCATTTCCCTTTTATATCGCGTGCAACTGCCATCCCTGAGGAGAAGACAACTGCAATTTAATTTCCAGCTTTGATTTTGATAATATAAAGGTAGCATACATATACAAATCCTCCATTTAAATTGGACTTGAGATGTTGATTGCACGAGTTAACAGCAAAGCAGATCTACAAGATTCTAATATTACCAGATAAAAAAGCACCAGATCTGTTTGTTCTGTTATTGGATATAGAAAAATTCAATTCTGAAAATGTTTAGGCAGGCCTTTTCCACCAGGAAAGTCAAAAATACAGGAGAAGAAATGGAAATATTACCCAGCCCAGCAGAAATACTATTGCATCCATGCCCTGCCCCAAACGGATCATATTCACTCTCAGATCGAGATGTAAAACCAGAAAGACCATTCTTTTGTCTCAGAGTATGCATAAGGGATCGCCTTCCTGTGAGAATTTTATGTGCATATGTCTGCCAAATTGATAAAATGATATATCAGGATGTTGCCATCCAAGTAATCAAGTTCAAATAAAAGACCCTTTACTTGGTGTTACACTTTGAAAAGCAGTATCATTAATTGATCCCTGCTACAAATGGAACCATCACCCCCAACCCCATGCTCTGTCTCTTTCTGCTGACTAAGCTACCATGAATAGAGAATGTTCTAGTAGTTGAACTTACCTGTTCGCCTACATCCCATAGGATTTTATCCACTGGGGCATGAAAAACATGATGAATGGCAACTGTCAATTCCACAGCTGCTAAACTAGCTCTGAAATTTTTTTGAGTCCTTGACATTACACAAGACAATTCTGCTCTTATTTCATTGGCGAGCTGTTTCAGTTCCTGCACAAACGTAACATTGGATTCACAACCTTATGACTATAAAACATATGACCAAAAAATGCACAAAGCTCATGAACTAACCTTAAGGGTCAAATTCTTCAAGTGAATAGGGTTTTCAACCACATCAAGTACGGGCGTAGGAACTTTCTCCCAGAAGATATCATCTAGATCAGGTACTGAACATATTCGACTGATAAATCCCTACATTTTAAAAAGAGAAAGTCAGATGCACCTGCTCATTAAAGAAGAAATAACTAAACTACTTTATTAAAGAGCAAGTAATCATTGAAATGTTATCAATGACTAAACTAAGAAAGTAAGAGGGTGCAAAGTTGAGAAATGATGGCTATAATTTCACACTCGAATATAAGCATTTCTAACCAAAAATTATTGAACTGCATCATCTCGGGGGCAAGCCCTCCAAAAGAATAAATGTACAAATCCAAAGAATAATGGAACCATAAACATATCCACCGCTCTAGGGCATATATCTTAAGTTAAAACCTTAGTAATAAATTTGCTGGTAATGGCATATAGTACACCTAAATCTCCAACTCTAGACCCCAAACTTAAACCATACAAACTGCTTCAATGCACGATATAGTTATAAGACAATTCAATGAGTAGTGCACTTAAGATAAGACAACTTCAATGTCACCAGAAGAGTTATTAAATTTCTAGATTAGGCCATTGATTTAATGTTTGCTTAATCAAAGTTTGAGTTTTCCTATTAATTCCAGACATTTGGGTTTAATTGATTCTAATTGCCTTACTCAGAGTGTCAAGTACATAAAAGAAATGAAGCTTATTAGGAGATTCTGTCTCTAATTCCGCACGGCTGCCATAGAACTAAGGAGAAATGTTATGTGAAGCTTTAGCTATACTATAATGCCAACTGAAGTAGAGTAGAAGTCCAACAAGTATTTGAAGATTTGATGTTTTCTAACTCCCACTGATGTTTTTTCTGCAGCATGATAGATCATTGGTATTTGTAATAAAAGGAAAGGAGAGAACTTTCGAAATACCTTGGAATTGGTGATGGAGGAAGAACTTTGGTATAAGTTGATTCTTGAAAATCCCACTTTATATGGAAAATTGGAGCTTGAAGTATCCAACTTGGGGCCAAAATTTCCACAGGAATGTACAGTGATTCCATACGGGTACTGAGTTGCAGCAATGCCCATCAGGAAACACAGAGACCCAGTTACCCAAAATTTAGTATGAGCTGAAATAGATTATTTAGTAGGAGCTCATCAGCACAATAAACCTTCAATATCTGAAGGGTTCAATGCAAAATTGGTAGCAAAAAGAATACTGTTTTCAGCGTGAAAAAACGTCAAGAACTACAAAGATAAAGAAAGAAGCAAGAACAATATTTGCAGAGGATCTGACAGATATAAATAATGATTGATAATGATACTCAAAACGGCAAAGACAGAGAAAACCAATAAAATAGAGGTGAGCCAGAGGTCGGGACAAAGGGCGCATAATTTTGAGAGTTGATGGCATCGACTTCTAACTTTTTAACATTTTTTTTTTAAAAATTTAAATGGAGGGGAAAACCCAAAGACTACACAGATAAAACAAAACAAATTATTGTGAGTAAGAGAGAAATATTTGCCAAGTTGGATATAATACTTTGCTATGAATAATCTGGCAACTTTTTCCCCATTTCTCCCGCCCAGCAAGCCCGTAACAAGAGCATGCTTATTATTATTATTATTATTATTATTATTATTATTATTATTATTATTATTATTATTATTATTAATCTCTAACTCAAACTATTTTCACAAATTAAAAACAAAAGAATTATTCATTTATTATTGCATAAAATAATCCCAAAATATAATTTATAAAACTACAAGGAACCAATAAAATATAATTTAATTTTTTATCATCTAGAGTTATCTCAATGAAGTGATAAAAACAACATATTATATCATTTTTTTTATAATACTAATTAAAAATAAATTTTAATTATCTTAAAATAAAAATTCTTTTTCGCAACTCATCTGTTTTCAGAAAAATGATATGTTTTTTTCTTACCTGATCCATTGTCGTTTTTATTTGTAATAATTGATACTTACTCATAAATTATTGAAGGAACATCACTAATATTACATCAACCAAAATATTTTTAAAAAGAAATTTTTTTTGACGTCAATTATTCAAGTTAGACTTTGATATTTGATAATTATCTTTTTATCTCGTGATCATACACAAGTAACTCAACAGAAAAAGCAAATCCTTGTAAAGTCTTCGGCAATTGTTTTTGTTGCAGAATTCAGAAATGAAGCAATGCCTTGCTTGTAAGGGAATATTTGGTTTATTAGCAGCCAATTAACTAATACTTTATAATTTTCTATTTGAAGAAAAATCTGTCGTTGGTTATATCATCGGACATAATTCCGTATGCAAAAATGTTGATATGTACAGTGTATATATATACTATTAAAAAATATTAAATATTATACTATTAAATATTAAATATTTATAAAATTAATTAAAATTAATTGTTTTTTTTTTATCTAATATCTTAAAAAATAGCTTCAAATGAAGCCGTAAAATTGCCCGTTGAGGATGAATATGACAAGATTTCGGCAACATCCCCGAGGGAAGATGGGCCCGGGCCTAAATAACTCAAAGAAAAAGACTGCGCATGCATACTATAGACGTAATGGTAGTAATGTAATTTAAAAGTTATGAAGGGTAACTAAATTTCCCGTATCTCTCTCCAATATTTATATAAATACACGTACTTGTTTCGCTTTGTTACGTTTGCATCTCAAAATCTAAAAATCTTGAAAAGAAATCTTTAAAAAAAAAAAAAAAAGCTTTTAGAAGCCTGGAAGGAGAACTGAGCTTCGATCTCTGGTGTTAAGGAAAAGAGAAGGGTGATGTCAGGGAAAGGAGCAAAGGGATTGATAACAGGCAAAACCCCTGTCCAAACCAAAGATAAAGATAAGAAGAAACCAATCTCTCGCTCCTCTCGTGCTGGTCTACAGGTTCTCCTTCTCGCTTCTATTGTCTCTCTTGTCTACTTTTTCGATTTATTTGTATATTTTCCTTTTTTTTCGTTGTTGGGTATTTGGGTTTTCCTTGTTTGTCGTTTTTCGATGGCGGTTCGTTTTTGTTCTGTTTTCCCTGTGTCTATGCTCTGTTTTCTTTAATGTTTTGAATGAATTCCATTTGAACTGAAAAAAATCTTTTTTTTTAATTTATCTATTTTATGTTATAATTCGATTGCCTTTTTGGGTTTGCTTGTCTAGACACTAATAGTCAGGAAACCTAAAGGATGCTGATGCGAAGCACGATTAATATTGAACGCTCTGTTTTCTGTAGCTTTCTCGGTTTTTCTTGTGTGCAAAATCAATGATTTGGGGTAATTGTTATATATTTATGTTATTTTTGGGACCGGAGGTCCCTGTCAGAGACTAGCCAGGTGAGAAAAAGGAAAGGGTTCCTCTGCTTCGAGAGAAACCTTGGGTCCTTGGATAAAGTTTTAAACTTTTAAGTTAATAATGTCAGACCTATGCAGTGCATGTTCTTATGGTGTTTTTACGGGGGGCTTTAGAAGGATAATTACATTTTAAGCTTAGACTATATATGATTTATATACTAAATAAAGATAAAGATTCAGGTAGTTGAGCTTTATGTAGCTAAAACATTCAATTGTTATTTCTGGTATATCTTAGATCAATGACATTATCAATGGCAAGTTTGTCTTTGTACTTCCAGTGCTTTCTTTCATAGTGTTCGATTTTATAGAATTAGATGTTAGCTATCAGTCATGTTTTATAAGAATCTCTTTCACTTGGCAATTCGGTCGTGTATTACTAACTTCCATCTCGTTCAGGTTTCAGAAAGCATTGTTAAGCTGTGTTGATTGCATGGTTTCCTTAACGTGTATGTCTCAAGGTTTACATTTATTACCTTCTAATCCATTGCTCTTAGTCCGAATATCTATAGTTTTCAAATTTTCATGACTACCGGCTTTGTTTCTTACACTTTTGTAATTGGATTTGATTGAATTGTTTTTTCTTGAATTTTATATTAGACCTTGACTATTTGGCAGATATGACACTGGAAAATAGTTGCTCCTTTTTAGTTTGGCATAGTTCGCAATGGTATTCTTCTTGTCAATTTGGAGAAAGGAGTTCGCATAACTACCAACGGTATGGTTATTCCTTGTGTCAGTTTGGAGGTGGATAAGTTTGGAGTTGCCGACAAGTTGATTATTCGTTGTTCATCTTCTACTATTTCCCATTGTTTATTTGCAATACCTTTGGAGTTTTTGTATGAGGATAGCATTAGTTGGACACAGAATGAATGCTAAATTTGCCCATTTCCTCTTTTGCCCCTCTCACAAATCAGTAGGTATCAGTTGCAATATTGTGTGTATGAACAAACAGGTATTCTCTGCTGCATGAGGACTTTGTGTGAAATGATAAAACGTCTTAGTTAGTTATGACCTTTTTACCAATTTTCCTTTCTAAGTGTTCTATCTGTTCTCATAAGAACTTCCATCCTATGATATTATTGCAGTTTCCTGTTGGGCGGATCCATCGCCTTCTGAAATCTAGGGTGACTGCCCATGGAAGAGTTGGTGCAACAGCGGCTGTGTATTCTGCTGCTATCTTGGAGTACCTCACAGCAGAAGTGTTGGAGCTGGCTGGTAATGCAAGCAAGGATCTCAAAGTGAAACGGATCACACCTCGGCATTTGCAGCTAGCCATTCGTGGCGATGAAGAACTTGATACTCTCATCAAAGGAACCATAGCTGGAGGCGGTGTCATCCCACATATTCACAAGTCTCTGATCAACAAATCATCCAAGGACTAAAATTGTTGCCGTAAATTCGTGTTCTTTATTAATTTGTGGGATGGGTTGCTGTACATGGATGCTAATACATTATTGGTGGATAACTGAACCCCTTCATTTGGTTAATAGCTGTTGATTGGTTTGTAACCAAAGAATTTGTGGTCTCATTGGTAACTTTTTCGATGGTCATATCTGTGGCAAAACTGTAGATTGAACATAAAGTTGCCAGGATTAATGTTTAGTATTCATCCATTTATTTTTATTTCCAATTAAGCTTTTCTTCATGTTCGTAGGGCTTTTTGATTCTGTTAAACTAAAGGATATGGTTGGTTTGTTGTCTCACAACTTTCCGAAATTGTTAAATGGAAAGCGGCTCTGTTCCCTGTGAAGGATTTGCATTAATTTGCTAAAGGGGCAGGAGATATCAAACGGTATTTTTTAACGGTTCGTCTTATTGATTTATTGAGCCTTGATGAGAAGTCTCATCATTGAAACAGCCTTATTTGAAGCTTGAGAATCCATACCTGTAGCAGATTATGTTGGGTCAATTTAGAAAATTTGAAGTGTAAATGCTAAAGAGCAATTGTATGAGAAAGAAGACAGTATAAGAAGAAAAGTCACATTCTTAAATTAGGGATAATGCCATCTAACCAGGTACTGCCTTGACCTAGTTCTAATTCACTTATAGCTTTGAAAGGAAATGAATATAGTTGATAATCTCTAAGTAAATCTTCTGCAATAGCACGCACAAATATTCTCTCAGTTTCTCTTCAATCACTGAAGATCTCTAAGGAGAAATGATAAACTGTTACTAGCAATTCTATATGGCTGAAACCTTGGGAACATCCACTGGGAACTGGTGCATCTTATCCATCCATGGATTCTTTTCCTTGTCTTGGTTTACAGTTTGCAAAGCTTTCCAACCTGCACTATTACATTTGAAACCGGGCCCAAAAGCTATCTGCCACATTCTGTCTCCCCTCTTCATCCTCCCTTTGGCTTCTGTATAGGCGGACTCGCACCAAAGAGAGCTGCTTGAAGTGAATCGATAAAGTGTCATCCTCGAAGGTTCCATATGCCGATCTGAGAGCTGCAGGTTTATCTCCAATTCATCCAGCACAGCTCTTCCACCAGCATGGATACAGAAACTCCAAACGCCAATTTGAAATCCGGAATATATGGCTTGATTTTCATCTTGAAAAGTTTCTTCCCTACCAATGTGGCAAAGAAGAGCAGCTGTTCAGACATGGGCAAAACAAGAGGGCCTAATGTAGTGATATTAGTCTTTAGAGCATCCCGAGCAACTCCCATCAAATCTTTCGACAAAGAAACTCCAATGCGTCCTGTAGAATCCTCTTGTTGTGTAACACAAGTAAAGCACTTATCATCTGCGCCCTTGTGTGTCCTGACAGTATGAACCAATTGGTACTTGGAACGCCATCTCTCAGACCTTTTATTTGAAAGCAAAATGGAAGCCCCTCCCATTCTAAACAAGCAATTTGAACGAAGCATTGACCTGTCGTTCCCAAAATACCAATTCAAAGTGATATTTTCCATGCTGATGACCAATGCATAAGAATTAGGATGCACTTAAAGAAGATTTTTACCGAGATCAATCGATATCAAACCAGCACTGCAACCCATTCTACCCAGATTATAATTAATAATGTTCCCACTAAGCTTATAAAGACTAATTATCATAGCAGATAAAGAGGGAGTTGGGTTAAACAAGCTACAATTCATTATCAAGATCCCAATATCTTCGGGTTTCAAAGATGTTTTCTCAAATAGCTGATTAACTGCGCCAAACATCACAGCCTCAGGATCCTTCCTGGCCTCTGCCATACACGGATTCGGAGAAACTCTCAAAAACAGCCTCAGGGGGATAAGTGAATTCTCCAAGATCAGATCTTTCAAAAAATTTCCTTTTAAATTCAAGGCTCTGATCAGAGAAAGCGCCTGTTAACTGGGACCTTTCATGAAAATTTTCCTATTACAATTTTCTCGCATCAACAGGCGTATAACGGGAAAAGTCAACTAAACAGGGTGAGGACGAGTCAGGAAATAAAGGGATAAAAAGAAAACGAGCAGTGTCGAACACAAGACAACAGAAATGAGATTGAATTTGAGATGATCCCAAAGGTCATGGAGATCTTGGACTGAAATTGTGGATAGCTGTGCAGCCACAATGACAACAAGAGGTGACAGAAACACGTACATTCCATGGGTGATAACCAAGTTTAACATATTTCAGAGATCGTTTAAAATCTGGGAGTTTCTTAGAAGTGACCAAGGGTGTTCTGGGATTTAATTCAGACATTGCAACCTTATTCCCTTAATCCAACACGTAGTACTAATTCTAAAATTGGAATTTGTTTCTTACAAGGATTTTGACGAGGAAAAGGGCTTCTTAAGATAAGAGATTAATGGATCAAATATACAACAGATAACAAGAACTTTAAATTAGCATCCCTGCAGGGAAAAAAAAACCATTATCAAATTATGAAAAGTTTTCTCAGAAAAAAAAAGAGCTGATTTTGAGATCTATTAGAAGTTCTTTTATTAGTAAAAAAGAAAAGAAAAATAACAAACAGAGTGGACGTTCAAGAACTGGAAATAGACCCAATAAAGGAATGTAAACTAGAAGTGAGAATCAGAAGGGAACAAAGAAGAGTTCTAAAGAAAGAAAAAAACTTTTCCCTTGAATGAGAAATCTGAGCAGAAATCAGCCATTTCCGTGTCTGAGAAACCAAAGGAGACGAGAATGTGAAGAAAGTGTAAGGTCTGTGGACTGTGTCCGAGCCTTGGAGATGTCTTATGAATACAGTCTCACCCTCTCACGTGTACAGTAACGAGGAATGTTGACACTATCCAATACTCCTTACTGATTTTTTATACGCAATTTCTTATTGACTGATGATAATAGAAAAAAACCTAAAAATAATCTTAATTTTTACTAATCAATCAAAAAATAATATTAAAAATTGTCTTAAAAGGAAAAATATTCTTAGTTTTTACTAGCAAATCAAAAAATGAATATTGAAAATTATCTTAAAAAGAAAAATATTTTTAGCATTTCTGGTGTTTTAATACTAATACTAATAAAATAATAGTTACACGCCATTATTTATGTACTTTATAATTTATACCTCAATCCTCCCAAATAGACTTATTTAAAAAAATATTTTATTTTTCAAAAAATAATATTTTATATAAATGTATATGAATTATATATATTATTTAAGGATGAGGAATGTTAAAAGGCAATGATCGTCAAATATGACTATTCAACACTTTTTTTCTTTTAGAAAGCAAAAATATTAAAATAAAGAAAAAAATTAAATAAAAAATTAATTTAAATTTTCTTTTATTAATAATTAATAATTAAAAAAGGTTATCGTAGAATAATTTTTCAAGATAACTGAAATTAACATTATTCTTTTAAGAAACTGTGACAACTCAAATAGTTATTTTTGGAGTTAGGACTATATTGCATTTCTACTTTTTCAAGTTTTTTCTTCGGCTAGGACAAAAAGCATGCCAAAAATCTTGTCTGAGAATTGGGAGGGTCATTATATGTAATTTTCTTATTATTTATAACATTTTGATGTTTTATTGATTATGTTTTGTAATTATGAATTATTTCTATAAAAATTAATTAAAGAATAATTGATATTTTTTAAAAAGAATAATATAATCTAAATATAATAATCAGTTAATCACATAAAATAATAAGTAAAAAAATTTAGTATTTTGAACCATTGATTTTTGAATACTCTTGACAATTTTTATTGAACTGTAATTCTCTAATAATTATTACTTATTGTTTTAATTTATCATATATCTTAATTTAGCTGTTAAGAATTCGTTAAATCAAATATTTTCTTTTAAAAAAATATGGATAAATTGATACGAGACATTTTTCAATTTAATTAAATGTTTAAATTTAAATTTTGGATATGTAATTATTTTAAAAAATTTTGAATAAATGTTTTGCTTTTTTTTTTTATTTTTAGAATCTTGAACTAGTCGAACTAATTCCGCTACCAAATTAAAAAAAAAAATTGCCTTAAAAGAAATAAGAAATTAAATCACATATGCAACCATTCCAAAGTCTGATCAGTAGAAAGCAGCAATAAACAAAAGATTTGTGCCCTAATCAATTCTTCAAATTGTTTTTAATTTAAAAAGGTGATAACGAAAGCTGTCACATTGTCTCTTACTGGGTCGATGTAACTAGAGCTCATAATCTGAAAGTTCAATTTTCCTTAAACAAAAAAAAAACTTTTTTTTTTTTTAATTTTACATTGAATTTCATAATATATAATATATTATACGTATTTAGTTTATAAAGAATCCAAGATTCAGGGGTGTGCAAAAACGAATTAAAATAAAAAAATATATATGAATAGTATAATTTTGATTTTGTTTGATAAATTAATAAAAAAAAAATTTGATCATTTAATCAAATTTAACTGAATAATTTTTTTTTTTTTACCTTTTTGGCTAGATTTGGTTGTAATTCTCTCTAAAAATGGGATTCAGTTTAAAATGAATACTCACCCCTAATCATACTGACAAATGGTAGGAGGAGACTGAAAATGCTTCACACCAATAAGTTGTCTTCCTTTTCGGGGGGGAATAGAAAACCACAGCAATCAAGGCATTTGAATCTTGATGGTGCTAACTATGATTTAGGACGCTAATAGGGGCCATGAAAGAATGTTGAAACGCAGTATCAGCAACAATTATGTGATCCATTAAAGCAGCAGGAGCATGATTTTCCCTCTTAGGCCCCGAAACAATGGCTTTTTCTGATTAAATTCACCTCTGCAAATGGCAGTGAGAAAAACAAGAATTATACGGCAGCAATAAAGTAAAGAGTTTCAAGGGAGGGAGAAAATGATCCCGCAATACCAGTTTGAGTAAATAACCCTTCTTTTTATGTAGGCGAAATGCTAATGACAGGGCAATGAAGAAGAGAGAGAATCTATTAATATATATAAAAGACAGTGCATTTATTACTGTTTATAGTACACTGCTCTACCAAAAACATGGGCTTAAAAAACGACGCCGTATCTCCGGTGATTTCACTGTCCAAACTGCCAGTGTTGTAGACCCCACCGATAGTCAATTTCGCTGTCAACTTTTTTTAACTCATTAGGAACTCGTTCAGTATATATATATATATTTTTTTTATATATGATCGTTTCTTAATATAATGTGTTTGAATGTTTTACATCTGATATTTGTCTTTTAGAAAATTGGTTATGATATATTTTGTGAAATTTGTTAGGCAAACCTTAATTTAGTTGATGCTTTTATATTTGTGATGGTCAGTTGTACTTTTTGCTTTCTTTCTGGATGCTGTATTGTAGGTTTTGTAAGAGCACTTTGATATTCCGCTTTCGATAAAAAAATTTTATTTTTAAATTTTTTAAATTTTAAAAACTGTTTTTGGAAAGAAATAAATAAATAGATATTTTTCTAATAAATATATTTAAAAAAAATTTATAAAAAATTAAAAAATTAAATAAAAAAATTTTTACAAGTGTTTTAATCTACTTGGTATGATATCTAGGCAATATGGGTTAATCATAACAAAGTATGGTTCTAAGTGGGTTCTATTTTTGTTATTTATTATTTTGTAAGTTGATTCTAAGTTGTATTATATATTTATCACTATGTCTAAGATTGTATATCTGGCCCGATTTGCTAAAAAAAAAGCATTAAAAAAAATGATTGTAATGTACTCAATGATCTTCATTTCCAGTATGAGAATGAATTTTTCCACTGACACCAAACAGTTGGAATGGTTAACTGTATATACTAGAATGTTTTTTTTTTCCAGTAAAACTATTATTTACTTTTATTTCTTAAAAGCTTGGCAAAACCCATATTCAGAACAGTGAAATTGTTCCAATTTATTCTACTGTCACTATATTTTTGTATTTTGTTCTATTTAAGTCTTAAAACTGTTATTTCAAAGCACATTGAGGACTTATAATAATTTTTTCCTTATCAACTTGAAATATATTGTAAACAAAAATTATTGAATTATTATTGTTTTTACTAGAATCATATTTTTCAAGAAGAAATAATTCCCAAATCTAATAGCTAGGAGTAACTATATCAACAACCTGGCTAAATTGGGACGCGGCTAACTAAATCTAATTAAGCAAAACTCTAATCCAATGCTTAGTAGCTAGATCACTGCAATTAAAAATAAAAACTGTGTACAATTTGTAACTTTGCTGTGATGTATTTAAAAGGCAAAGAAAAATTAATGGCTGACTTAAAGGAACATTGATCAATTTTCTAAGTGCAAGAAAAAAAAAAAAAAACAAACAGAGGTAATTCCTCCCCACTAACCGGCGGTAGATGGGATGTCCCCCCGACGGCAACTTCCTTACCTCAAAGATATTTGCTTCTATTTTTGTTTTTTTCTTTGGATATTGAAAAAGAATTTTAGTCATCATCTTAAATTCTTAATCACCATCCAACATAATATTAGTTTATTCACTTTTTTATAAACAATAAATTTTGATATTTAATAACTATAGGAATCTTATAATATTTATTAACAACGAATAATACTTAAAATCAAATATGGCACCAATAAGTAGTTAAGTTTTTTGCAATACCCACGGTTTAAATATATATATATATATATAACGACATGCGACAGGTAATATCAAAACAAGTTTGTGGCAAAAAAAATGCAACACGTTCCTTCTTTATTTTAATTTTATTTTACTTTTTAACATTTTATTATTGTGGCAAACAATCTTATTCTGTTAATATACTTTTGGTATATCATTCTCAATTTTAAAAATAAAAGTTTGTAAAATTTTCAGGTGCAAGCTAAGTGCTAATTCAATAGGATCCATGAATTTTTTTTTCTTTTTATAATTGGTCGACAGACAGAAAAGATTTTTAAAAATATAAAACTACGCATGTTTTTGTATTTTAATAATTCATACACCGACTTAACAATATTGTTACAAATTTGCTAATATTTAGTTATTGCTCATAATTCGAATACACTATTCGAGTTCCCTTTATATTGTTTTATAGAACTCTATTAATATGTATATATTATATAAAATTTATTTATGAAATTGTATTTTATTATATATTTATACTAATGACTTTTGCAATTATAATGAATTACAAAGTACTTAAACTATTAACTCAAGATTATATTATCAAATTTTTTGTTCAACTATATTTTTATATAAGGTTGTATTATCTTTGCAATTACTCCTACACTTTCATAATATTTTTTACATAGATTATCTAATTTTTCTCCTCCGGATACAATGCGAGAGCTATTTACTAATAAATAAATATTTCTTGAGGTGGTGCGTTTTCGACATAGTCACATAGCATTCCCCAAATTATGTAATTAAAGAGGTTTGAAAGAGAGTCAGCCTCAAATTTGGAGGTGACCATTTTTCAGCTGATAAAGAAAACTCCACCACGCAATGGAATGGATATTCCTGTGCAAGTTACTGATGGGAGAAAAGAGATGGCCCAGCAAACTAAATGGAGAAAGGGATGAGCTAACCTGCCCCTTTTTAACACATCCATCCTCTCAAGACCAGTTAGCACATCTAGGCATGAAGAAAATAATATAAGAGTTTTCCATGTCCATCACAATCACAAGCAGAATTACGATTTCTGGATTCTGCTGGCCTTTTTATGATAAAAGCTGTCAAAGTAGCTTTAGTGTCACGTTGTTTCAAGATTAAGAAGCTAGCTATGTTGCTTGGCCTCGGGTATGGGTACCCGACACGGATATATATTTAGAAGCCCGATTTCTTATTTTTTAAATTTTAGGGTATGTGGGTACGGTTAAAAAGTACCCAAAATTAGGATACGAGTACGAAAATACGTCTATATATATATGAAAATATTTTAATTTTTATATATAATAATTTAAATTAAAAGATAAATTAAATTATAACATTAAATTGCTAAATAAAATAAAATTGGATAAAATATTTAAATTACAAACTTAAATTCTAAAATTCAAACTACAATCAAACAATAAAATAATAATTCTAAGTTCATTTAAATTGTAAATTAGCCCAAATTTGCTATATAATTTATATTAATTTTTGTTATTACCACAAATAATAGTCTTCAATTGTAGGTCGTTAAAATATAATTATTATAAATTTACAAACTTTTTCAAGTTCATTTGATATGCATTTATAATTTAAATAAAACTGAGATTATGAGTACCCACTTTTAAAGTGAAGGATCCGGTAAGGATTTTATACTCATATCAATGTCATATCCAAAGGGTACGAATAATTCTTCAAAAATGAATATCAGAAAGCTAGTACAGGAAAAAGATGTGCATACTGACGACAAATCCAAACCAGAGAAGGGGGGCCATCTCAAATGTTCTCGATAAAACTTGGCCACCAGTTTCTACATCTAGTTGAGCCAGAATCAAAAGCAAACTGGTCCACTTAATCAGGCCTTGAAAGATCTCAAGCTAGTGCCTACAGCCTACAGGCCACAGTTGCCCACAAATCCACAATTTACATACTCCAGGCTCCTCTTGGCTAGTGTTGCATAGCCGAGAAACTGCCACTACGCTCATCTCAAAGCCTCTTGATGACAATAACAGAAGTTCCTAGTCCTGTATTCTGATTATGATGTACCTGTTTGATTATCCTTCCTGCATTAATAACTACCAACCAAACCATATTACATGAAAAGCACAAAATCTAATATGTCCTTCAAAAGACACTAATTTCTTGCAACACCTGCCACATGAAGAAGAATACAATGCAATATAAAATGTTTTACTCCAAGTAATGTTCAATTATGCATGAATTACAATCCATATCAATATGCCCATTATTCTATTAAAACATCCAATAAAAAATTAAATGATCTAAAAAAAAAAAGGATGATAAACAAATCAAATTTTCGTTTATGAAACAATATATACAAAGAATCGTGCCACAGTAATACTGACCTAAAACTGTTGGAATACCAAAAGATGTATGACAACTTTCATGTACCTGTGAACCTAAGGCTGAGAGTTTATCTGCAGCTGCAACTGACGAAGTACTACAATATCTAATCCTCGTGATGTTGGACTTCCATATATTTATCAGTTGCATCTTTTGCGAATGCCAATTCAGATGCCAAGGCAATATGATCACTACCCCATTTCTGAATAATACAACCAATAACGTATACCTTAGACTATAGAACAATGCATCATAACTTATGCTAAAATGCATCTACTTGACTATAATCAACCACATATTATCATGTCCTTAGATAATGAATTTAGGAATGGAATTTCAAGCAAGAAGATATAAGGAAACTCAAACTTCTTGCACTGGCCAGCTGGAAACATATAAGGAAACCCAAATACAATCACAAAACCACCTGACTAGTTTATAATTACTAAGATATTCTAGAGTGAATTCTTGGAGCACTTCAAATTTTTCAATAGGGTGAATATTAGGAAGACAAAAAAAGAATTCTTAAATGGACCAGCGTTAATTTTTAAAAGCTTTCTGATAGTTTCATTTCGAATTCCTTTACTGAATTTCACCATTAATAAGCCCTTTCAGAAAGCAAAGACACACCAGTAAATAAATTTATACCTTTGTTGGAAATCCTGGTGTCCATTGCATAGCATGTTTTGGTATTGGAGCAAGCACCCTGACAATCTTGAGAGCTTCAGAAGACCTGGATGTTTGATCAATTTGAAAATGAAGTTCAAGTAATTTCCAGATTAATCCAATAAAAACAAATGAATCCTTTTTTTTTTCCCTATTTTATGGGCCAAATAGCAGCACCAAACTAGAGATTTTGGGGTAGCTAATTCACACACACCAAAAAGGAAAAAAAAAACCTGAAACCCATACCACATATGACAGTTTCAGCCTTGAAACTCCACAAGAGAGATTGATTATGCATGTTTACCAAATTAATGTGCTCGCTAGACCACAACACAACATGACTTCATTTGAAAATTTGTCCATGTGAGGAATCCAGCAATAACCATGAATCTTATATGCAGCATGTGAAATTTGCATTAGGAGGTGCAGAATCCTAAGATAATTTACCATATGTAATCAACTGTGCCTGAGAAACACCTATTGTAGCTGGTAACCAACGGCTCTCCATTTGGGTCTCTTGTTCCTGAACAATCCTGCAAAGTGAATGAATTAAATATCTCAGCAGAGAATACTTAATAACTTTTGTTCAGAGAAACAAAACTCTTTACTTTTACTTTTTGCTGTTCCTTTCTTTCAGTCGGATGTATAATTTATACCCATCAAAAAGTCAAAGGAAGTATAGTTCTTAATCAATTTCGTTCATCAGGTAGCTATTTCACTCAAAGTCTATTTGACTATTAATAGCAAAATTAATTCTAGTGTGGATGCAAATGGAAGATGCAACATTGTTAATGGTGTAACATGAAATCTGATACAGTCCAGAAATTACCAGCATTTCAGATTTGACTGGTTTTACTGAAAACATGGAGTACATGTACAACCACATATTATGTATCTTTTTCCAACACTGTGCAATAAATATATATATCCTTTCCCCTCAGTTTCCTCGCCTAACCACAGAGAATTTAAGAAATTAAAGAGAAAGCATGATCTTTGAAAACTGCAATAGAGGATGTACAGGAGGAGGAAGAAGAAGAAGAGGAAGCCAAGAGAAGTGAAAAAAGATAGATATCCTTTTGCTTCTCACTCCATCCTTCCAGGATCTTTTCTTCCTCCTTTCTCTTTCAAAAGTAAAAACTGCAGAAGAAGAAGAAGAAAAGAACCTATGACACCTTGAAATTTGCCTCAACTTCTGCATATGTGCTTTTAAGCTTCAAAGGATGTTCCAAAAAGATGCAGTCTGCATTACCAGTAGCAGTTGCTATTTCCATTGGAGTCCATAATGATGGATCGTATGCAGTTTTATCCACAGTGACAGAATCAGAATCCAGGTCAGGTGAAAGATCATCAAGCACTTCAATACTAGGTGAATTCACCTCAGAGTCAATTGAATCAGAAGCTAACTCATTCTGAGAACCAGCCAAATCTGATTGTCCAATTTGACCAAAGTCAGGTTGAAAGGAATCTTGTGTGTTATGTAGTGCAGACAAAAATGCATCTTGATCTTCACCTATCATTTCACCTTCCATCGGGAAGTCATTTATCTCCGGAAGAGATGCATCGTCCTGTTTCTTGTCTCCTTCATGATAAATGCTAGTAGACATACTTGAGATATTGGCTTGACACGGTGCTGATAGGTCAGCATTGTCATCATTAACAATTAGCTGGGATGATAGGTATCTGGAGCTCTCCAAAGGAGAGACTCCAAGAGATTGTGCAAGATTATCAATGCTTGGGCCTTTATTTTCTGTATCAATGTTAGAGTGGGAATGCTCACAAGATAATCTTTCATCAGGAGGAAAAGCAGATCTTGCTTGTTGCATCAGATTCTCATCAGGATGACTGTCTTCAGACTGACAGATTACTGTAGGAGTTGACTTATGAATTAGCTCATTCATATGACAGACAGGTAATTCTCTCTCAGATATAGTTAGTTTTTCCTCAAAGCTATGAACCAAAACTGGGATAGTTGATTCAATGCCTTCCTTGTCAGTGCATGCCTTGCAATTGTCAATCACATCCTGCTGAGTTTGTTTTGTCTCTTCAGCACATATTGCAGTTACCACTTTCCCACACTGCACAACTGAGAATGATACATCAGACACATCCAGAATAGTTCTAGTTGATTGAAGCAGAGAACTGCTGTCAGTAGTGGGAATATTCTCATTCTTCTTTGGGTGATTCTGCTTCTGCATGCCTGACAGAAAATTATCAAGCTTATTATCTGCTATGACAGAAGCTCCATTTGAGTCATCAGAAGAATAAGTCCTGAAAAATTTTGAAAGCTCTTTAGCTTCGATGATCCGAAGCATGAACAGAAACCATCAGAGAGTGCCATAAAATAATTTTTATCACTAAACCTACCAATTGGGATTGGCATTCAGATTAGGATTAGGATTTGACTTATATGGCCTTGGTGCACATATTTCAGCACAAGCTTGCCCTGATACCTTATCCCGATCAATTCCAGACAAATCTAACTGCAATAAATTAATGAAATTAAAGGGCTCAATAATCAAATAAACCAACGAATAAAGAAACAAACAAAGAATTACCTTCTGTTCTGAGATAAAGTTGTACAATGGACTCTGATGCAAAAACATGAATGTCAGTGTAATATGTCATACATGACAAAAAAAAATAGCAGTTTTATGCTTAGAAATACAAAAATAGGAGTAATGACCTTAGGGATACAGTTGAAATCCCCACAAAGAACAACTGGCGCATTCCACATTTGTGAAACATCATACGCCTTATCTAAGAGCGTCCTAACCTGCTTGAAATAGGAAAGTTAGTTAAAACTTCTACACAAACTTAAGACATTCGGATATGCATTCTCATTCAGCCTTGGAAATAATATTTCCCAAGTAAATTAAATTATTATGACTATCAATTCTCTCCTTCATCCTTACAATCTTCTACCAGTCAAGTAAAAAAATGGTGTTTTGAGTGGTAAAAATACTTCTCAATCTTGTGATATTTTTTATATAAGATGCAGTACCCAATATTTCAAATAACATGAAAGCTCTATCAGATAACAGTATAATGCTCGTACAAATTAAAATTAGCTGCCTTTTTCAGGTAGGGCAATGGAGAGAGTACATGACCAGCATTTACAAGTGTTTGTATACAATAACAAATGCAATCAACATAGACAAAAATAAAGCAATTAATAACAATATATTGAATGGAGGATTATTGCAAAACATAGACCATAAACTGATTAGAAATACCTGACCAAGCTTAATTTCACCTCTTTTAGGATTGTAAAGCACATGAATGTTACATATGACAACTTTATCAGAACTTGCTGGACTGCAAATGCAAAGTACTGGGTTAAATTTTAGAATGAAGTTAAAATAAAATCTACGGTTTTAACTTCCATGAAAGATATTTATGAATGTACACTAAACTTTAGGCCATATTTATAGAAACTTTTATAGAAACAATAAGTAAATGACTAAAAGTCCCTGAAATACTACCTTGTAGGAAAATCCAATGTGTCTGCAGAGCAACTTTTATTCGTTAACTACAGATACACAGCCAAATAATTGACATCAGACTAGATGAACCAATTTATTGAGGAGAAAATACATTAAAAAATACTAACTCAAGAAGAACCATCCAAAGCAAACCCATCTAATGTGGATGCTATGTACCTCTAGCACACATATCTGAGCAACATTATCTCGAAGTCCAAGCTTATTGAATTCTATAGATTCTTCATAAAGCAACTTAAATCTGAAATTGGGGTAATGAATTAAAATTTTCAGAGTACAGTAACAAATATTTGCTCGATACAATATCTTACTACGATAAGATAAATCATCAATAGCTTTTATCGAAAAATTCATAAAGAAGAACAAGATATAGAAAGTCCTAGAGAGAAAAATAATGATGTGTATATCTAGGGAATAGTCACCTCACAGTGAATTCTGCCTAGATAACATCTATTTTATAAACTTCTGATATATTTTGTGAATATATGGTTCATGCTAAAGATTCAAAATTCATATTCATCATACAATAAATCTAACCTAGACAAGCAAGAGCTAGGTTGTTATAGGTCTAATTTTGTTGAGTTGACACATCATACAACTTATGAATATGTATTTAAATCTGCATCATTAAGCAAACAAGTACACATCCAGAAGGCAAGAAAAGGATGGAAGGCTGAATCACATTAAAAAAATATATATTAGAGAAACCCCTAAAATAAATATGATTGCCAACTGCCCGTTTGAAAAATGAAAAAATTTAGCATTCTGCAGGAATAAGTGTAAGAAGCACCATATAACAGACCCAAATCAAGAGTCAGGACAGACTATAGGTGTTCTTTTACCTTGATGTTCGCCAAAAGATTGCACAACCATCAACTGCATTGCCAGTTCGCATCTATACAGACATAAACATTGTCAGGATCTTCTTATTCACTGGAAAGGGGAATTAATGAGCTCTTTAATCTTTTATTTTTGTTCTGGATGATTAAATAGGAGTTCTATGATGGTTCAGCCAACTTCTACTTCAACTTCAAAAGCTATAACATTTTAGAAATTAAACATTATTGCATACTAAGTGTGCACATGACAACTCATAGAATAAATTATATGTACTATGGCATGCATGTTCACCCACATACTGTAATGCACCAAAACTGAGAACCTTTTCCAGTTTGGTTGTTTGTATCACGTGACACTGGAAAGTTGGGAGCATTACTGATGGGGAGACACAGGAATGAAACAATATGCATTGCAAGCACAAAAACAGAAACATAGTAAGCTAAGACAATTTAAATAGAATTATCGTTTTGAAGACAATGGTCAAATTTGGGTTTTGACCGAGCATGGAAATTTCATTATAAGTTAGATCAACCATGTTTCTCAAGTTGGTTCATTTCATTATATTATCAATTAAATGCAAATGTAGAGAGAAAAAGGAGACTGCCAATGTCTGGATCAGAAAAATTCAAGACAGAGATAGAAGTTCAAAACAGACCTTCCAAATGCCATCATAACCCCGGAGCTTCAGCTCCTCTGCTAAATCCTGAAATCTATCTACCTCCTGAAAAATGATATGTTCAAATCCAAACCATCTCACAACCAATGAACATAACAATGACGCAGATAATGCACAAGCTTTTGCTTTGGTTGGATATATATACTAAAACAAGGAGAATAGTTATAACCTGAAAGCACATTATATCAGCTGACCATAAGTTTAGCTCAAAAAGAATGTTTCTTTTTCTCCATTCCCAGTCTAGTATATGGCGAGGTATGTGAAAGTAAAGTTTGCTCCGATGGCTAAATGCAAGATAGTCAGCAAGTATATTGTAGAAAGAACAATGAATTTCTCTGCAAACCATAACCATCAAAAGAAACAAGGTTAAATGAACCGCCTCATCGCTAATCCTAAGGAAATCACATTCTTCTAAATTTCTAATCCAGCTTACCTTCATTACAAGCTTTATAAAGAAGTGATATATTTATTTTGATCAACATACACATTACAAATGTCAACTTTCAGAAATCAAGTTCCTACTTCATAACATTTAACAACCAAAATTACCAGAATCAGGAGGCGGAGCCCTATTTGCATACTCCCAATCCCGATAATCCAATGGCTTAGGAGGACGCGGTCGAAATTGCTGAGGAGGTCGAATACCTGGATTCTGATTCTGAACAAAAGGCGGAGGTTGCCGGAACTGTTGATTTGGATTGTATCGCGGAAGGCGAGGAAGCCACTGCTGTGGATTGAAAACGGCACCTCCTGCTTGACGGATACCAGAATTGGAGTCCCTGACTGACCGGAAATGTGCGTCTCCGGTCATCGCTTGCTGGCCTCTCCCTTCGTTGTACGGACGGTCAGACAAGCCCCTTCCCCACTGTTTTCTACCACCTCGATACTGCACCACAAGCCACCAAACTTGCTGAATATAGCTCCAAGTTAAACAAAATTTATAATATTAATGAACGCATAAACAGGCATCTTCATACACAAAGGAGACAAATAAATGAAGAGATGGACCTACAGAAGAGCGACAGGGCGTGGCAGTTCTGTTGGTGGCCATACCGTCGATGAATTGAAGAGAAATAGCAGACCGCTTCATCGACAGTGAATTCGAGTGGGTGAGGCCGGTGGTTAAGAGCTATAAGACGCTCGGCTGTGACCACTTGTCGTTTTGCTCATGTTATCCCGTAAATACGAATAGTTTGTTTATTTGTATGATCTGGCTGACCACAATTCCGTCGCAATCTTTCAGAATTCAGATAATATTTGTCTTTGGGGTGGAGATACATTAACGGCTGTCGTTTGTCTAGAACTTTAATTAAGTGAACGCCATTAACGAATTGCATTTTGATTAAGTGAACGACACCGTTTTTATGCTCCTAAACCCTGAACTTCGACTCCCAAACGAACAAATTGGAGATGCATTAATGAATTGCATCAAGTGAACGACATCGTTTTTGTGCCCTACGAAAATCCCCAAATTAAAAATGATGAAATGTTTCTAACGCGTTGGTTTTCCTGAATTTTCCCACCGAAAGATATTCGTAAAATATCAACGGGCGGTTGTCAGGGACTCCTTGGACCTCCATATTCATCATCTGCAGCGGCATGAAATTGATTGAATTTAGAGTCGAAGGGGGAGATTGAGGTAAAAAACGATGTCGTTCTGTTCCTCTCTATATAACTTCACCGGCTGTGTCTCTCTTCTGCAAATCCAAGCGCATCAAGGGAGACAACAAACTGGCGACCGTCTCAGGGAGCTCTGGCTTCAGAGCTTCCGCCGATATACCTGATTTTCTCTCCGCTGATTGGTATGCTAATATTCTTTCCAAATTCTCATATCTGATTGCTTCTAGCTCGATCGCGTTTTTTTTTCCCTCATGGGTTCCCTTCAAATTCTTAAATTTGACGGATTTTATACGCAACTGATACAGAACAAGCTTGTAATTGGATGGTAATTTTGAATAATATATATATATATATATATATATTGGAGAATGAAAATCATGAGTTGTTTGCTTGATTAAATGGCAATCGAGAAAGAATAATTTGGAAAAGGGAATTTTTTCATGAGATGCAAATATTTTGTGGCAGAGAGACCATCCCATATTTGTGCTGCTTAAGTTCTAACAGTTAATTGCTGTCATAACAGTTAATTTTGCATTTCTTTGTATTGCAGGCTTGAATCTCGTAGGAAGAGACCTTTTGGCCCAAGGCTGTATGTAACTTTTTCATCATGCAAATTAGCACCAAAAGACCCCTTTTTTTTTTTTTTTTTTTCTCTCTATAGCTTGTCAAACTCTGTTAAATTCTTGTTGTAGTTTAGAGCAGAAGAAGCTGTACAGTGCCAGCTTGATGTATTGAAGTACAATGATCAACCACGTCAAGATTATGGAATTGAGGTTATGTACAGGGTAATTGTATCCTGAACCCATTATGCTTCATTCTTCTTTTGCTGTTTTGTTACTGCATAAAATGGCCACCCTTGGATAAGGGACCTGTTTCCTTGAATTTCCTATAAATTCCTGCAAAGCAAAGAGAAATTGTGTTGGCGGATCAGGAGTGCACCTGATAAGGTTCTCCACCCAAGTCGGTACTGGGTAGTGGAAAATGGCATATGGAAAGAAAGTTCAGAGAGTAGAGATGACAGAGAGCTTAAGAAACCCCCGCATAGCTAACACAATATTATCTCAGACTTCATATGTAAGAGAAGGAAGAGAAAGTGATAGAGAAGTGCTAGGAACATGAATATTCAAGAATAAAAAAAGACGGACACGCGGGTGTTAAGAGAAAGGGGCTGATTGGTAATTGAAGA
The DNA here is from genome assembly GCA_023653625.1 of Triadica sebifera. Classification (NCBI taxonomy): domain Eukaryota; kingdom Viridiplantae; phylum Streptophyta; class Magnoliopsida; order Malpighiales; family Euphorbiaceae; genus Triadica; species Triadica sebifera. The sequence continues at coordinate 26,474,647 of CM042910.1, read as the reverse complement.
ATAGAAATTAGTTATAAATAGGCAGTGGGAGCAGAGGAAAGAATGATATTGGTTATTTGGAGAATTTTGGGTCTCTAAGCTATTGCTTGAAGGGAATTATTCCCTGGGCTGTCTCTGTGCACAAATACTCGTTTCTTTCATTTTTCTTTGCTTGTCCATTTCTTATTGATATCAGCAGTAGTTTCTTTCATTTTGCATCAGTAAAGTAATGAATATAGCTTTTCTTACCTCTATAATTCTGATCTGATCTTGATTTCTTTGATTTGTGGTTCTTCTTGCTGGTTAAGAGTTGCCTTCTCTTATCATTGGTTCGACCTGCCAGATACGAAGGGGAAGTCCGATGGCACCATGGAGACACAGCCCAAAGGAATAATCCCCTTTTACAAGCAATAACTTAGAGACCCAAAACTCTCCAAATACCCAATCTCATTCTTCCCTCTGCCCCCACTACCTATTTATAACTAATTTTTGTTCTTCAATTACCAGTCAGCCCCTTTCTCTCAACACCCACGTGTCCCTCTTTTTTTTTATTCTAGAATATTCATGTTCCTATTACTTCTCTGTCAGAAAGCGAGGAGGGCACTAGATTATTTATTTATTTTGCTGTTGGGGTTTTAGTCATTGTTAGTTACAAACAATGAGCAAGTTGTGGCTACATAATTAATTGCTGTTTTCTTATGCCATAACAGTTTGCTGGATTTGATCCTTTTGACAGGTCAACATATTTTGGACACTTTTTTGATTTGGGGCAGGTCAGTGATTTTAGATATTTGATCTCCTTTTAGTTTTTAATTGAAAGTTATATTGAGGAATTATCATTTATGCAGTTGGAAAGGTTTAGGCGGATTTTTCACCATTCAACATATCGAGTATTGCTTGGTCACAAAGAAAGAGACGTTTTAAGCAGTTTGCTAGTGGAAGAGGTTTGTTTGCCCTTTTTTTCTTTGGTCCTGGTTAAATATATTTTATTTTTCTAGTATATTGTTGTGAATCAGAATCGATTCAAGCAGCGGGTTTGGATACGAGGAAATCGCCCAGAGGAAGAAATATTTCAGTTTACTATGGTGCAGGTAATGCACCTGTTGTTTGAGATTGTCATCTCAAGTATGCAGATAAAATGAGATCTGCATTTGTTTTTCAGATATTATTCTGAGAACAAGAATCTTGAATATCATTTTAATGATTGTATTGGATTGTTTCCTCTAGACAGTAGTCTTTTGGTTTTCTACTTTCAAGTAGTGAATGTTGTATAGTGGGAACTTTCGATATTTATTATTAAGAAGAAACAGAGTACAAGTTCTTGGATGTTATGCACGTGATGTGACATCATGCTTTTACATCAGAAAATGAGTAGTAGTTCTACTTCTTTTCTTTTATTACATTGAGGCCATGCTGCACTAAGGGCTATTCACAGGGGTGACTGCTGAGCTAACAAACTATATAATATTTATCCAAAATTGAGTGGATCAATTTTCTTCTTCACCTGCATCATTTTGGTTAATCTGACTTTTCATCCTTACCTAAAATAGAGACAGATTTTTTTTTATTTCATACAGCACGTTCGTTCTTTACACTCGAGTTCAATGCGCCCGCCATATAAATTAATTGATGCATGGTTTTTATTGGCAGAAAGTCGGTGGTTCCTGGGATGGTTACTGGGTGACAGAGTCCTTGCTTCATGATGGAGATGCTTTTGCTGGTGGTTTGGCATATTAAACAGCACGTGGAGAGGAATAAGATAGAGTTTCTTTTCATATTAGAAAATTTCATTGTTTGCTTATCTCAGCCTCAGAATTATGTCCCTAATCTAATAAACAGTTCTCATATATGCCATGATGAACACAAAAGACTGCTGTAAATTGAAAGTTTGAAACTGTATATATTGTTCTTTAGGATAAGGAACCGAGAATCATTGTCTTACACTGCACGTCTGTTACGCAAGTTTAATCATTTATTTCAGGGTTTGATGTGGGGGCTTCTTCAGAAGGTGTTTCAGATGATTTGGAGGGGCCGGCTGCTTCAACAGCACATGTTGTCAGCCTGTTGTTGCCGTAGCTTGCTGCTAGTAAGCAACTGAGAACTTCAAGAAGACCCAAAGGATTGTTGAAGTATTCTTCAATGTCCGATAAAAAAAATCTGAATTGTCATTGTATAAATTGAAGTAAAATTTCACTTGTTATATTCTAGTCTTTTTCAACTAATTTGAGATCCATATTCATCATGAGGCAAAAATCCATGCTTACACTAAGTTTGTTTCTTCCATTTTGGCTACAGGCGATATGATGTGGTTGCTCACAAGTTAATACGCATGAGAGAAATGAGCACAGACCTTCAGCTGGATTTCAAAATTTTGCATTCAGAAGATACAATGGATAAATATGGAGATTAACTTATAGAAGTTCATTAGATGAAATTATCTTATATGGAGGTTGACAACTACCAAAAATCTTATGTCCCATACTTTCACATTGTAATTGTCACTCCCGGTATCACCCCATCTTGCTAGAATCATGCTGGCGACTATGAAAAACCCATGCAGACTCATCCCTTGAATCTTTCCAAACAATTTATGTTTTAAATAGATGAATTTGCTTCTGAGGCATTGATAAATTATAACACCTTCCACAAACTTTAACTTTATTAGAAATGGTACTGTTGTCTACGAATTAATAATAGGGTATCCAAACAATCCCTAAAATCTTAACATTCGTTATAGTAAATAATTTTATACTTCAGAAATTATATGGAAATTAAACATAAAGTGAGTAATTGAAGATACTTAGCTGTAAGTATCGTGTCTTTTTTTCATCGAATTGCTTTTTCAACCTACAAGTCCACAAATCAAATATCAAAAAATAACAGATTTAAGAGTTAAGACAATAGATTCCACTAACTTTTGTGGCGATATTGAAGTCAAATTTAGTGTTTTTCCACATATTCTTGTGCCAATCTTCTTAATTCGGTATCATCCACTTCTCAAGCAAAATCCAATGTGCAATAAATAAAAGCATTAGCATATAACCATCATCTCTAGATTTTAAGATATGAAGTATTAGCATTCATCTCACAAATTTTAGTGATGAATGAATGAATAGTGAATGGCGCCACGATGAAAGCCTCAAATGTTGGCAAAGAAAGATAACTGCAAGCATAGATGTCGGGCAAGTCAAGAGAACATGCAATTTGATTATGTAGGGAGACTATGAAAGATAAATCAGGTTCAGAGTTGTTAGCAAGACCCTAGAAATGCTTCTATAGGAAAAAGGAGAGGAAGAAGAGAACACGAAGGACAAGAGGAATTGTATCAGAGAGTTTAAAACCCTAGATATGTCTTTTATAGGGAAAAGTTGCTGGGAAAGAGATAGCAAAAGGATGGAGTAATCTATAGCTGAACAAAAAGCCAATTTTTTTATTGTCCAAAACGGCGCTGGATTTGTTCTTTGCAATTTGCATTTTTGGAGATTCAGCAAGAGAAAAATGTGAATTCGATGTTAGGATCTCAAATTTAATTCATCATAATAGAAATCAGAACCAACCCATAGTCCAAATGATTCTATCTTCCAGTAAGATGTGTTAACCATACCTTAGTTCACAAATCTCCTGGACCTTGGCTGCCTGCTTCACTTGCCAATTGCCATCATGAACTAACAATCTCTAAAATATTTGTTAAATTAAATGAATATCATTCATAGTGAAAATTTTCCATTTCTTAAATTATCCTGAACTTTTTATATAAATTGTGCAGAGTACTTTCAATTAAAAAAAAAATCTGCAGAACAATTGTTTATTCTCACAAGTTGGATGTGCATAAAGAGCTAACTCTCTAGTTGAATCTCATTGCTGTCTAGATTTATCCCAAAGTTTAAGTCTTGTTAAGCTTTTTAAAAATAAGAAGGCAAACAATTTTAAACGCCTAAACATCAAAAACAATATCTCATTAAACAGAAAATTTCAAGATGTTCGTCAACTATTTAAGATTTTATAAAGTCGTTTGCCCCACCAAATAGGAAAAGCTCATTTCACCAATCATATTAGGGTGTTCCAAGTATAATTATTCCCAAGTAAAAGTTCTATAAAATATCAAAAACCGATTGTTACCAAAATTTGCAATTTCACTTCTTTGTCTGGGGAATGATGAATTTTGTAAGAGCATAGCAGTCAGGTGGGTCAATGTTCGTGTAATAGTTCTTGATGGTGTCTGTAATTTCGAATCCAAATTTCTTATAAAAGTTGATGGCCTCATCATTGTTTGTCTGAACATGCAAGTAAATCTCGGAAATATTTTGCTTGGAACAGAGATCAAGAACATGATTCAACAGCCTTGTACCTGCACAATCCCATACATTTAATTAGAGGTGCCATTTGACAAAATTCTTCCACAAACTTTCCCTCCATGTTTACAAAGACTGAAAGACGACTCAATAAACTAGACTACTTTTCAGCAAAGGGATTTAAAACCGCTTTTCATGAATGGTTCTATGGCTCTGGTTCAGAATAAATTTATTTTTCTAACTTTAGACAGACACTCTGCCAGCAACAACTTACAAAACCTTAAAGGCACAAGGGAATCAGGAAAAAACCTACACTATGCAAATAAATACAGAAATTTAGAATTTCTTGCACAAAAACAGATGCAAGTTTAAGAAAAAGGTTTTCGATAGAGATATTTATATCACAGTTCTCTCTAAAATAAACAAGATTTGCATTAGTTTGACTTCACTCACCAATGCCTAACCCTCTGTATGGAGATAAGACACCTAATGTCATGATGTAGACACGGATAGTCCCACCTTCCTTCTTCTCCAGGCGGCATGCAATAGCACCAACACAGATGTCACTATAGTATGCTGAATAACAAGTTAATGCAAAGTTGTCAGAAAAATGAATTACTCATTCTTGAAGAAATTTGCTCTTCAGCTTCATATATTCTTATTTTTTGGTGGAGACAATAAAAACCAAGATAAACATGGGCACAGCTTCATCATGTGACACAGATACCAAGTTCATCCATATGGTTGCATCATATAGGTGAACTGCAGATTATGGCCACCATATTTTTAGTTCTAAGCATCAATCTATTGTAATATCAACAACGAACATCGAAGATAATTTCTGTAAATTTCAGGACAAAACTTGGAAGTGCTTGAACTGCTTTCGAACAGACCCCAGCATGTGAAACACAGTTAATAATCTCCAATTTACAGAGAACTAATTACAATATACCACAGTCCACAAAGAAGGAATGCTTATGACAAGTAAAAGGGTAACACCTCAGGTACAAGAAGAATTGGTGTACATGTGGATACTTAGATAATAACTTATTACAGCCTCCTAATGAGAAGAAGATAAAAATTCAAAATTAAATTATTCAGAACTGTAATATGAAAACTCAGGATCTTACTGAAGAATACAGAATAGCTAGATAAATAAATGCAAAATGAAGCTACGGTTTCTTACTTTAGCCAATGAAACAAAATATCCATGCTAGCATACATCAGTCAAGGGATTTCTTAAAAACTTATGAAGGAAACAAATCAATAAAGAGGAAATTATAGAAATTTGAAGAATTATTAATGCCCATCTATGCTTAAAAGGAAATGGAAACAATGTCAAACAACTATTTAAGAAGTAACTCATGAAATACTCGATGGTGATAATAAAATGTTTAGAAAATGAATTTGAAGAAAATGAAACTTGGTATAATGGTACTCAACAGAGACAACGTGGGAAATTTAATTTGAAAAAAAAAAGAACCATTTGAAGCTATATAATCCACATTTTGTAAGGCAACAATGAAGAAAAATCATTAGGGCAGTAATACAGAAATGAAATAATATCAGATGATTGGAATGATAAAGAAGAGCAGCACTATTATGAGCCCAAAAAGGACTAGGAGTATGTAATTAACATTGAACCAGTATGGCAAGAAAATACCAAAATGGCCAACATGAGTTCACAAAAAATAAAATAAAATAGAAAAGAAAGGCGAAAGAATATAACATGATCGGCCACCGAGGGCTCAGTGAAGCTGGGTTCTTTCACTAGTTTTTGCTTCACTCACATTTCAGACTATATGTGAACAACCAGAAAGAACATGCTTGAAAAGGAATCAAATGCATTTATAAACATATAACCACAAAGATGCTAGAATTAGAAAAATTACAGATAGAAGTATCAGATTATTTGCAAATTTTATAAGACTTCAAGAACTTTGGCATTTTTCTACCCTTAAATACACGAGAGAGAAAAAAAAACTGTCAAAGATAATCATAACGAGGGCCAGTTTGGTAACAATAGGCATTCTTTAAAGCTTCTTTCCTTGTTGCCATTTATATCTCATTTTCATTTCACTTTAAATAACCTGTGCCTGGTATTAAACCTTGCCTTTGTTTGGCTAGGAAAAAGGAAAATAAATTAAAAGAAGGAAAATAAGAGAAAAATAAAGGAATTGAAGAAAACGCAAATTTAATATGCACGCAAGTGATTTATTAGTAAATTTAATTCCATGCTGATTATATCTATTTCCCTTCATTTCCCCACTAATTTGGTGTTAAAATAAAAATGAGCTTGAAGGAAATTTGGGAAATATAGTTTCTCTTATTTCCAACATTTTCTCTTCTCTTTATAGCATCCAAACAACGGGCCTTTTCACCCATCTCAAACATGACCAACCAAATCATTTAAGAACAAGGCTTGCAACCCGCATAGCCAAAAAGCCTTAAAATAAGTCAAATTAAAACAAACAACGCAGACACATATAATGATATCAATAAGTAAAACCCAATGATTTACGAAGAAATTTGAAAGGGTAAAAAGCTGTAAAAGAAATTACAAAAGAAAACGAACCTAGCTTAGTAAAATCCCCGGAAGCGAGAGCATCGGCATAATATTTGTCGTTGTAGCGGACAGGGAAGAGTGCAGTATTGAGCTTCTTGAGCTGCATCACGTTCTTATACCTCACTCCGTCCAGCGATATTGACACCTCACGCCCCGCCCCCATTTTCGTTTCTCCTCTCCACACAATGGACAACCACTAGTTGTCTATCTATCAGCGATATAAATGCTATTTAGCAGTACGATATAAAGGTACTTAGCAATGAGTTATATGGCTGTTTGCTCAAGTAAATCCGAGAGAAAGGAGAATGAATGAGAGAAAATAATTAGGGAATTGGGGTTTCTCTCTCACACAGTCTCCGCGGGTTTGCAGCTGATTGGCTTTTAAGTTCTGTTTGGCTGCCGTGGAAGCTGGGAACGATCGAAGTTCCAAGTTGGACCAGCAGGCCTAGTAGGGAAACAGGTCCATTATTTTTAGTTTGGGCCTTAAAAAACACTGTTATTGAATATTTGACTTAGGTCCTCCCTAAATATTAGGGGATGAGTGAGCACTATTGGATACTCGATTGAATAATCTAATTTCCATTAGGACATTCACTGGCGTGAATGGTAATTCATAGGAGTAAAGACTTTTTTTACGAGTTGTCTATCCATGATTGGCTTTGTATAAATATTTACGGGTGTGAACTTCTTATGTGACCATCCACAGGCTTGAAGCTTTTTGGTGAAATATCCATCTGTGTCAATTTTCAGTACTATTTCAAAGCAATGTCACACACAATCGTGCAATGCTCTATAGCTAACTGATATTTGCGACTTCTATCAATACTTTTCAGCATATTTCATCATTTAACAAGCTATAACCAAACACAATAAATCATTTAACCACTCCAAATATATTTCCTACTTAAATCACCAAAATTAAATTTCCATAAACCTCAATTGTCAAAGATCATAGTACATAACAAATTTAACATATTTTATACTCAATTTCCAACAACTCTAGTATATTAATGCATGAAATTTAACATATCAATTTCATGATATAGCACACAAGCATAAAATATTTAGATTAAAAATGTGTATATCCATAAACTTTAAAATGGAGCCTTAGTCTCAACCTCTATCGCATCTACTTCTTTTAGTGGGATTCTTCACCATCTGCTTCGGTTCTTAACATAAATTAGAACTTTATTACCATATATTTCTACCATATCTATCTACTTATGCTATAAATAGACAAAAATCCTAACTTAAACCCTTAAAACTCAAAACCAAGTTAAATCATTGATAGAATAATAGAAAATATAATCTCTTACTTTTGTATTGATGATTACAGATTGGTTCAGGGTTCCAAAAATGTGTTTTATATCTCTTTAATTCTGACTTTGATTTCTATGGTAAAAACTTGTTTTTAATTGATTTAAATCTTGTTATAGGGATTGATTTCATATAATATTAACCAAAATCAAAAGGGATTAAAGAGAAATCATTTATGGGATTCAGAGGTACGTAGACTAGGGTTTTAAAGTGGAATTTTTGTGAGTTTCTGTCAAAAATATAAAACTGTTATATTTAAACTGTAGTCTTCACGGTCATGAATAGGTGTGTCACGACCACGAAGATCTTCAGCTTCAGAATCCAAATTTCACGACATTCATGACTATGATTTTATCTTTTCACGAGTATGAATGTTGTTAGATTTCACTTTTTCATTACTTTTTAATTATTTTAATGTTTCCAATACCTATAACTACTACATACCTCTCTTATACCCCTTTTATATACATTTATTACAAATTATTGCTAGACTCTAACTTGCGATTGTTAGATTATATCAAAATAATTTATTTAAAATTAGTTTCATTTTGTTGTATCATTGCTCCCTAGTTACAGAAAACCTGACGTCGAGTTTTGTAATGTTGAAGTATCAACAACTGGATTTAGATAAGTTATAGCTCTACCTTTTTGGCTGGTAACAACAAAAATGAAGCTATGAACTTAATTCTTGCCTTATATTCCTAGGAATTATTAAACACATATAAAATAAAAAAAATAACTTCTATTTTTGAAGTCCTATTAGATTCAGAATGCATGATAATATTAGTTGAATTTGAAATCTCTTTTGTCTTCCCTATGATCTCTTATTCTTTATCTAGAATAAGTTCCTCAAATCTTTCTGGCTCATTCTCATAATCTTCTTTCCTTTGTATTTTTCCACTCAATATTATCATTTTGGACTTTCAAGCTTTAACACATTGTTAGAAATTTCAACATTCAAAGATTGTGACTCTTTGGATTCCAGTTCTTAATCTTCATTAGAATCTCTTAACTTGCATATTTTTGAGTTGTACTTTACAAAACTCAAGGCTTTGCTAGTTTTATTTCTAACCTATCAAATTTTCTTCGATAAGCTTTTTATCTTTTCCTTAATATGAAATATTTGTTTAACTTGCAAAAGTCACGTGTCTATAATCAATTTGTGTCTGGGAAAAGAAGTGTGCCATCTTATTGAAATTCATATGGCATCCTCCTTACTTGAATTTGTTTCTTCGATAAGTGGCATATGCATTATAATTCTTAATTCACAATTATTTATACAATGGTTTGATTCTTTTTTGAGTAATTTAATGATTGGATTCTCTACTTTCATATTTCAATCCATTAAATTCATATTAGATATATAAAAGGAAATTGAATAATCACCACTTAACAATTTTGATTTGATTTTCTTTTTGCATGTGGGAAAAGGATTATTATGTTGATATTGGTGTTGTTGAAATTATTTAAGGCTATGGAAGAGACAAAACACTAAAATATTGTTATTTATGGATATTATTCTAGCTGTTTCATTTTTATTATAGATATTATTTTTATTATAGATTTATTTTGATTGTTAAAAATCTTCTAATAAATATTATTAATTGTTATCAAGTTTAAATATATTAGAATTTAATTGATTCAATTATACTATTTATTAAAAAAATTTAGTTGATTTGAGTTTTGTCGAGATGAGTTTCAAATAATTAAAAAACATTCAATTAAGTTTGAGTATCGAATATTTTAATCGAGTTGAGTTTGAACCTAACACTATATCAATTCGACTTAATTCGATTACAGTTCTATTTTTTGACATGTGTCAAAAAATTACAAAGCTACTAACCATATCAGTAAACCATTTAGGGGAAACTAGAGAGTAATGTTTGAGGGATTAATTTGTTTCAAAAGTGAACTTTAGGAGTTTAATTGGACTCAATTATACTTTGTAGGTAAATGTGTTATTTGCCCCAACCTTAAGAGCTTAATTGCAACCTTTTCTCATTTGATAATACCATGATTAGATTAATTGTATATAAATTATTTCTGAAAATGCATAACAAAATTATAGCGAGTGCGGTGGTTACGGCCAAAGCAAATAGAGGCTAAAAAGATAAAAAAGACACGATTCGAGGTGAAAACTCTAAGAATATCTCATTCGATCGACAAATCAGAATCCATCGTCGTTTAGCTAAGAACACTGCGCATCCACACCGCATATTTCCCAAAGGCAAATTCCAGAGAAAAGAGCATCCGGTACAGAGAGAAAATATGAGTGAGAAGAAGAATCCAAAGGCAGTAATAGTAGGAGGAAGCATAGCGGGATTATCGTGTGCACACGCTCTCATTTTAGCGGGATGGGATGTTATTGTGGTTGAGAAAGCTGGCTCACCCCCCAAGGGCAGCCCAACTGGTGCTGGAATTGGGATCGATCCTTTTGCTCAGCAAATTATTCAGTCATGGATTCCTCAACCTCAGCTTCTGCAAGATGCCACCTTGCCTCTCACTATTGATCAGGTATAGAATTTTGTTTTATTATTAACTTGATTTGTGCTTTCGATTTCATTATGTGTTTGTTTTAATTGCCTAATTCTTAGTTCAAGCTTAAAAGCAAGCAACTTTTATACTACTATGAATTAGTATTTTGTAGTAATGAAATCGGTAGCTAAGAGCTCAGGAAACGGAAGTGAAGAATTGTTGGACGACAAATAAGAGATGAAAGAAGAACTTAGTTATGGGGTTTCTGTTTCTTTGCAGAACATTGTAACTGATGGAGATGAAGTCACCAGGATTTTGACAAGAGATGATAGCTTTAATTTTAGAGCTGCACATTGGGCTGATCTCCATGGCCTTCTCTACAATGCTTTACCACCAGACATATTTTTGTGGGGTCATTTGTGCCTTTCTTTCTGCATTTCTCAGGACAGAACATCTGTTCGGGTTAATGCTAAGTCTCTTGGAACCGATGAAATCATTGAGATAATTGGGGATTTGCTTGTTGCAGCAGATGGTTGCCTCTCTTCAATTCGCAGGCATTTTCTTCCTGACTTAAAATTGAGGTTTGTTTCTGTGTGTAGATGAGATTGTCTTAGTGTTTTTTTTTTTTATATTGTGATGAACTGATGATGGGTTTGTGGCATATTATAGGTATTCAGGTTATTGTGCTTGGAGAGGAGTTCTTGACTTTTCAGGAAAGGAGAGTTCAGAAACTATCCTAGGAATCCGAAAGGCGTATCCTGAGCTTGGGAAATGCTTATGCTTTAATCTTAGTTATGGAACTCACAGTGTGCATTATGAACTTCCAAAAGAAAAGCTCAATTGGATTTGGTACGTCCATTTACCTGAGCCCGAATTGAAGGTGATTTCCAATTCTGATCTCATTTGTTGAATTTTCGTATTGTATGTTAAGCAGCAGAAAGATTGCAGAATTTTCGCTAGTGAGGATCCATAATTTGCAGACCCGCTCTGCTGACTGCAACTTACATATTTATAGGATTTTGAACTTGTTCTGAAGGAAGTAGGAACTATTTAAACCACGAGATAGGATCCAACTATAGTTCGACAATATCACTAATATTCTTTCTGCGAAATTCTGCGTCAATAAAGCCAGCTTGATTTGATTGTTGTTATTTGAAAACATATACAGGGATATTCAGTCACTGTGAAAGTAAGCTGTGAGATGATAAATAATATGTATCAAGAAGCAGAGAAGGTGTGGCCTCCTGAGTTTGTGAAAGTCATGAAAGATACTAAAGAGCCTTTTCTAAATTTTATATATGACTGTGATCCTCTAGAGCAGATTGTTTGGGACAATGTGGTACTAATTGGAGATGCTGCTCATCCTACAACTCCTCATGGTCTTAGAAGTACAAATATGTCAATCTTAGATGCTGCCGTATTAGGCAAGTGCCTTGAAAAGTGGGGAGTGGAAAATCTACTCTCAGCTCTTGAAGAATATCAGCTTGTTAGGCTACCAGTCACCTCAAAGCAAGTCTTACACTCACGAAGAATGGGTCGAATCAAACAAGGGTTGTATCTTCCTGATCGTGAAACTTTTGATCCGACGACAGCAAGTCCAGAAGATTGTGAAGAGCTTCAACAGAAAAATATGCCTTTCTTTGCTGTCTTAGTTGATTGATGAATGATGATACACCACTTGATCAAGAATATAAAGCATATAGTCTATTACTAAGAAAAATAATTCATCTTCATTAAAAAGTACAATATGCAGAATTCTCATCAATACAGTACATGGCAACCCTTTTCTGGGGTCTTTTCCTCTTGTTATGGAATTTACGAATTTAAATGTCTTATATTATTCTTTTATCATGGAATCCTGTAAAATAAAGAAGAAAGAAAATTGAATTAAAAGGAGGAGTTTAGGCTGAAGAAGGACAAGACTTGCGAACTCAAAATCAATTTCTCCTTTGTTTCCCAAGTTGCATAAAAAGTTGAAGACATCAACAGGTCTATAAAAGACTGATAAGCATAACAAAAGACTGATGGAAATGGATCATATCATTGCCATAATACTAAGATAAAAATTGAAGGAAACAGATGTGAGAATCCCAAGATAATATACATCCAGGCTGAAAAAAGATCAAGGCCTTTCATTACTAAGAAAACTAATCAACAGCTTCCTTTCCAACTCTACAAGGGTAAAATTAACAAAAGGACCAAGCCACAACTCAAAACCTCTTGTGCAAAGGGGCAACAAATGGTCCACCAAACACCAAAGGCACACCAATCCTTAAAATGGCATCGCTGGTTCATTGCACAAGATCTTATATTTCAGGTTGAATGCTGGAGAAATGCAATCTAAACCTAGAATCCAGAAACAAATAGCATCTCATTTCCACGTCAGTTTTTACAAGAGTACCAAGAAACATTAATAGAATAAAACACATTCGCCATTTGGCATGCATTAAAATATTTTGCCCTTCACCATCACTGTTTTTTCATTTTTTCTGGTAAAAACAATTACACTTTTCTTGCAGGCCATGTAGCTTGAGCTGACATAATAATCCCCACAATCACTCCAAACAATCCAAGTGCACTGCCAAAGATTTCAATCACAAGAATTTTCACGAAAAGTGAGGAGTTTTGAGCATCAGAGAGTGCACAGCTGCTTCCAATTATTCCTACACATAACCTGTTGCCAAAATATAAGTCATAACATGCTACGAGTCGAATATATACAACAATTTTCTAAATGTTTAAAAGGATTGTTCTATTAGAAGATATATAAGCATGAGAATGTGTACCCGCAGACAAGGTTTGCAAAACCGACAATGATCCCAGAGGCGAATATTGCATATCCAGCTCTAAGGGACTCAGGGGCATATATCTGTGAAGCAGGAACACTCTCTAATTTCGTTTGCAGAATAATCGCCACAATAACACCATATATTGCAACAGCCTCACAAAAGATTACACTGAGAAAAGCAAGAAATTCAGCCAAATTAACACTGGCATCACTTGTATTCGAAAATTTAAAAAATGCATAAAGGCAGACAAATAAAAGTTATAATGATATCCCCTGATACAAAGCTTCAAAGTGAAGATAATTTCATATTTTGCAGTTGCAATGGTGAAAATATGAGTATGAATCAAAAACTTTACAACTCGAGGCACTATTGATTCTGGATTAAGCAAAAGAGAAGACCAAATATTTCATGCACAGAACTACCAGTGAACATGAATGTCAATACGTTCATAAAAAAACGCATTACTTTTTTTTCCCCATCATAACCCCTAAATCCTTTCCATCTCCAAAGATATTGGCAACTCCTTCATTCTCAGAGTTCTCATTATGCTAAGAGGCTACTGGAAGTCAAGTTCATTAGGTAGAGATTCACTTCAACCTTCACAAGTAACAGTGAAAAATCCCAATTCACTTCAACCTTCACAAGTAACAGTGAAAAATCCCAATTCACTTCTAGATTATCTTCCACTTCCAAAGTCCAAAAGATCCACAACTTTAATAGACTGTGCGGATGATGTATTGCAATAATTCAAGGAATAGTAGGATTGAACATTAGATATCAGTAAGGATTTGAATTAATTATAAATAAAGCATCAATAAATCCAAAACAAAAAGGCAGATTTGACATAAAATTCAAAATTTTCACTCCTAGACTAAAAATGGCACTGCAAAAGCTAATCTTTATTACCTGATAAGATTTTTAGACGTAATGCGTGGAGCTTTGATTGCAGCTCCGATCAAACTGCTCCCAGTTATGTAAATCCCCCTGTCAAGACCAATGATAAATACCTATCTTTTAGAAAGGATTAAAATTAACAAGTCTATATACATAGGGATATGCTCAGGAGAGTACCAAGCGGCGCCGAGGACTGAGACGCCGATAGCCACGGCGATGCCGATGGCAGAGAATGTGTAGGGAGAGATCGACACCAACGCACGTGACCACGAGCTTGGATCTCCCACCGTGGCGGACCTTGACATTTTTTCTCCTTTGATTATGATTCTGCCTGTCCTCTTTGATGTTAAAGTGATCAGATGGGTCGGATTTGGGAGATATCGGAGGTTCTCTGATCTGATTTCGCGATTTTGTGACGGAAGGGAAAGGAGGGTGCTGGAGATATAACACGTGCTACTTGCTCGTGCGAAAAGAAAAACAGGCAGAAGACCTCAAATTGTCGTGAGCAAAACGGTGACGTATACTTATGGACGCTGGTGTGCAATACTCGGCCGTTTTATTAAAAAAAGAAAAATATCTGAAGCGTAAATATGGACTATAAATATCCATAGATTAGTGAAGAAATATCTTCAATCGCGCATCTTTTATTTCCATTAATCAGATTTATATTTGTTTGCTTCTTTTTTTCTATATTTTGCTGTTGTGTTCTTGATTAATGAGTGAGTACTGAATCTCAGAAATAGAGCTTAGTCTGCCCATGGTAGTATACAAGTAGAAGATGGGTTTTGGTCTCTGTGTCAAAAAATTGAAAGTGTTTTCGGACTTTTTATATGATCAAGAACAAGATGATCTGAGGGCCGTTCTGGTTTCGTAACTGAGTGAGGATGTCGAGGTTGTTTATTTTGACCTTGAGGGTTTTTTTTCCCTCTCTTCTCTAGTTTGATTAGGGTTTTTTCTTGTCTCAAAAAAAAAATCATTTTGGCTGTTACCTTTCTCCCCTATTTCCTTTTTCTTTTTGTTCATAATTTCTTAAAAAGGATATTTTTAGGAGCTTCTTCGGCTTGTTTGTGGTTGCTTTCCATTTCATTTTTCTTTATTTATTTGATTTGACCAGTTAATGATGCTGTGTGTTGAAAATATGAATATATAAACAAGAAGGTTCACTGAAACACTAGAATTTTAGTCACGTTAAGATAGGTTGCTACTTGCGGTACAGTATTGTTCTTTTCCTGATTATGAAGAACATGTCTGCTTTTTTGTTTTCCCATGAAGCTTTGCATGGTCGGTATATGGTATGGATTAAACTTCTATCTGCCAAAAGATGTTAGATTTATTGTAAATTTGAGATCGTTATTAAACCATGCATAAATCAGCTTTTCTTTTTTTTAGCAACTTCCAATCCTTTGAACTTCATAAGCATATAGTTTTTAAAAATATTTACTTGGATTTGTCAATAGTAAACTTTTTGAGTTATATAAAATTTTTCCCCATATTGTCTCGAGAGCTGCAACTCAGGAGGCTTCCAAGATGACAGGATAGGATGCATGAAGCAGCCAAGAGGGAAAAACCTTTTCCTTTTTTTACTCTCTGATATAAACTTTATGCTGCTTATTATCATGTTTCTGATGTCAGCAACAACTAATTTAGGATTTAGCACAGTTGTTGCAGTTTCAAGGAGAAGAGTGCTTGCTAGAATCTCCGTTGTTATGGTATCAAAAGATATTTAGTTACACTGTGGGATGCTGAGGTGGTTAGATTATGTGAAAATGATCTTATTTTAGCCTTCTCTCAAGCTGTTTTTAATGGGAATTGAAAAATGAACTGAAAACTCTATTGATGTGGAAATTGTATTACCATTTTATATGTTATTTTGGCTTATTTGCTATAAAAACACATCATTTTTAATGTAACAAATATATAATGATAAATTTGGAATGTCTGTTTTTCTTTTTATGTATGTGTGGTAATTTTGTGAAAAAATAATATGTAATGCACCCCAAGACCCAAGTATAACTATAATGGCATCATTCTGCCGAAAGTTGAACCTGGTCTATTGCTTGGAAGGCAAGGACGACAGATGCTGAGAAAGGTGAGCATTTTCTTGATAAATTTATAGTTGCATCATTTAAAAAGTGATGAAAAAACGAAATTTTGGCTCCTCAGGACCTCAACTAGTAAGATCTGTAACTAATAAGTCTTGATGACTTGCTTTCTGTTTTTCTAATTCGAATGCTAAAAATCTCCTCTCTCTGGTGACTCTGCCCCTGCCAGACGCCTCCCCACGCGACGCCCAGAATCAACGTCGCTGTCGTTACCACCTACATCGTCGCCGTCACCTCCCAGCACCCCTTCATATGCCGAATAATAGAGTTCCCGTGTTGGGTTTTATAAGATGCAAAATTTTGTTAATTTTAGCTTTCAATTGGATTTGACACCGCGATGTTCAATTACTATATTTTTGTTCAAATTGGGATTTTTTTTAGGCACACTCAGCATATTAGGACCAAATGGGAGTGACAGAATTCTCTCCATAATTTATTTTGCTTTTCTTCATGTTCTTCTTGCAGTCAGAGTTTGCCCTTTTAATTATATTGGTTATCAATTCTTAACTAGGCATCTTTATTGTGGGTGTGTCTTGTGACAACATATAAAATAATATAAATAAATAAATGTGAATAAAAATAATAAGTAAAAATAATATAAATAATTTACTATAATTTATCTTTTAATTTGAATTACGTGCACAAGATAAATTTCAAATATTTTTTTTTACTAATAAAAATTAATGGATGCTAAAAAAGAGTTTTTTTAGACATCAATTAGAGGTTATATAATAATTTTGAGATAAATTCAAAAATAATAACATATAAGTATTTTCCAAAAAAATTCTAAAATATTTTTCTTATTATTTTTTTCACTTCTTTTTTTTAGAAAAATTTTAAAAGTCTAACTCTCTTATCAGACTATATATAATCTCTCAATCTCAATTGAATGAAGAGATTGTTATGACATTCTCCTAAATTTGCATTGTCTTTTATAGGCAAAGTTGAATGTTAAAATTCAACATAATTGGTCTCCATTTGGATTTTGATAGCATCTCAAATCTGACTTTAATTTTTTTAATTAATTAATGGGGCTCACATGTAGAGAGATTCATTACCAAAAATTTTCAACAAATTTATTGTTTATTACTGACATAACAAATCTCCCCCTCCTAATAACATGGGGGCTTCACTATTTCAACAACTAATTAACAAAATTCAAAATATGATGTTAATAGAATTTTCCTATATGAATCTTTTCTATTTGTAGTAATTTCTTTTTTATCACATATCTGATCTAGTGATACCTTCTATCAATATGATTTGATCTCAAATAAAATGAGACATTCTTTTTAAGATCGACAGCATTATGATTTTCACAAAATAATTGATATGTCTTACTGCAATCCAATTTATTTAAGAAATTTTTTATTTATAGCAATTATTTACATACTTATATTGCTACAATAAATTATGCTTCAGTAGTAAATAGTGCAACACACTTCTGTAATTTTGATTGTCATGATACAACTCATCATATAAAAGTAATCAGGTATCCGAACGTAAATTTTCTCGAGTTGACATCATTAATCATATATGCATCTGTGTATATAACCAACACATATTTGATATCTCCAAAATATAAATATAATTTGGAAGTATCTCGAATATACCTAATAATCTACTTTACTGCAGTCTAATGTTACTTTCCATGATTTAAAATGAATTTGCTTAATACTTTAACTCCATGAGCAATATTTGGTCCTGTGCACGTCATAACATACATAGAGTTTCAACTGCTAAAACATATAAAACCTTATCCATCTAATCATTCTTTCGTCTGTAGAAGGACTATATTTGGAACTTATCTTAAAGTGATTAAACAATATGACAACTAATCGTTTCAGCTTTGTCTATTTTAAATCTTTAAAATACTTTCTCAATGTATTTTTCTTGTAACAGATATAATTTCTTGGTGCTCCTACCTCTAATAATTTTCATGCCACGAAAAAATCTATTTTGTTGGTCTTAAGTCTTTCATGGAAAAATACTTGCTCAGCTGCTTTTTCAAGTTATTAATTCTAGAAACATTTTGTCCAACAATCAACATATCATCCACATAGAGCAAAAAAATAATGAAATCTTCATTAAAGAATTTATGCACAAAAACACAATGATCTAAAGTAGTCTTCTCATAGTCTTGCTCTCCCATAACAGACTCAAACTTCTTATATTATTGTCTTGGTATCTGTTTCAAGTCATAGAAACTTTTCTTTAATCTACAAATATAATTCTTTTTTTTCTTATGCTTGAAACTTTCTGGTTATTCCATGTATATCTTTTCTTCCAAATCATCATGTAGGAAGGTAGTTTTGATATTCATTTATTCGCCCTTCAGGTCAAAACTTGATGCTAATCCCAACACTATATGGATGAATGTCATTTTGACAATTGGTGAAAAAATCTCATTAAAGTCAATCCTTTAACCACCAATCTAGCTTTGAATTTCGGATGAGAACTGTTCTCTTCATGCCTGATTTTGAACACATTTATTTTTCAAAACTCTCTTGACTTTTGGTAGCTTTACTAGTTCATAAGTTTTGTTCTCATGCAAGGATTTCATTTCATGTTGCATGGCTTCAACCCATATATGTCTGTGCTCATCAACTATAGCTTCTTCAAAACTTTTTAGTTCTCCCCTATCAGTGAGTAGTACATACTTATTTTTTTTGATATCTTGTAGACAATTGTCTTGTTCTATTGCTCATTATCAAAAGAACTGGAGATGACACAGGTGATGGTTGATGATGAACATCATCATCTCCAACATTATCCTTTGGTTATTAATGAGAGCATTATCTTCTTCAAATAGATCAATATGATTTTCATCCTCAACTTGTATCGGCACCAGTGTTCGAGGAATCAATTTCAAATCTGTTGAGTTACCATTAGAGTCAACAACATCATACTTTTTTATCTTGAAAATATCTTCTCAACGAAATAACATCACGACTTTTGACAAGTTTCTTCTCCACTGGATAATAAAATCTTTAGCCAAGTTGATATTTGTCATAACCAATAAAAATATATTGTTGTGTTTTTGACATCAAGTTTGGATCTCTCGTCTTTTGGAATGTACATAAAAATATTGCAACCAAATACTCGTAGATGATAATAGAAAATATCCTTTCCTAACTATATTTTCTCTAGAACATCTAGCTTTAGAGGGATACAAAGTGAGAGATTTAACATGTACACAGCCGTAAGTAAAGTTCACCCCAAAATATTTTAGGTGACTTTGCATGTGAGAGTAAACATCTGATTATCTCTATCAAAGTTTTGTTCATCCTCTCAGCTATACCATTCAATTGTGATATTTTTGGAAGCATTGTTTAATGCCGAATATCATACTCTTTGCAGTAGGCATCAAACATATTCGACATTAAACGGTCTAATGTATTTTTCACTGTTGTATGTTCGGATCCACTTTAACTTCTTTTCAGTCTATCTCTCAACTGAGGTATGAAATTCTTTAAAAATATTCAACACCTAATCTTTTATCTTTAAAGTATACATTTACGTCTTCCTCAAGTAGTTATCAATGAAAGTCACAAAGTATTAAGCACAACCTAATGACTTTGACATAGGCCCATATAAATCTGAATGAATCATATCTAGCACATTCTTCATTATGGAAGTAGGGAAACTTTTGAAAGCAACTTTATTTTGCTTACCTACTAAACAGTCAGCACATTTCTTCTAATGTACTTCATCAATTTCAGGTAATATCTTCTTCCTAACCATGGTGATCATTTCTTTCTCACTCATGCGGTTGAGTCTTTTGTGTCATAATTCAACAATATTGTTTTTCTCAATAGCACTCACATTATTATTGGAGACATTTGCATGCATTACATACAAAGTAACATACTTAGTGCCTCTGGCTACCACTAAGGAATCTTTGATGAGCTTCCATTGGTTATTGAAAAATGTACTGTAAAAATTTGCATCATCTAGTATTTCTGTAGAGATTAAGTTTTGGCGAATATATAAAATATGTTTGATATCTCTTAGGACTAATTTGGTACCATTCACAATTTCTAGAAAAATATCTCATATGCCAATAACCTTTGATAGATTATCATTTTTATCTTCACAGTGCCAAAATCTCCTACTGTGTAAGATGAGAAGAATTCTTTATGAGACAACATGAATGGTAGCGACACTATCAATTATCCAATTGGTTTTGTAGGATATAAAATTGATAGTATTGTCACAAACGATATTGATTTCGTTCATGGTATTTGTCACGTCATCATCATTGCTGTCATCTCATTTTACTTTCTTGCCTTTTTATTCCTTCTTGAACTTTCGACAGTATTTTTTAATATGATCTTTTTTTGCAGTAATGACATTCAATATTGACATATCTGTTTGACTTACCTTTGTTCTTTCCTCTAGGCATTTATTTCCAAGATTGACTCATTCCACTAGAATCGTTAACCAAAACATCTGGTTGTCATAAAGAAAATGAGTTCTGAGATCTCATTCTCATTTCTTCATTTAGGATACTGCTTTTAACATACTACATATTAACTACACCATTAGGTGCAGTGTTAGTAATTGAAATATTTAAAATCTCCTACGATTCTGGCAGAAAGCTCAATATTAACAAAGCAAAAACTTCATCATCCAGATTTATGTTCATTCTAGATAGTTGGTCCATAATCTCTTACATCTCACTTAAATGGTTGACTATAGAAGTCATTTTATTATATCTCAGTTGCGTCAACTTTGTCAAATAAAATAATTTATTATTGTCAATTTTTTGACTCATACAACTGTTCAATTTTATTCCATAGTATTTGGGCATTAATCTCATTGTTGATGTAATTGTACACATTGTATTCGACAAACTGTTGGATATAGTTACACATCTACTTGTGCTCAAATTTCCACTCCTTATCTATTTTGTATCGGGTTTAGTAGTAGTAAAAACTGATAAATGCATTTTTATCACAAATAGGAGATCCTTCATTTTTGTTTTTCCATATATGGTAATTTGTGTCATTTAAGCTGATCATCTTAATATCATTTATCTCCATTAAAAAAATATAAATTATCTCAGCTGATAGTAATCAAGTAAAATATTTTATGATATGAAAGATCAGTCAATACTACAATCAAAGAGCATACTAAGAATTTTATAGGACTGACAGATTGACTTTGATACCACTTGTTGGGTGCTGCGTCTAAAACAACACAAATAAATGTGAATAAAAATAATACTATCAATCTAACGTGTTTCACCTTTTAATTTGTGCTAAGTCCACTAGACAAATTTTGAATATTTTTTCTTTTAGTAATAAAAATTAATGGGTGCAAAAATAGAGTTTTTCCTAAACACATGCTACAGGTTATACAATAATTTTGAGATAAACCTAAAAATAGTGACACACAAGTGTTTTCCAAAAAAAATACGCCCAAAATATTTTTTCCACTATTTTTATCGCTCTCATTTTTGGAAAATTCAAAAATTCTAATTCTCTTATCAGAGTCATCTCTAATATCTTAATTAAATAAAGATATTGTTGTGCCATTCTTCTAAATTTGTACTACCTTTTAAAGGAAAAGTTGAATGCTAAAATTCAACATAATCACCACCACTTGGATTTTGGAATCACCTCAAATCTTACTTAAATTTTTTTAATTAATTAGTAGGGCGCATATGTGGAATGATTCATTACCAAAAAATTTCAATAAATTTGTTGTCCATCACCGACACAACAATGTGGCTATAAGTTAAGTATAGAGGATTCCAATATGTGCCGGGTCATCTGCTTTTTGAGAAATGTCGGTATACTGGTTATCAATTCTAATTAGGCATCTTTATTGTGGCTTTGTGGCTATAAGGCAAGTATACAGAATTCCAATATGTGCTGGGACATCTAGACATGTTATATATGCCTTAGATTTTTACTTGTATAGTCAGTGTCAGTGGTGATACTTAATTTGTAATGTTGAACAAATTAAATTTATATGTTACATATATTTTTGGGTGTCACTTCTTTGCTACGTTCATTAATATAAAGAATGAGCTGATCATAAAAAGATTGTTTTTTTTTTACTTATATCATATCATCTAATTGTCATAAATTGATAAATGTCCGATCCTAGTTGTTGTCGACCCTATATGCAAACTTTCAATTGTAAATTGACAAAATTTATTCATCAAAACTTTGCTAATGACATAGTGCTTGTATTTACTTTTCAGTTTGATTCACAGATTTCGAACTATGACTTATTTGTGACTGGTAATGAAGTATTTACATAATAGTGAATAATGTTATTAGAAACCAAAGTTTCCAGCAATAGATATTTGCAACTTGTAAAGCTCTAGAGCCATCATCAAGAGGTTAAGGTAATTAAGATTCTGGTTAAGTTAATGAATAGATGACTTACATTTACCTGCAAGTATGTTGGGATGCTCCTTGATCTTGTATGAGGAAATTTTAATATGATTTATCCTGGCATTATACAGAAAATAACTCAACATTGACTTTACTCAGCATATTTATCAAGTCTTCATTTATATCATTTAGGATTTAGTTCCAAACACAAGTGCTCAATTTGTAATCGCAAGAATATTGATTACCAGCACAAATTATTTGGGTTAGCTTGTCTGAGTGACTTTGACAACCGTATCTATTGAAATGTAACATTTCCCCTAAAACTTACTTTGACAATTTTGAGACTTTGTCAACAAGGGCTATTATTATAATAATGTCATCAATACAATATGAGAGCTCTTTCTTAATCTCCAGAATATATCAATTTTCAATGAGGAATTCAAAGTTTGCTTTTAGGTGTTTTATTGTAGTTATATGTGGTATTTAGTACTGCTTAAATGACAGACCATACTGATTGTGATGAAAACTTGAACAATATAGAAAAGAAAAAAAAATTAATTAACCTTGTTTTCATGATTCTCTGTAAGTTTAATTGTTGAGATTTTCTTCAAGAATAACTGGATGCACACTTTTTATTATGTCCTCTTTTGCCCAGTTCAATTGATTTCATTTTTTGCATTGTAATTTGTAGAGGTGTGGCCTAATTGCAGTTTATATGCTTCTTCAGTTACTATAATCCGTATCATTGTGTTATTGTGTATTTCCGAGGCATAGATGGAAGGTTAAAGAAAGGTGACGGGATTTATTTTTAGCTAGTTAGAAAGTGAGTCCTTTCGTCATAATCATTCAATTCTTATGACTTGTATATATGTTATTCTTCTCTATGTATATATATTATTTCTCTCAACTGTTTTATTTGCTTGAAAGTGTTTGGAATTTCTGTTGGGTGTAGAAAAAATATGTTTAATTTTTTTATTTAATTATCTGATTTTCTGAATTTTTTTCAAATTTGTTTTTGAGAAAAACATGTATTTATTTGTTCATTTCAAAAGCTGTTTTTAAAACTCAAAAAAATTAAAAATATTTTTTTTTACAATAGCATTTTTTCCAAACTCAATTCCAAATAAACCATTTATTTGAACACTAGACATTTATTTGGAACACCTGTTAATGAGTTGGTGAGTTTAGAATGATCTGACTCATGTCTACCCTTTGCTTAATAATATTTTTATTGTCACATAACATGATTACTTTGCTGATGAAATTGGAGTTTTATCTCCAAATCTGTTGCAAGTGGAAGAATTATATGCGGGTAAAGTAAGGCAGTATTTGCCAATACAAATTAATCTGTCACTAAATTGATCAAGTCACATAGCAGCGGATTTTTTGTCGCATATTCTAGTGTCTTTCAATCGCTGCATGATTGCCTTACTAGTGACATAATATACGTCGTTAATTTCTCTCTAACGTAAGCGATGGATTGCATTTCCGTTGCTACTAGTTTTTGCGAGGAGCAAATTTGACAAAATTTAGCTTTTATGTGAATCCATCAACGAATTTCTTCATTTTAGCTATGAATTTTTGCATCACTAAATGATATTTTTTGTATAGTGATAAGAAAAGTGAAATAACATGAGATGATACATTAATTTGACTGTCGCATTTGTTAATCAAATGTAGCCAAAAGTTGTAGATCGTAAAAAGTATAAATATTTTAAAATAATTCATTTTTTTATGAAAAAATATAATTCATCGACGTGCCCTTTAAATATATATATATTACTTCATTCTTATTATTACCTTATTGTAATATTAATCTAGATACAAATCGTATGATTTTCTTGTAGGATTTATATATGTTTAGATCGAGTAAAATACCTAAATTAATTATGGTTATTTCTCTTTTAATGTGTCTTAGTATAATGTATCTAAATTCTAGACTGTCGCTGTAGGAAAATAATTGATTAACAACTGCCAACAAACATATTTTGATGTGAATTCCTTCGGGACAAAAGATACAGTTGTGGCAAATTGCTATCACGTTAACTGATCAGATACTGATAGCTTATGCGTTGTTAGTGTTAGCTAATGAATAAT
Organism: Triadica sebifera; assembly: GCA_023653625.1. NCBI lineage: Eukaryota > Viridiplantae > Streptophyta > Magnoliopsida > Malpighiales > Euphorbiaceae > Triadica > Triadica sebifera. The sequence goes on along the minus strand of CM042910.1, from coordinate 26,449,786 downwards.
GCCGGCAAAATATAAATTAAAAATTAATGCCAGAATTTTCTACCGCTATATAATTTTTTTTTCATATATATGTATACTTATTATGATTTAAGTAAGAGAATTTATTATGAGATGAGAGTACGTATCTGAAATTTTCTGTGGATATTAAACAATTAGGTTGTATTAGCTCCTTTATGAGTAAGGATGCTGGGCATGCAATTAATTTGGATTATGGGTCTTCCAAATTAATTATTTTCATTAACAATCATTATGTCACTACCCATTAATGAAGAATTTAAGAAATGTGTATGTCATTTGCCATATATATATATATATATATATATATATATATATATATATATATATATATATATATATATATATTTTATAGTTGTTAGTTGCCTGGTAGCAGGAATTGCGGCAATTAATTATATATTAATACTTAGTAGTTACATGGATAATCCATTCAACTGTATATCACTGTGTCACGATGTTGAAGCCATGAACTCTGCCCACCCACATTTATGCAAATGAATAAATGATGCTCAGAAAGTCAAGAAACAGCTACTTCATCCATTTATGAAAAACTCCCTTTATCTTTATATTAATGAATAGATAAATGCTATTAATATTTTTTTATATATTTTCTGTCATATATTTTTTAATGTAAAAAGTACATATATCTTTTTTTTTTTATAAAATATTGGTTTCTATTATAAAAATTAATTGTATTTTATAAATGAAGAGACATATTTTTATTATATTATAAGTGCATAGTAAAAATTATATGAGAAAGTATTGCTACCAGAAAGATAAATATGATAAGAAAAACAATTAACTTTTTCTTTCTTTTTTTTAAAGAATTCACTTAAGTTTTGGATTCAACGTCTCAAGGTTGTCACCATACTAACCGCTAATAACCTGTTTGTTTCAATTAAAAATGGCCCAAAAATGTAAAAGAGAATGATACATTCCCTTTTTTAATGTTTAGTTCAATAAAATTAGCTCAGGAATGAGAATCAATCATTCTATTGCATATCCTGCTTAATAAAAGATCCTACTTTTTTTTTCCTCTCCATTCAAATTTGAGATTAATCGACAGTCCTCACCACGCAGCCGCCTCCAATCAATGCTCCATCTCCATCTATAGTATACACATCAATTACTAGCATGGCAGCAAGGACCGACTTCTGCCACTATCCCAACTCTGGTCATTGTCTTATATTCTTAAGGTGAAGTCGGCCCTCTTATTTCCATCTCTCCTCTTCACTTACGGATTTCTTTGTTAAACTCTCATTATAATTGCAATTGTTTACTAATTTCTTGCATGGCAAAATTTTTCTATTTGATTTGTATTTTTTCAATTGAAGTGCATAAAAATTTCAACATATATACATTTTTTATTGGAAATTTAAATGCGAGTGATTGAATTGATTTTTAGGTCATAAGAAAAGAGATTTTTGTGTTTATATGATTGAGGAGAAAGTTTGAGATTAAATGATGAGCAAGTGACGCCTGCTTGTAATTCATTGTTGACATTTGTGCTCTAAAATTGAGTTGAAAATATAAGTAATTTAAATCTTTAACAAAAAATTTAGCTAAAGGCATGAAACGACTCCAATTTTAATGAAAAGAAGAGGAGAAAGTTTGTGGAATAGATTGGTCAAGATATCTCATATCTGATCTTAAAGATGGTAGTTGGATCCGCCTCAACGATTTTTTTTATGATTTTTATCCTTGACCTTGATCTCAAAATTTTTTGTGTTGGAAACGAGGCATACATTCTCTGATCCAACCCAAATATATATATATATATATATATAAAATTATTATTATTATTTATATTTTAACATAATTAATATTTTTAAAAAATATAATATAATACTCATTTAAAGTAAAAAATATTTTTATTTAAATAATTAAATAATTAACTAATTAATTAAAATAAAAAATATTTTTTATATTTAAATAAAATACATTTTTTTAATAAAAATAAGGGATCAAAGATAAAAAGTTTTCTTCAATGGGACCCAGGAACAGAGCAGAGATTCGGGGTTGGAAACGAGGAATTCCACTCCAAACCCTGCCCTATTGCTATTCCTATTTGATATATTCTATTATCAACATGTCAACCTTGTTTATTTTGCTTAACTTATTTGTAGGAGTAGATATATTGGTAGCTAAATTTTCAGAAGAAGATGATAATTGATTATTTGTGGAACTTTGATTTCATGCACAATTTATAGGCTTTTGTATAAATATAACTATTAAAGATGGAAAATTTCAATTATAGATTGAAAATTTTCTATCTAAATCATATTCATGCATAGGGTGATGTATGAACCGAGCTAATAATACATTGCAATGAAAATTAACTTTAAATAAGCAAATTTAAAATTGAATGCATATAAACCGTATTTATAAATTAGAAAATCATGACCTTAAGGATTAAAATCAAAATAGAAGGGCACATTAACTTAGCTATAGAAAAGATGTTAGAACAAAAATGTGGCATTTGCAGTTTCTTAATTAATAATATCATTGAGGCAGAGTCATTAACTTGCTTAATTGTATGTTATTGAAAAGTTGGTAGAATAATGTAAACCATAGACAACAAACAAGAATCTCAAAGTGTCACCATATTCCATTCATCAAGTGTGGCCATTAATAAGTAAATAGAAGCTAATATTAACATATTTAAGTACCATTATAACTAGGATGATCTTTCTACTTGAAGTATAAATTCATTTACTTATTTCTTTCTTTTATTTATTTATTTTTGGAATATGAGTCTTAAATTAAGATCAAGTTCTTAAAGATATTTCATTCATATCTCAATTTTTTTCCTTTGTTTTCCTCATCCAAAAGATTTAAAGAAGTATAATCAAATGATTTTTGAATCGTGGATAGGTCAATACACTATTGAGTATATATTCTCTTAAATATTTCTCTTGATACCCTCATGATTTCTTCTGTTAATAATTTGTAGACTCTATCTCTGGCCATTGTCCAAGTGTAGAAGCTATGCTTGATTTTCCGTCTTTTAATTTTTCAAATTGAATCAATTGGTGCAATTTCTTTCTTCAAAAAGATATTAGCAATTGAGCAACAAAAACATCTAAACATGATTCAAATGCTCATATTGGGATCTATCTCTTCGAGTATAATTTTAATTTGTCCTCAACTGAGAATCCATCCAAACAAAAAAATATAAAATTCAGAAGAAGTGTAGGTACCAATGCAGCTTGCAGCATTGGGATGCGAGTATAAGATGAGACATAGGTGCTACTGAACCTGATATGTGTTTAATTTTCATAATATATATTGTTGTCTTAATGCCAATAGACATGTTGCTTATGACATGTTACTTGTTACATAACTTGATTAAGAGACATATGCCAATAAATGTGGAAAACACTTATAAAGAAGAATATATAGAAGATGATGATAGTGATGGTGAAAATTAAATGGAGTTCATCTCAACAATTCAAATATTTGATCATTGGACTAATTTCAAAAACTCACTTGTGCAACAAATGTTTAATAATCAAAGAGTTTGCTTTAATAGATTATAGTCTATTATAAATTTAGAAAGTTTATTTCATGCATCTCATTCTCTTCTACTTTTACTTGATTGTAAGAGCTAATTATATGATTGTGACTTTGATTATTAATTATTTGAAATGATGCTTTATATTCCTTGTCAATTTGATATTTGTATTTGTATTTACTTTATTTTATATTAATTATAATCTTAAAAGATTGCTAGGATGGATTCTATTAGAAATAGCCAACTGGTTTATGATAGAAGGAAAAACAAAAGGGTTTGTACTGCTGAAGAGGATTACATTTTGATAAAATGCCTATAACAAATGGCTAAATATAAATAAGACAATACTTGAAAAAATGGCTACTTGATATGAGTTAAAGAATTGATGAATGAAAAATTTCTTCATGTGGATTGAGAGCTAATCCATATATTGATTCGAGGTAGAAAACTATGAGAATAATGCACATTGCTCCATATTGTGTCAAACTTTGTGCTATATTTTGTTGAATATTTTAGTATTTGTAATATGTGTTTTGTAGTAAATTTTGATTTAATTTGATATTTATCTATGATTTTTATCTATATAGGTAGTAGAGTGGCAAAAGAGGCGAGAAAAGATGGTTTGGAAGCAAAGAAGGTATATTCAAGCTTGAATAGATGATGGTGAAATGATTCAAGGTGTTTTGAGACATTTTAGATGGTGCTTGTTGTGTGCAAGTGAGGAAGAGATGAAGAGAAATCTTTTATCATGCACACGAAAGTGGTGTCGCAAGCACGCGAGGCTGGACTACAAGAGGGACCCTTATTGTCATGTATGCGATGCCTTTGAAGCCTACTGTTGTGCACACAAAAAGTCCTTTGCGTGCGCGAAGCGCCCTGTTTCTACAAAATCACTAGATAAATTTCAAGTCCGAATTTTTACATCTGCTTTGGGATTTTTGGATATTTTTAAAAGGTTATTAATACATTTTATGAGGTAGTCATTGAGTAGGACTCTAAGGGGTATATATTTTATCTTTTTGTTAAGAATTAGGTTAAGCGACATAAGAGAGAAATATCATTCGTATTTATTTCTACAATCCTTGTGTGTATAAAAGAGCTCTTGGCATATAAGCTTCATTCCAACAGATTGAGTCTTTTCTTTTAAAGCTATTTTGCTATTTGAAAACTGATTTTCCTGGAGTTTGAAGGATTGAAGACCTACCACTTTTAGAGTTTCAAAATTTATTAGTTAAAGGAAGTTTTATGATTTTTATTTATTCATTAGTTCTGCTATAATGTTTGGTTTAGAGTTTATTATTGATATGATGTTTATAATTTCGATGTTAGGCTAAACTTTCAAAATGTGTTCAGTTAGCAACTCCAATTTTGTATGAACTTCAATTAATTTTTATGAAATGAATCATTATTTTCTTTTTAATTCAATTGCACTTATTTAATTTTTAGTTTAATGGTTGATTGACTACTAATTATTAAATTGACAATGAAAACTTAGGGTTTAGTTATTAAAAATATAATATATAATCTAATCTAAAATTTGGATTGAATATTGATTAATTCATTGGTTTGATTAGTTAGTGTATAAGGCAATTACTAGGGATAATAATAATTCGTTGAACTTAGTCGTTCGGAGGTAAATACAAAGTTGGGGGATGCATAACTGATCGCCTACTTCATCTCATTAATCTTATTCTTAAGATATTATTTGAATTTTAATTTTAATAATTTTAGTTCCATTAGTCTAATATAAAGATTGATTCAAACGTGATTAGAGTTTTTCATTTAGTTTTGTGTTAGTTGGTAATTGAATTTGTTAGGAATTTAAACTAGTAGTTCCATAAGAGATATCAAGGGTACATTTGCTGGTATTGCATCGGTTCATACACTTGCATGTTAAATTTATGAATTTCACTCCACTTAGTCTTAGAAGACAATATGTGACGAATTTTCTTTATGGTTCTCATACAGTCTCTACAGTATGACATATTTACAATGATAATATCTAGTATTTTACTTAAACTTGGGTTATATTATATTTGATAAGTTTCTAGTACTTATTTGGAGTTGTACTTTTATTTTTATTTTTGGATATTATTATAACTGATAACTTTTTGGTCTTTTACTTGAATTTATAATTTTATTTGCATTGGATAATATTGTGTTTGATAATTTTCTAGTTTTTTTATTTAAATTTGCAATTTCATTTTTTTTGTTCGGTATCATTAAAATTTTACTGTTGTTATTTTTAATAATTTATAAATTCATAAATTAATATAATTATTTTTTATTATTATAATTTTTCAAAATTATATATATATATTAAAAATAAATTTAAAAAAAATTGATTCTCATTTCCATTATAATGTTTAATCAAATATGTGTAAGTAAAATTTCATTCATATTTCTTAATAAATAAAAAAGAACTAAACAACATGTTAAAATTAACCATTCCCCTCCGTTCTCATTCTTCAACCAAACTGAGTCTTAAAACAATTACTAAACTTTGATTATATTATATTAGTTTTTTTAAGGTACGTAATTAAACTAGACAAAATCTCTGAGATATGCCATTCCAACAATGTCCTCTATTATGATTGGAGCTAAACCTTATCAAGAACCAATTATAAGGCAAATTTATCAATACCCAAGTAACCCAACGGGCAGGAGATAGCAAAAGTTGTTCATTTAATTCAAGGAATGGGCCAGCCGGTCTTGGGGCAGTTCATCAATTTATTAATCAGATATTCAATTTATGGATTTGCTTTCTCCTTTCCCCTTCCCCGCCGGCGGCTCAATGGACAGAATTTTAAGAGTACTCGATTAATTATTCGACCGTAATCAAACAAATTAAGATAATGAATAAATGTGTTTGGAAACAAGTTTGGATATACTTGTGCCGGGTATGGGTACTGTTAGGGGTAGTTCGTTTTTCAACTTCTCCGTTTATGTTCTCCTTTCCCCACACTCAGCCCCCGAAGATATTCGATCCTATAATATATACGACTCTAATGAGATGGATTAAAATATATATAGTGAATTTATGTGTTTGGGACGGATTTATATAACAATTATAATACATGTATCGAGTTATATCGGATATAAAGATATAGATACCCGTTATTCTATATTTACTATATTAAATGGGATAATTTATTTTTTTCAAATTTAAAATTTTATTTTATTTATTGTGCTTTAATGAATTTTAATTATATATTGATTTATTAAAATACTTATTTAATTGGGTTTTATATGAATTTAATTTTAATTTATATATATTTTTTATTATTTTTGAATAATTATTAGTAAATAGGTATTATAATTTCTTGTAATACTAATCAAGTTTGAAACGTGTCCAAATAATACAAAAACGAATTGGGAAGGATAGAGTTCGGAAACTTCAATTTTAGAAGAGTTTGAATTCAAACGAGATTTTTTTTTGGTAATGAATACTCTAGTGGTTGAGGTTAAAAGGGTGTGTGGGACGCACCACCAATGAATACAACTACTGTGGGGTCCTAATTTTCTTTTAACAGTTTGATATCCTAATTATGCACGACAGTGCCACCATTTGCAGTCCATTCATTTACGATCGCACTCACGAAAAATACATAATTTATTATATACAAGAAGAAAAAGGAGCCTACTAGATTTGTCATAATCGAAGGATTAGTGTTAGGGATAGATTTTTTTTTTCCTTTTGAGTCCGCTCAAAATGGGTTGTTTTTTTTAAATATTTTTTTTTTCTGACTTTGAATTTTTTTTGTATCAGTAACTAGATGGAGATGGTATATATATATTTTCCTTCCGATTTCTATTCCAAAAATATATTTATATATTTTTATTATTTATATTTTAATATAATTAATATTTTAAAAAATAATAAAATAATATTTATTTTAAGTAAAAAATATATTTTTTAAAAAATTATATAATTAACTAATTAATTAAAATTAAAAAATAATTTTAATATTAAAATAAAATAAAAAATAAAATTTGGGAATCAGGGTGGAATCGGAGATCCAAAATTTTTTTTTTTTTGAGATTCAGGGCGGAATAGGGTACGAGACAGAGTGTCGGGATCGGAAACAGAGACGGAAAATTCAGCTCCGAACTCGCACACTGCCATTCCTAATTAGTGTTATTCTCAAGCATTTGAGCAGAATTTTAGTAGCATATCTATAAATGTGAAAAGAATGATCTTGCATAATAGAAGCAATTGCATATGATCTTAACTGTTGATGGTGGTTGTATATATATATATTAAGAGCATGAAATAATTTCTTAAGAGTCCCCAAAATAGTTTATTGAAATTAAATGAAATTCAATAACATATATTTCAAGCTGAAAAACTAGCTTTTGGGACTGATTTCTCATATCATTTATGATCATTTAATGTCTTAAGCGACCACTTGAAATCTTTTAATGGCACGTTGGGTCCGATTAGTATTTCAGCGACTAGTGTGAGTTCCCCCGCGCTAAGTCTTTAGGATTAGTTTATAAATACGGTCACTTTTATAAATTGAGATATGACCGGCCGGCATATATATATATATATATATATATATATATAACTATATGGTTATGGCTTCATTGATACACATTATAATTTTTAGTGTTAAAAAGTATTAAATATTTATAATTATTGTAGAACTAATTAAGACCATTAAATTTTTTTATTTAACTGTTAAATAAATAGTACATAATGAAATTATAACATTAAAACATATATATATATATATATATATATATATATATATATATATATATGTTTAATTTTAACGTGGAAGTATAAGATGGGCAGTCAATAAACTTCATCTGATTATTTTGTTCTTTTTGATTTATTGTAAGAAAGAATAATTATATCATTTCTTTACTCAGAGAAGTTAATTAAACATTAATCATTTGAAAAGATTTAATAGGAAAACAATTAGAACTTATTTGGTAATGCATTTAGAAAAAAATGTTTTTCGATAAAAAATTATTTTTAATTTTTTCAAGTCTTGAAAACTATTTTTAAAAAAAATAGATAAATAAATAATTTTATTGTAAGTATATTTAAGAAAAATAATTTAATTATAAAAAACTAAAAAAAAATCAATTAATTAGATAAAAAAATTAAAAATATATTTGGTTGACACTCATCAGCATTTTTATACACCAATTGAAAATGTAATCTAAAATAATAAAATAAAATACGGAGAATTTCACCCATACGTTTGGATTTCTCTTCGAGTTCTTGCATTTAACATACGTTGAAAATGTCAATGTCTCGTACAAATATTCCTGTATATAGTTAATTTGATATAATAAAATAAAAGAATGCGTGATGGAGAACCATGCAGTATGACTATATACCAGCTACTTGCAAGATATTAAAGATGAATCATGGAGCTGCTTCAGCTCAAGAATTTAATTTCCTGATCCAATTGTAATTCTTTGATCATATATACTATATAGCAGCCAATACATAATACAATATAGGAATTAAATAAGCTGGAAAGAAAGATGGAGATTAGTGATGTGTGTAGAGTGAGTAGCGATGGACATATGGGCAGTTTCAGAAGTTGGAGAAGCAATACAACCATGGAAGTGTTCTCTAGATCTTCTCTCCATGATCATGAAGACGACGAAGAAGCTCTGAAATGGGCTGCTTTGGAGAAATTGCCTACTTATTTACGTGTAAAAAGAGGTATACTTAATGCAAAAGAGATTGATATCCATAGCCTTGGTTTAGTCGAGAGAAAGAATCTGGTGGGGAGGCTAGTCAAGATTGCTGAGGAGGATAATGAGAAATTCTTGTTCAAGCTTAGAGACCGCATGGAGAGGTTTGTCTTTTTCTTTTTCTTTATTTTTTTAAGCCATAAATATATAGAGATTTAGTTATTATGTCATTTTTTTTCTTAAAAATAACAGAGTTGGACTTGATATGCCTACCATTGAAGTGCGATTCGAGCATGTAAATGTTGAAGCACAAGCTTATATTGGAAGTAGAGCATTGCCTACAATCTTCAACTTCTCCACTAATTTATTAGAGGTGAATATTTCTTCAATCTATTAACTGTAGAAAGTTGTTAATTAATATATATATATTCTCTTTTAACCTTGATTTTCTTTGTCTTTAATCTCATATTTATTAGGGTTATTTATAACTTATTAACCTCTCCATCCTTAAAATCTGATTTTAATATTAGATTTGAAATTCCTAATATGATATCTTGGTCTTCTCTCTTTTTGAATTCTCTAACAATTTGTAACCTTTTGAAAGGAATTCTTGAATTATCTTCACTTACTCCCGACAAGAAAGAAACCATTACCAATTCTTCATGATGTTAGTGGAATCATCAAGCCTCGAAGGTACGTACATGAGTGAAACTATGGAAAATTGTTTGCCTGAATTATATATATATATCCACTAATTCATTTACATTAACCTAAGTCAATACATAATAATGCATAAAATAAAACGTATTTTATACTTTAAAATGTGAAACTGATAGTAAAAACTTTATTTATTTATTTTTTTCACGCATTGAAGTGGGTTCAATTCATAATGAAAATATACAGACGACAACATAACTTTGCAGTAATTTGTATTGAGAGTTGATTTCTGGGTTAAATGATTAATTATACAAAGTTTTGCAGGATGACTTTGCTTTTAGGCCCGCCAAGCTCTGGCAAGACTACCTTACTGCTTGCTTTGGCTGGAAAACTTGGTAAAGATTTGAAGGTAAAATTAATGAAAGAGGGTTACAATCTAATATCAAGTTATGAACTAATTAATTACCTAGCTTCTGGGGTTTTGATCTGATAAAGGATAATTTGATGAAATTCTAGTTTACAGGAAATGTTACTTATAATGGGCATGGAATGGATGAGTTTGTACCACAAAGAACATCGGCATATATAAGTCAGTATGATCTTCACATCGGAGAAATGACTGTCAGAGAAACTTTGGCTTTTTCTGCAAGATGTCAAGGGGTCGGACCTCGTTATGGTCTGCTCAATTAATGCTACTGTTTCAATATTATTATTATTTTTAATTCTTGATTTAATTTTATCTAAACCAATAATATATACTATATATAACAATCGAATCGAACCTTATTTTATAAAAGCAAAACATGCTTTTGCATATAATTTATTAATTTTTTAAACAATTATTTTAATAGTCATTCGATTCAAGGTTGATAGAATAAATAAAATAATATTATTATTTTACACATTAGGTTCATGAATTGCCATTTTCTTTATTGAGTTTATTTATTTATTTATTTTTAACTCAATATGGAGTAAAATGAATGTTTAAGGACTTATTCAGTTGAGGTCGAGAATTAACTAATTATATTTTTTTCTTTTAGAAATATCAAATTAATTGTTAAATATACTTTTTATACAACAAAAATTATTGATTTGATTCCTAAATATAAATAAAAATAAAATTTATAGAAGAATTTTCTTATCTTTCCTGTGATATGTTAATGGGAAAAGGTTTTATCTTACTAAAATTTTTGAAATTACGCAGAGATGCTATCAGAATTATCAAGAAGGGAGAAGGAAGCAAATATCAAACCAGACCCTGATATTGATATCTATATGAAGGTAATTAAGAGGGCAATTATTTATAAGTATAATACTTGAAAGAAGTGGCGAATGTAGGGGTAGAATATGGGAGCCACCACCATCAATAATTTAAACAAAAAATATAAAAAATTATATTTTGAAATTTTTATTTATTTTTAATTCAGTTTCAGTCTCACTTCTCTCCATTTTTTTTATTCACTTATTTAAGACTCAGCTCTCCTAATATTTAAATTAAGTATCAAAGTATATAAATTTGTCCCATAAATTGAATTCTTGGGTCCCCACTGCTCCAAAGAATTTGTATCCATTAAACATAGTGTTTAACACTTTGCAATTATTCAGGCAGCAGCATTGGAAGGGCAAGAAACAAATGTTGTTACAGATTATATTCTCAAGGTAATCAAGATGAATAAGAAAATTCATATGTCTGTGTACCTTTAATATTTTTCCTATCAATTTTATTTTATTTTTTAATTTCTACCGAAACAATTAATTAACAATTCCTCTTTAAAACTTGACAGATTTTAGGACTTGAAATATGTGCTGATACTATGGTTGGTGATGAAATGATACGAGGCATTTCTGGCGGTCAAAAGAAACGAGTCACAACAGGTAAAAAATAAAAAAAAAATTATGTCACGCTATCTGATACATCCTTCCAACACTCCTGAATAATAGATCGACAATCTCTTTTCCCGGCAGCATAACTTAAGTCTATTTAGGCTTAAAACAGTTAATTAATCACGGGCATTATATGGTTTGAGGCCGGACATCTATTGCTCTTGACTGGATTTGTACTATCTTAATTTTTATTTAAGAAGAAATGCGACTTCATTGTGAAACAAACATAAAAACAAATATATAATAAAAGAAGATAGACTAATTTTACTACTATATTGAAAAATCATGTAAAATAATAGTTGTTAAAGTGTGTCTATACTTCAAAAAATCAGATGATTCTGCTTGTTTAGAAAGAGTCAAATTCCAAATGTTATCATCCTTAAACATGAAAAAGCATATGTGATTTTAGTTTTAACCCTAGTAAACAATTTAAAATCCAACTCATATACCCAAAATAAACAACAAATTAGATTAAAAACTTCGGTAGAAGGAAATATTAGACAAAACATCAAAAGCATAAACCTTCTAATAACCTCACCTTTTGGAAGACCTTTCACTACCAGCTCAATCTCTCTGCATCTTATGAAGCAAATCTTACCATATTAAGAGCGGCCAACAGAGTGTTGAGCTTTGGCTAGGAGAAAAGCTACCGGTGGAGGCAGGCACGTGGCGAGATAGGTTTTAGATAGGCCCCCATGTTATGGATTTTATATCTATGTAGATAGGTTATAGATCCTACTTTATTTTTTTTTAATATATATTTTTCAAAAAATAAAATTTTTATTATTTAAATATACGGTTCCATAAACATAACATAATTTGGGGCCTTAACTTGTAGCCATTTCTTCTGCTGTTAAACCGAAAAATCCCGACGGAAGATTACAGTAGATTTTAGAGAAACTATTGAATGTAAATGTTATAATTGCAATTGCAATTGGTAGGCAATAACACTTGAAACTGATCATAAATAAGATTCATCAGTGTCAAAATTGAGTGAAATATGGTCCATAAAATTGATTTGAGTTTGATGATCATAACGTTTATGAACAATTTTCTTATTATTGCAGAAAATGGAATAAATTATGTACTATTCCCCTAAAAAAAATCTAAAAATTTACTGGTTTTGTATGAATTGCAGGGGAAATGCTGGTTGGACCAGCAAGAGCACTATTCATGGATGAGATATCAACTGGGTTGGACAGTTCAACAACTTTCCAAATTGTGAACTCACTCAGACAATCAATCCACATTCTCAATGGAACTGCTCTCATCTCTCTTCTACAGCCAGCACCGGAAACTTATGAGCTTTTTGATGACATAATTCTTCTGTCGGATGGACAAATTGTGTATCAAGGTCCACGAGAAAATGTACTTGAGTTCTTTGAATGCATGGGCTTCAAATGCCCCGAGAGGAAAGGAGTCGCTGACTTCTTGCAAGAAGTAATTTTTATGGAGATTACTATTTGTTTGCCCTAAAAAGTTTTGAACTTTTTTAATGAACTTGTTGATATTTCATAGGTAACATCAAGGAAAGATCAACAGCAGTATTGGGCATGTAAAGATGAGCATTATAACTTTGTTTCTGTTAAGGAATTTGCTGAAGCATTTCGATCATTTCACATTGGTCGAAAACTAGGTGATGAACTTGCTACACCATTTGACAAGTCAAAATCCCATCCTGCTGCTCTAACAACTAGCAACTATGGTATCAGTAAGAAGGAACTCCTAAAAGCTTGCATTTCAAGAGAACTTTTGCTCATGAAGAGGAACTCATTTGTCTACATTTTCAAAATGATCCAAGTGAGCAGAAGCAATTAGAATGAAACTTTCAGATTTTTTATCAATTTTGAAAGTTTCATATAACGCCAAAGAACAAAATTAGAACATTGATGCGAGCATATGATTAATTGTTTTTCTGTCTTCCCTTTCAGCTCATTATTATGGCTCTCATAACGATTTCAGTATTTCCGAGAACAGAGATGCCCCGTGACACACAAAGAGATGCTGCGGTTTATCTTGGTGCTCTTTTCTATGTAATCGTTACTCTTATGTTCAATGGATTCACAGAGCTTGCATTGACCATTTTGAAACTCCCTGTCTTCTATAAACAAAGAGATCTTTTGTTCTACCCCTCATGGGCCTATGCTCTACCCACATGGATTCTCAAAATTCCAATCACCTTTATAGAAGTTGCCATATGGGTGATCATAACTTATTATGTTGTAGGCTTTGATCCAAACATTGGGAGGTACAAAAAATATAAATATTGATGATATTTTCCCTTGATGTTTGACATAGGTTTATAGCAGAATTTTATTTGCGTTCTTGATGGCAGATTTTTCAAGCACTACATGATACTCCTATGCACAAATCAAATGGCCTCTGGTCTATTTCGTTTGATGGCTGCACTAGGAAGGAATATAATCGTTGCTAACACTTTTGGATCATTTGCATTACTTGCAATACTAGTATTGGCTGGATTCATTTTATCGCGGGGTAAACTACACATATTTGTGCAACATACTTTTCATATCTTAGTTAAGTATTATGTTGCTTTCTGATGCTGAAGACTATATCTTTTTGCACCAGATGATGTACACAAATGGTGGTTGTGGGGTTACTGGGTCTCACCGTTGACGTACGTCCAAAATGCTATATCTGTCAATGAATTTCTTGGGGAGTCATGGAGCCAAGTAAGCTTTGCTTCCTTGACCATTTTAATGAGAAAAATAACTGAAATGGGACACATTTTGAAAATGATTTGATCAAATTGGAGACAATTTAATTTTGTGGAAAATGATTGTGTTGCAGCCTGTACTCTTTTCAACAGAGCCACTAGGTGTTAGTTTACTAAAGTCTCGTGGAATTTTTGCTGAAGCACGTTGGTATTGGATCGGGTTAGGAGCTTTGATCGGATATATCCTTCTTTTCAATTTCCTTTTCACTTTGGCCCTAAAATATCTCAATCGTAAGTATCCATTTGTCATGTTTTCAATTTCGAAAGCTGAGACCAATTATTTGATGCTTGAGCTGGTTGCAGCATTTGGGAAGCCTCAGGCAATAATATCAAATGAGGACTTAGCTGAGAAAAATGCTAGAAGAAGTGGAGGGTCTATTGAACTATCAACAACTAAAAGGAGCTCTTTTGGTGAGTCATTAGACTTCCCTATTTTTGTTTCTTTTCTGCCTTGCTGTGAGCTAAAACATTATGATGAAATGCAGAAAGAGGGGATGAGAGCCAAAGGAGTATCTCATCAAGTACACGATCTGCAAGAGTGGGCAGCTTTAGTGATGTAATTCAGAACAAGAGAAGGGGAATGGTTCTCCCTTTCAAACCCCTTTCTGTGGCTTTCAATGAAATCAAATATTCTGTAGACATGCCACAGGTATCTTATTCTTTTTTGTTTATTTTATTGGTACATCACAGCATACCTTACAATTTATTTCAAGATTTGACAATTCTTGATAGCTTGAAGTATAATCACTGAATTTCCAATTTGTAAATGGTTCTAGCATTCTCATCCGCTGTTACCTTTAACAATCATTATTTGGCTGCAAATTGCAAGAAGATCATGCATGGACATACCATTATTTTTATCACCACATTGCTAAATATGCACAGATTCTTAATTTTTATGTTGCTTTCAGGAGATGAAAGCTCAAGGTGTTTCTGAAAACCGTCTACAACTTCTGAAGGGTATCAGTGGTGCATTTAGGCCAGGAGTCCTAACTGCTCTTATGGGTGTTAGTGGTGCTGGCAAGACCACGTTAATGGATGTCTTGGCTGGAAGAAAAACTGGTGGTTATATTGAGGGAAGTATCTCGATATCTGGGTACCCAAAGAAGCAAGAAACTTTCGCTCGCATATCAGGTTACTGTGAGCAAACTGATATCCACTCCCCACATGTTACAGTCTACGAGTCATTGCTCTATTCTGCATGGCTTCGACTACCCTCTGAGATTGATTCTCATACAAGAAAGGTACATACCAAATTTTTCTTCATTTTTATATTACTAGAATACAAAATTGCAGATTGTTGTAAAGAGAGTAAAAATCTGAGAAATTTAGCTACAGACCAGTTTTCTGTTCTTTTTGTGCTCAAGATAATTGAGGAGAGTAAGGATAATTGATGGAGTGCAGATGTTCATTGAGGAAGTTATGGAGCTTGTGGAGCTGACCTCTTTAAAAGGGGCACTTGTAGGATTGCCTGGTATGGATGGTCTTTCAATTGAGCAACGCAAGAGGCTGACAATTGCTGTCGAGCTTGTTGCTAATCCGTCTATAATTTTCATGGATGAGCCAACCTCTGGCCTTGATGCCAGGGCGGCTGCCATAGTTATGAGAACAGTAAGGAACACAGTAGATACTGGGCGAACTGTGGTGTGCACAATACACCAGCCAAGCATTGACATTTTCGATTCTTTTGATGAGGTAAGACTTAATATTTCATGGCCAGATAACTGCTGATCTGTTCTGGTTTCTGTCTTAGAAGTTATTAACCTCTATTGAATGACATGGCAGTTATTTTTATTGCAAAATGGAGGTGAAGAAATATACGTGGGTCCAATAGGCCACCATTCTTACAATCTCATCAAGTATTTTGAGGTTAGTTGTTGGAATTTGGAGAGGAGTCAGAAGCATTAAACAAAACACTATCATGAACATCACATGAAGAAGAAAGAAGGTTGCAGTAAAAGCAACTTAAAACGAGAACATAAAGAAGAGAAATAAAAACAGAGCATTCATATAAAACAAAATATTTTTTTCTTCTCTTCTTCTTCATGATTACAATAGATATCTTTCTCCAAATCTCACACACTCTCTTTTCCAGCAGCCTCCCTTTTACAGAGAGAGGTTAGATTTTCATAATCAAAATCTAACACTATGAGGTGTCCTTGAAATAAGGATTACCATTTCTTTTACAAATATTATCTTACCAACTCTCATTAAAGTAAAAATCTTATTAACTTTATTGCTCCCCTTGATGAGATTTTTTGCTTAACTTAAAGCTTCATAATTAGAATGTCTTCATGCAGCTT
This sequence comes from Triadica sebifera, assembly GCA_023653625.1. Classification (NCBI taxonomy): domain Eukaryota; kingdom Viridiplantae; phylum Streptophyta; class Magnoliopsida; order Malpighiales; family Euphorbiaceae; genus Triadica; species Triadica sebifera. The sequence goes on along the minus strand of CM042910.1, from coordinate 26,433,015 downwards.
AACAAACAATTTTTTTTTTTTTTAATTTGATTTCTTCAACTTTGGAGAACACAAAGCTGCAACGAAAATAATGTTGATAAAGGCAAAGAAATGCTGCAATAACATAGCCATCAACTTCAATTTTTTTTTGAATATGTAGTAAGGCACCTTCAAATCGTTTTCTTCTTCATTTTAAATCATCAACACCTTTCTTGATCTTTAAATTCCTCGTTGAAAGTATTCTTTTCTTTTTGAGTTTTTGAATGCAGTTTAGAGACTTGCAAGTCACATGAAATATTTTTGCAGTTTATAAACATGCAAGTCCTGATATTGCAGTTTAGTGACATGCCAGTTATTTTTTTTTCGGTCTTTTTCAGTTTAAAGACTTGTTGATCTTGTTGCAGTTTAGTGAGATGCCAATCATTTAGTTTTTGGCCTTTTGCAGTTTAAAGACTTGTTGGTCTTGGGCATGGGCAGTTTAAGAACTTTCAGGTCCTATGAAATTCATGAAAGCAGTTTAAGGACATGCTTGGTCCTTGGCATTGACATGGGCAGTTTTAGGACTTGCAAGTCCTTGAAAATGTCATTGCAATTTAAAGACTTGCAGGTCTTTCATAATTTTTCATATGAGAGTAGGTTTCCGACTTGCCCAAGTCCGTTAAAAAAAGAAAACGTTCTTCATTGAAGGAGGAATTTTAGATAACTTTAAGAAGTGAAGATCAAGAAATTAAAAAATCATAGGCATGATATTTTGTGAAAGGATTTTTCAAGGAACATGGGGAGCTCATCAAATCTACAGCTCAAAAACAAAATTTTCAAAGTTTTGATTCAAAACCACTATTGGAATTTAGAGAGGAGCGGCACAACAGAAGCATTAAACAAAAATACTATCATAAAATCACATGAAGAAAAAGAAAGAAAGTTGCAGTCAAAGCAACTTAAAACAGAGAACATAAAGAAGAGAAATAAAAACACAGCATCCATATAAAACAAAATATTTTTTTTTCTCTTCTTCTTTATGATTACAACATATATCTTTCTGCAAATCTCACTCTCTCTCTTTTCCAGCAGCCTCCCTTTTATAGAGAGAGGTTAGCTTTTCTTAGTCAAAACCTTACCATTCCTTTTACAAATATTATCTTAGCAACTCTCATTAAAGTAAAAATCTTATCAACTTTAAAAGTCTTATAGATGCATGGTAAATGATGAACTTATATTAATCTTTCTCCTATTTATTTAGTGTAAGTTAATGACTTTTCCTTAAAATTTTTTAAGGATATTGAAGGAGTTCCCAAGATTAAGGATGGGTACAATCCAGCAACTTGGATGTTGGAGATTACTTCAGCAGCACAGGAAGCAGCTCTTGGTATTAACTTTGCTAATATCTACAAGAGTTCTGAACTATACAGGTCAGTCACCTGAAGTCAAAAAATGACATTATGGAGATTTTGGTATAAATATAATCAGCAAAATAATTTCTAAAAGTCCCAATTGGGAACATTAGTAAAGTTATAAATCACATTTTGTTATAAAGTTTCTAATGTGATTGATATATATGTGAATAATTCAGGAAAAACAAAGCCTTGATCAAGGAACTAAGCACACCTCAACCATGTTCTGAGGATTTACACTTCCCTACTCAATACTCACAGCCTTTGTTAACCCAATGTATTGCTTGCCTGTGGAAGCAACATTGTTCATACTGGCGAAATCCACCATATACTGCAGTGAAACTCTTGTTCACAACAGTTATAGCTTTGATGTTTGGGACTATATTCTGGGATCTAGGCTGTAAAAGGTACAGAGAATGCAAAGCACTATGTAATAAGGCTAAAATTGTTTCCACATGACTTTCTAACTTTGTGTGAATTGTTCAAGAATTGCAGAAGAAGAGAGCAAGATATTTTTAATGCAATTGGTTCCATGTATGTCTCTCTCCTCTTCATTGGAGTACAGAATGCTGTCGCAGTGCAGCCAGTTGTAGCAATTGAGAGAACAGTTTTTTATAGAGAAAGAGCAGCTGGAATGTATTCTGCTTTTCCATATGCCTTTGGACAGGTAAAATTGATTTCTCCACTCATTCATTTCTTTTAGCTGTGATTCCTCTGAACTCGATTCTAATTGTTTGTTGTGCCTTACAGGTTATGATTGAAGTCCCATATGTTGTTATCCAGACTATTATTTATGGAGTTATAGTTTATGCCATGATTGGGTTTGAATGGACAGCAAGCAAGTTCTTTTGGTATATCTTCTTCATGTTCTTCACCTTCTTATATTTCAGTTTCTATGGAATGATGACTACTGCCATTACACCCAATCACAATATTGCTGCTGTAGTTGCATCTGCTTTCTATGCAATCTGGAACCTGTTTTCAGGATTTATTATTCCTCAACCGGTAACTTCTTTTATACCATGTTTTCTTTTTCTCTTAATTTCATCTTAATTTTAAAGTAAAGAGGCGATGAGTGAAAAAGGCATAATAAATGTTTTATGACAGAGAATTCCTCCCTGGTGGAAGTGGTACTATTGGTCTTGTCCACTGGCTTGGACCTTGTATGGATTGGTTGCTTCACAATTTGGGGACATAAAGGATGTGTTAGATACCGGTGAACCAGTTGGATATTTCATAGCGAGTTATTTTGGGTTCAGACATGATTTTGTCGGCATTGCTGCTATCGTCCTAGTTGGAATCTCTGTACTCTTCGGAGGCATATTCGCCTTTTGCATCAAAGCATTCAACTTCCAGAAAAGATAACTCTGAGTTACTATGTGTAAATTTATTATCATTACTTCAACTGCAATTAATTTTTATCAAAATATGGTACTCTCAAGTCTATACATACTGTCAACTCAAGTGTTTCATGTTATACTAAACCATTTGATTAAAGTTCGAAGGGGATGAGACAAGAATATCCAAAATTATTGGCAGAGATTCATTGGGTGCGATTGGACTGCAAAGCTCTTGATCATAAAATCAGGCAGAAACGAATCTACTAGCACAAAGGCTAAAACAAGACCCTAAAAAAAAAAGAGGATTTCTACCTAACCAACAAATTCTGCTACCAACATGCTGCCGCATATGTTACAGTTGGAACTCAATTCTCTAAATATCTAAACTACATTTAAAATTTTAGATTTAGAGAACAAATCAAAAGAAAGCAAGAAACGAAGAAGCATTCATCATCATATCAATTGGCTAAACTATCCAAGAAGCTTTGCAACTCCCTCAACCCCTCTGCGGAGAAGCTCCTCTGCACCCTAGCACGTGGGGCAACCAAGTTAGGGGGTGGCTCCGATCTAAAGCAAACCACAACAACCGCCAAATTATCACCACTCTTCCTCTTCAAAGGCTTCATCTACCAGATCTTTGCTACACATGACTGGGTCATTGTGATCCTGAAGCCTCCGCCTGCAAAAATCCACAGCATTTTGGCTCCTAAACACATCCCATATCCCATCACAACCTATAATCAGGAATTCATCTTCCTCAGTCAGTTGCGTAGTCATAAGCTCAGGTTCTGCACTAAGTGGCCCACCATCTGTATCTTTCATTCCTTCCATGTGCCAGTCTCCTATGGCACGAGCCACATTAAGTAGGCCATTTAGGTACCCGTCATCACAGACATGTCCCCCAGATGCCTCAATGCGCTTCCTTTCTTTGCTGCCGATTGGTTTGTGATCTCTAGACATTTCAATTGCTTTGCCTCGCCGACACAGAACTGCTCGGCAGTCTCCAGCATTTGCCACCACCAATAACCTGCCATCAGATACTAACATCAACAAATAGTACATTACCAGCTTAACATGGTTAAGAATTTTGAAACGTTAACAAGCTCTCAGAGATTGCATAAAGTGCCCCAAAAAATGTCATTGGGTTGTTATGGATAATTTGGCAAAGACAGGTTTTCTCATGGATCTATACTCAACAGATTTGGGTTCTTTAAAGTCAACGTAGTTCTTATAGGACTTCTCAACTCCACATTAATGTAAGTGACAAAATAAGGCACTAAAACAAATAACAATCCAACAGGTAGAATGCACCCGTAGGTAGCATTAAAATATCACAATCACTAACTATACTCACATAGAAATATTTCAAACCTGAAGTTCTGAAATTATAGAGGAGAATAGAGTGGGCAAGCAACCAAATCCAAGAGGGCTTTAGGCCAGATCATTAACAATCAAATCATCCCAGAAAAAATTGTGAAAATATAAAAAATATCTAAGGTAATTTGTGGGTACGGTGAAGGCTAACCTCCCAACAACAAGAGCTGCCAGTGCAGTGGTTCCAGAGGCAAGGGCTGCATCCAGGGAGCAAGCCTCTGCAAAAGCATTGTCAGTTTGTAGAAACGCAGACGTGACAACCCTCTCAATATCTCTTGGGAAGTTTGCATCTTTAACAATGAATTTCGGCAAATGGTAGCATGCAAAGTCAGCAGCATGTTTTCCTCCATGCCCATCAAACACCTGAAAATCAATATAAAAGATATTTGATTCTCTAATGTCACATAATCTTAAAACAAACGTCTCAGGCAATACTGCAAATAAAACTACCAGGATCAGTGCACCAGCAGCGAAGCAAAACAGAAGGAAAGAAAGAAAGAAAAAAAGCACATTTTTCAAGGATTTGACAACAGTAAAATTGAAAGAGAAAAGGATTTTAAAAATATACAAGCAGAGACTGTTGATGATAAATAAGCAAATTAACACTATGTTTGGGAACTTTCTCATGGAGGAGGGAAAATAAGAAAGGAAAATAAATTTAATTTTCCCTCCTTATTTTTCTTCCTCATGTTTGGATTGAAGTAAAATAAGAAGGGAAAGGAGGGAAAATATGACTTTTTTATCCTTGGTCAAAAGCCAATAACTAAGGATAAATAAGTGATATTATTAGTTTCCTTACAATCTCCATGTTTTCTCTCCATTTTAAAGAGAAAGCGAAGGGTGGAAAATAAACCTTATTTTCCCTCCCCTTCTTATTTTTCTTCCTTCCCAAATGGAGTAAAGTGAGAACCCTTCATTATTTTACACCCTTATTTTCCCTCCCTCCATATTTTTCATCTATCCAAACAAAACATAAAAGTCCTGAGAAGAAGGGAAAATGAATACCCCATAGAAGGCGTTGGGCCCATCAACAACACTATTGAGCCCATAGTCACTCATAAAATTGTCAATGCATATATACACATCTTCCATGCTTGAGCGAAAGCCAATGTCAGCCCATGCTCCAGAACGGACAATTGGAATGAAATCAGTATTGTGATTTTCTAACCCAAGCTCAGGTTCAACAGATATATCTGATGTCCTTTTCTTCACCTGTCAAATTTCTAGTCAGTACCAGAATAAAAAGGAACTATAGATGAACAGGAGGTAATTTTGACAAAGTTATGCATCCAATTCTAGCAATCGATTGAACAATGAGAAAGTCAATGCTCCAATTCCAGAAACCAAAAGAACAGATCATGTGAATTAAAAAAGGGCAGAGAAATGCATCAAATGAATTTAAGGAAAGAAAATGTGATTCACTGAAACACCGATATCAGAAAAGCTATTTGCGCTCATCAGCTTCACTTTGCATCATCAAGCCAAAAGAACAGGCTCTCTAACACAAAGCTCAGCAAAAACAATAAAACATGAAGATAAGCATCCAAATCAAGTATCATTAACCCCAATGCAGGCGTAAACTATAAAATCGAAGTGCAAACAAGTAAACCATGCCATGTGAGGATGCTGCCTTATGGCACAACAAGCTCTTCCTGCAAAACCTTGGTAAATGAACACACTAAATAATCTCTACAGACGCACAGCTAATTCAACTCATCTAAAGTCTAAAAAATTTAATCCAATTACTTAGTTCAGCTATAAGCATCAAGTACCATAATTCAGCATTACTAAAGGTATCACGTTCTGATTACAGTAGTTATTAATTAAAATATGTTAAAAACGAGAAAAAATTGGGGGGGGGGGGGGGGGCGGGGGGGCGCATTTCATCTCTAACCCCCCAGAAAAAGGTCAGGCCTTTAACATTGTTCTGTCAAGACAAATACATACATTCTTGAAAGCCCGTGCCTTCCACCAATCCCTTTCTATAATTTCCCTACTTGCTGGGTTACAACAGCAAAGATGTTCTATAAAACCAAGCAAATAAATCAATTACATAACATGAAAAAGCAAACTTCAATTTTCGAATACCAAAAACTGCTGCCTTTTTATGGGTGACATTGTAAAAAGAAATCCAAAACGAGAAAAAATAATAAATTTTTTGAAACAAACTTACAAGGGATTGGTGCCGAACAAGCGTCTTCTTACAGGAAACCGAAACATTATACTGTCGACAGCCAGCAGGAATAGGGTTCGGAGGCAGACCCTCGCTGGAGCTCCCATTCTCCTCAATTCCACAAAACCCTTTGCTTCCCTCCATTTCTCACATCCCTCTTTTCACCACAAAGCCGCAACTTCAAAATCTCAAACCTTCAAGAAAAATTCCTTTGAACAGCGACCCACCAAGTCCACCAATGAGTTAACTCGGATTGAAGTTCAACGAGTACAGAGGAGACAATGACTCGGTGAGTCGCTCAATGAGTTAACTAAGCCGAGAAGTTAAAGAATATAATCCAAGAATGAGAAATGCCGTACCAATATATCAATAACGTGAGCACTTAGACTAATTGGGGAACTGGTTAGGGTTTCCAAGGGTTGAAAAAGAATAAGAGGTTGAGAATATAAAGGAATACAAAAGTAGGCTTTGAACTTCGAAGAATACAGAAGAAAAACGAAATTGTAGCGATTCAAAGTGATCTATAAAGAAACAAGAGAGAGAAATATGGCAGTGAAAAGCTGAAATTCGTACTGGTGGCTTTTAAAAAAGGTGAAGAACCGCAGGTGCGGCAGGGGCAGCTACGTCTTGTAAAAGCAACGATGTCGTTTCGAATGGGTAGCGTGGCGCTTCAGTCACTTCTCCTTTTTCTGTTTTTCTGGGAAAAATGATAGATATTTCATGAAGAATATTATCAAAACAAAAGGTTGTTTTCATAAGATTTTATTAAATGAAGGAGGTTGAAAATGACAGTTGATTTTGCCCATTAGGTGATATCGTTGATTTTTATTTAATACTGACAGTTGATTTCTATATAATATAATTGGACCGACATTTAACCATAATTTATGCAGCATGTGGTTGGCATGTGATGGCACATGCTACTTTTGCAGGTACCAAGCCTCAATTGTGGACTATTTCTCTGATGAAATATTATTATGTGGGGTTGAAATAAAATTGCATCTAACTCAATTCTAAAATTAATTTATCAAATAAAATGATTCAATTTATGAGTTTAATTTGATTTAAAAACATTCCCTCATAAATAGAATTTCATTTTAAATGGTAACAATACAGGATGCGTGGGACTGATTTTCGAATATTTATTTTCACGATTCTAGAGGAGGACTGATTTTCAAGCTGTATGTACTGTTGAATATTTTCCTCCCTTGCAATCCCAATCATAGTTTGTCATGCATGCAAAGGATTTACTGCTTTCCAGGCAAAGTATACTCTAGCCTTCATGATAAAAGTATGATCAGATTCGTCCTTGATGAAACTGGTTTGGGTGACAAAAATTATATTCTATATATATGCTTGTGGGATCTCAGTGTTCAAGATTATTCTGCATGTTACCAGGGCAAACACAACACTGCTTGGACAAATTCCTGGCACAGTCTCCATCGTTATGAGAATGCATCAAGAATACCGTCTTTCCTAATTTTAAGCATTCAATCTCCCATCTTTTTTTGCCAATTAGTCTTATCTTCAAGAAAGGTTAAATAACATTTCTGAAAATTCGTTGACGATTTTAGTTGTATCTACTTCTGTCCGACTTCATATACATAAATATTCCTGCTGCAGGATATAATAGAAATGTATCAGGGATGAGCAAGAAAGGATTGAAGACAGCGGAGATGCTCTCCTTAGGTGTATAATTATAGACGTGAGTGGTATGAAATTACTCCAAAATATATATTTGATCTCATAAAACAAACTAATCATACTTTATCAACTCAATAATATATTGCAAAGAAATTAGTTCATAAAGACCCGATTTAAGCATAAAAAAAAAATTATACATCTGATTGTTAAATCTATTAAAACTCTTAAAATGGAAGAAAATTAAGAGACATTAAATATATATTGACCCAAAAATAGGTTGAATCTAACTGAAATCTTTTACAAATAGCAGTAGTGACAACCGTAGATTCTAGTGGTGTTGATGCCATACTTGAACTTTGGAAAACAATGAGCAAAAGATCACTTCAGGTAAGGAAAAAGCATATATAAGTTAGTGTTGGGATTTGGGAAGAAAACACGCTTACACCAGCGCCATGTTTTGAAATATTATCAAATCAGTAATATAATATCAATCACTTTTTTTTTTTTTTTTTGCATGGTATTCTATCATTAACTTTATCCATGAATAAGATCATGAGTTGCATCTCTACAAGAATTGCCTGTATTGAAAAAAAAAAAAGAAAAGCGCCCATGCTGACTTAATAATTGTGTTGATTGTGGTCTTGCAGCTTGTTTTAGTAAAAATCCTGTTGGTTCTGTATTGGAAAAACTTCAAAAAGTCGAAAGCAATGGAATCATTTACATCGAATAGATTATATTTGACGATTGCAGAAGCAGTAGTTGATATATCAGCATCCTGGCGGCCTTGGACTTGAATCCCCCCACCCCTTTTTTTATTTTATTTTTTTAATACAAAACTGAAAAATGTCATTAACAAAAAGTTGATATGGCTTTGAGCTTTGGACTACTGTTATACACATTCTAATGATCTATCTATTCGATACTTTTCCCCTCCAATTCCAATCTTTTACTTGAGCTGGTATTATTATTATTATTATTATTATTATTATTAAGAAGGACATGCATATTGAGATAATGAACACATTAGGTAAATTAGATAACAGATCTATTCAGCAGCAATTACAGACATATTGAAATGGAGGAATATGAGGAAAAATACTTAATTGACCTACACAAATGAATTTATTAATGGACTAATCAATAATAAACTGGCATATAACATAAGAAATATCTATAATCAATTGGATATTTTTAAATTAAAAATTATTTTTATATAATAATTTATTATTAATTTGGTCGTAGATAAATTGATGAATGAACTCAATTTGGATTGGACGAGTAATTTTCAAATATGAAACCAGTTCAGAAAAAATTCAAGAATTAGCATTTATTTATGCGGCGAGGTGAAAGGCCAATATCTCTAGAAGATTTCTGTTCACTGCGCATGGTTTCTTTCACTACCCGCACCAAATCAGTTGCCTACTCCTCCACCTCCACCAAATCTTCCTCTCCCACCTCCTCCACCGCCAATGCCTCTGCCCGCACCACCTCAAACTCCTCCACCTGTCCCACCACCACCTCCTCCACCTCCACCTGCGCAACGCCATCCACTCCACCTCGACCAAATCCACCACCAGCTCCGCTACCTTTAACTCCTCCAACACCTCCTCCACCTCCACTACCTATTCCTCCTCCTCCAATACCACTCCCGCCACCTATCCTTTCCCGACACCTCCTCCAATCCCTCTACCTGTACCACCTCCTTTGCCAATGCCTCCACCAATACCACCACCTCCTCCAAATCCTCCACCGCCTCCATGATGCTTTTGTTCCTTTTTCTTGTGGTGCTTGCCTCCTTCACCAAGACCACCTCCCCCAGCGCCAATTCCTCCACTAGTTCTGCCGCCAATCCCAGCATCACCTGCAGTTCCACTCCCGCCACCTCCACCTCCTTTCCCAATACAATCAGGTTTGCTTCCGATACCGATACCAATGCCAATGCCTGGATTACCGGTACGAAAACCAAAACCCACTCCCTTCCCAAAAACCAAAAGAATGTCCAAAGCTCAACCCTTTTCCACCGCCAAAGCCCCCAGAAAAACCTCCAACACAACCACCAGCCCACCCTGGGTCACCAACACCTTCTAAAAACCAATCACGTTTCTTCACTTCTCCGCCCTTCTGCTCTAGCCTCCTGCTGTCCACATTCACTGTGTACCAACAAAGCAAGCAACAGAAATTCCCAAGTAAATTTGAGAGACCCCATTAATTATCACTAAAGCTGGTTGTTAACTGAAAATATAGGAGATTCTTCCATGGATTTTTAATATGTAGAGGAAATCATAGAAGAAGTAGTCATTCCCAAGAAAACAGAATTCCAAATTGCTCGAAATTTGAGAGAGTTAAATTCCATTACTCCTACATGGACTTACAACAATAGTCCAGCTCAATTAAACGCCCATCTTCGTGATTGCTTCCGCTTTGCATTCATGGCCACCGTTACCTGCTCAAACTTATTTGTGTTTTATTAATTTGTTATCTTTCTTGAAAATCGGGTTCATTAATAGTTCCCAACATAGTGCACACAATATACATGCATAAAAGTGTGAACTCTGCCAAAAAGGGATTTTTTTTAGGACGCATTTGAGCCTAAAAATTAAAGAAAATAACTTACCTAGACCCAGGAGAGAGTGTATAGATGCACTAAACTAATCATAAACATAACATGTAAGAAAAGTAGTATTTGTATTCGATTACATGTTTGCTTAGTTCATAAATGAATCCAGAATTCTAAATAGGTAATTTTCAAAAAATAAGTCCTAGTTAATAAGAAAATGTTTACTAAGGGGTGTTTACTTTAGGTAACATAAGTTCAGGAATTGGAATGGATGTATTGTTCTTATTCTAATTTTTGGTTGGATAAACAACTCCTTGAAATGGAAATTCCATTACCCAGAAAGAAGAAATACAAATGACAGAACAAATTACAGACGATATACCACCACCGACTCACTATAGACCGCATACAAAGAACTATAGATGATGGGCAATAGACGAAGAACTAGAAATGGCAGACAATAGGACAGACTGCAAAAGATAAAACTAAACCTTAAACAGTAAAGTCTGTAACATTATACCCATAGGTACAGAAGAAAGCAGCAAGAAATAAAGGAGTGGATCAATGTTAATGGGTACCGTGTGCGTACTAAATTCTCTCTAATGAGCAGTATTTTCTGCTAAATCCATTCCATAAATAGGTAGGAAAGGAAGAAAGTCTAAGAAGCACGATTTGCGGGTTTGCTTGTAAATTTAAATTCACAATTCAACGTCTGATAACCACATCCCAGTCAAGGGTCATAATACATCTTCTCTTCTAACAAACTAATCACTGCAAGGTCCTTTGTATTTATTACTAGAATTTGTTTAATATTGCCTGTGATAGTTATTATAGTTCGATTTTGCATGGCACCACTGAAACTAAAATATTGCATTGCCATTTATCTCAACTTTCTCCGATATTATTTTTGTGCACAACAAATACTTCACAAAAGCCTCAACTCTATTCCATCTTTACTAATCTGGCCCATATTTAAGTTAGTTAATGTTCTAGGTCATAAAATCACTCATTTAACCTCCAAAAGAATCGCTTTTTTTGACAAGATAAAATATACAAGCTGAGTAGCCTGAACATTTTTAAGATATTAGAGAAAGATACAAACAGCAGTGAAGTGTACATTGCCCAAGAAAGATATTATTCTCAGCCAAAAGATAAAAAGGGCGCGAGGTAACAACAGAAAATCTCATACCATGCCATTAATAAAACCTTAGACTTCAAGCAATTTCTATGCTCCTCTTGGCACTCTCCAAATAGAGAACAGATGTATCTTTCCTCCATAATGCTTGCATGAGGTTCAGATGTTATCATGATTCTTACGTTCAAATTCCAAGTGTGAACCTTTGAAAAATCTGCGATAAATAATTCAACTGGATTTACAACATCAGAAAGATGAAGGATAAATAAAAAGGTTAGGAATAGACAACAGACATAACAAACACATCAATAGACAGAGTAATAGTTATTTTTTGATCAATTTAAAACATAACGATATATAATCCCATAATGCAGCCTCATGTAAAGAAAAAGGAAAACTACAATCATTATCTCAATAGTTTAGCAAGTTGAGTGATCAAAATCTTCTTCAAAGGAAGATTATGATGTGCTGAGCGTGGGCCTGTAAATGAACCAAGTAGCTTGCGAATTATTCGGGTTTCGGTTCAGAAAAAACTAATTCAAAATCGTTTATTACTGTTAACAAGCTGAGCTTGAGCTCAAACTTAATACTGTTTGATTTCTTCATTCACGAACATGTTTATTTATGAGCTCACAAATATGAACATATTCATTTACAAGTTCACGAATATTTCATTTAAAAGCTCGCAAAAATATTCGTTTAAAAGTTCACGAATATATTCGTTTAGAAACTCGCGAATGTGTTTTTTTAAAAGTTCGCGAACATGTTCGTTTAAGACTCGTTTAAAGCTTATTTATATTATATTTTGTTATTGAGCTCAAACTCAAATTCGAGTTTTTATTATTATTAGTTAACAAGTCGAACTCGAACTTTTGATATTATTAGTTAACGAGTCGAACTCAAGCTAAGTTCGTTAAGCCTTATAAACAAGTTTTTTCATGAATCGAGCTCGAGCAGCTCGCAAGCTTAATAATTTTAGAACGAGTCGAGTTTGAATTCAAGTATAAAAAATTTGAATCGAACTTGAGCTATATGATAATTTAAACGAACTGAACTCGAGCTCAGCAATATTTGGCTCGGCTTTTCTCTTTTATAGTCCTAGCTGAGCATAGCAAATATAGCATTCAAAACTTACCCGAAGCACTAAGATCATAGCTTGAAAAAATATTTATAGATATATCTTATTCATAACGACATTGGCAATCTATATAACTAAGGACAAAAGTGGGTGAACATGAACTCCAGGGTGAGAACCATACAAGGCATGGTGGGCAAGATTTACATATGTTATCATTAATCAATTATGTCAATACATTTTGAGTATACTAGAAGCGAGAATGTGATATGGTGAATCACAATAAATGGACTACATTATTTAATTTGTTAATACAGGCTTGAGCTACAAGATATCTATCCCTAATTTAGGACCAGGACTACCATGTTTGATTCTCATGTTCCGCTGAATGCAGCCTGGATTGCTATGTTTGATTGTTGACAGGGCTTTCAACAGAATTTGCTGGGGCAGCTGCAGGTCTACCATTATCTACTTCTCAAAACATTTCACTGGTTCGGACTGTAGAACAGAACACAGAAATTGGTGACAAAAGATGAGATGAGACAGAATTTCAGAAAAAAACAATCAGAAATCTGGATACATTGTTCATAGATTTCTGCAGTCAGATTCAATCATTTCCATTTGCACCCTCCAAATACACGTGTATCCATAAAAACATATGAATTTGGACCCACTCATTACGGTTACAGGCACTTCCCAACTATTGATCCCTTCTTCAGTCCACAATCTCAACTCTCAACTTTTCACAATTAAATTGAGCCCATATACACCTATTTGATACTAGTTAATAACACGTATTTCATGATAAAATGACGCTTAGATATACTGTCAATCTTTAATGACAATCTAAATCATCAAAACGAACTCAGTTTATTCAAGAGACACTAAACAATCACAATTTACCTAACAGGTTATAGTCGCAAGACTGAGGATGATGCAATAAGGTTAAAACTGAATAAATCGCCAAATTAAAAGCAACTACTAAACCACAAAGCTACATTAACCCAAGAAATGAAGTTCAAATTTGTAACATACTTTCAATGATGAAACCTAGAAGAAGAGACAAGAGCCTTGAGAAAGAGAAGAAATAATCAGCAACAAACTAACATCATGATTGCAATCATATAAAATATACAGGAGTCTCAAACTCCGCAGAGCGTTCTCATGCCAACAACAATTGGGTGCTATCTGCTAGCAGAAAAGGAGTCTGATGATGAATGAGCGAGTCAAATTGAAATTTCTACTTGGTGCTGGGAGCCGCTAAAAAACATGCAGATATGTTGTCTATATTACATAACTTAATTCAAAAATTTTAATTTCTGATATAAATCTGTTCAACCTAAGTAAATTTACATGCAAATTGCAATGGCTACATGCCTTAAACAGGGGTTACAGGGCTAAACACCAAATAAGCTGAAAATTAGAACTCTATGCCAACCAGGGGAAGAAAATAAGCGCAACAAACTACCCTGTCTTGACAATTCCCCTATATAATAAAAAAAAAAGAAAAATAAATAAATAAACCTGAATCATCGGGACATACATGGAAAACATATATCTACCTGGCTAAATGCATTATTCGCTGACATCCTCTCCTCAATCATCAGCAGCAGCAGCTGCATCCTCTTCTTCATCTTGATCAGCATCAACTTCCCTTATTTTGGCAATCTCTGCTTGCGCTCTTTCCAAAATTTGCTTCTTCTGCAACTCCAACTCTCTCTTGAATTCTCCCCTCATCCTTTCTAATTCCACCATCTGCTTCCTCTTACTTCTCTCTATCTTCTCATATATCTTCCCAAATTTCTGCACCGAATCTGCCAACGCTCTCAGCCCCTTCACCTCCTCATTTCCACCAATCCCCTCCGCCTCCTCTTCTTCCCCTTCCTCAGATTCACACGGACTATCCCTCATCTCATCATTTCTATTTGCACGCTCCAAATACACATGTGTGTCCATAAAAACATATTCTCCTGAATCTACACCACAAGCCAAACTAAAACCAGCACCATCTCCAAATTCTTGAGACATCAACATATCCATTTTCCTAAAATACGACCATTTGCTACCGTTATCACCTTTTTCCTTCTCTTTTTTATACTTTCTCTTCAAAACATCCATCATTTGTTTACACTGAACTTCTGTTCTGTTAATTTCCGATGACTCCGATACTTTCTCCGCAACCATGACCCAGTCCTCGGATCTTAGACTGCTTCTGCCCATTTGCAAGAACTTATCTCCCCACACCTCCAAAAGCACGAATTTCTCATGCTCAGACCAATCCGCAGACGAATTACCTTCTGCTTGGCACAACAGTTTCCCACTTCTTGGAACGTATTCATAATTGGAAACAGAGTTTTTGAGCTTTTGCCTCTTTGGATACCTATCAAAACCGTCATTTTGTTCATTGAAATTGTGCACGTACCTGCTAGAGCTATTATCGCCATCAATGTCGTTTTCGAATTGTTGGTCTTTCCCTTCATCAAATTCTTCGTCGGCGTCGTTGACAAGGTAATCTTGATTGTAATGAGATGGGACTGGATGAGAGCATAACGGGACTCTTCTTGAGCGATTAAGAGATTGGGATTTTGGTGGGAACCTAGCATCATCTTCAATATCATCCATTTCAGAGAGATCTGAAAAATTAATCAAACGACAATGGATTATCGTTGCGACTTTTGCCTTATGGTAGAAAATATAAATTTTTCTAAAGAAGACAAAGATGAATGCTTTTGTTTGTGAGATTCAGAATTAGGAATTAGGGGGAAGTCGATGAAAATTGAACTGAATTTGTACGTTGAGAAAATCCTAGGGATTTTAAAATTTATACTTTCAACTGTGCCGTACAAAACCGAACTATAACTACCGCATGCAATGGCTAGTAATTGAACCTGTATTTGGCATTGTGCGGAAGACTAAGTTGAGATTTGGAAATGCTCTTCCTTTTCTTTTTACTTCTTTTTGTTATAATCACATGTGACAATTCTATTAAAAACCACCATTGGTGAATAAAATGAATTTTATTAATTACCAAGAATGAGAAGAAATAAACAAAATATTGTATTTTACATTGCACTAAAATTAACTTTCAAAATACTTCCAAGATGTGAAACGAAATTCTCAAGTTGTAACTTACTGAATATTTTTAAAATTTGAAAAATTAAAAGATTATCTGACGCAAATTTAGATTACTGGATAGTTGAAAATAAAAAAAATTAACTCCCAAAGATAAAATTTTGATGCTAGCTTCGAAAAGCAAGGTTAACATTAGAATCACATCTGCCTACCGCCAACTATTGTTGCTCCGTGGAACATATCGTGGTTTCACTTATAATCGCTTATATATCTCCTTTTGTTTGTCAAAGTCATTGCTATGTATCTAACTCTAGACAATCTAATTTCTATATATTATGGTTTTTCCGCATTTCCCAACATGAGGGAAATAAAATAATAATAATAATAATAATTGAGTATAATGCAGAATGATCAATGATATGGAAATAAAAGAAAGGAAACTGCATACCAATTTATTAGAATTAGACTTTTAATCTAATATAAAAAGATAATATTGTAAAATCGATATAATTTCTCAAATTCTAATTTATTTTAATTTACATAATCTAATGCATCTAAAAAGTTTCTCATGTCTCCTTTCTAGAGTTTTTGTTCAATAAGTGAATAATTATTTTCATTGATTTAAAATAAAAAATTATAAAAAAAAAACTCAAAAAATATGTGAAAATGCCATGTCAACATCGCTGGACTAATTAGGATCTTTAATTTTATTAATTGGTACTTCAGTACTTGAAAGTTGAAACTCACTTTTGTAAGAATTTTTGTCAATGGGCAGAAACATAAGATAAATTAAAGGGGAAAAAAAGTTTCAGGCATATTTTAAATTTTAACTAATTGATTAACTTAATATAAGTTTTAGAATTTTTATTCACATTTGAAGGTCGTTTCTAAATTTAATAGTTGATAAATGTTTATTTTTAAGTTAATAAATGACCCTGTTAATTGAGTAAGATTGATAAAGTTCGTAAATATTTGGTTTCATTTGTGTGGAAGAGAGAGAGCCAGAGAGATGAAAAGAAGAAAAACAAGGCCTGAAAAAGGAAGAAAATCAATATTTTTGGTTGGATAAATTTCTGCTATAATATTGTACATTGCACACGACTGAAACTCTTTGGGTAAATTTCTGCTATAATATTGTACATTGCACATGGCTGAAACTTCTAACCTAAAACTTTATACTTCATAAATTTGCAAGAAAACAAAGTAGACAAACAAATCAATGAAAAATCAAGAGAAATCAATATATATTCACTACAAGTTAATCTTCTAAGTTTCTTCAGGAAACAATTCATCCTTGAAGGAAGGAGCAATCCATTGTATCTGAATGTAGGTAATATCCCACAATTCATTATTTTCCTTCTCTGATAAAATCTCATCTTTCTTCATTCTAGTAATAATCTTTTTCAACAACACAGGCACTACTTGTATTCTTGAAATCCCATATTCACCCGGATCAGCCTTCATACATGTATCCATTCTTCTTAGTACACCCAGCCAGAATGTCCTAAACCCAGGACTCATTGATATTGGCTTTAAAAACTCCAAATGCACAGATGTTAGAAGCTCCATTGCTAGTCTTAATGTCCCTTCCATGCTCCTCATCTCTCTTTCTGCACCTTCTTGCCTCGAGTACTCTAACATCTTTTCGTGCAAATCATCTACCATTGCGAATATGACTAAGTTAAAGCAATTGATGCAGTTTTGAGGTGAGAAATCAAGACCTTCAGCCAATGCAAAGGCCCTTTGAAGAGATTGTATTGAATGGCTTCTTATCTCTTCTCGTCATGCCAAGCTGGTTTTTTGAAATGCTTCCCCAAGTTTGCCAAATAAGTTGACAGCAAAATTCGGGGAACCAAAGCCTCTGGCATTGTCATCCAATGAAGAATTGCTTGTGTTGCTCGAGGTGCTGAAATTGCTTCCCAGGTCTGAGTAGTCTTTACACCATTGGATGAGTAAATTCACTGAATCTGCTAGACGGTCTAGTATCTTCAAATTCTTGCCTAATGGACTGTTCTTGAGTGCAATGAAACCAAATGCACAATCTATACAATAAGCATAGTTGATCCCAGTAATAAGGCTCGAATCAGACATCATTTTTATCAAACTATCAACTCCCTCATCATAAGTATCAGGGTGTCGACCAGTGATGGACAACAAATGAAGGCATGATTTCCAGCCAAGAGAGGTCTGCATATTCGGCAAGTATTTTGTTCACCAATTTAGTTATGAACTTGCAACATGTGTCGACGATTTCTTTATCCACATTACGTTGATGGATTTGAAAATGAGCTCCTCTTGAAGTCTTTCGGGTCTGGGTAAGGAAAGAAGCTTGACACAGATCTTGAAAAGGCCTAGAATAGCTTTCTCAGCAAATGGGATTGGAGAAAATAGAGGAAACTGAGCAACTCCAAGTAGATTATCATGGAAGGCAGGCCAAAAGTTTTGAAATCTGTTAATGTTGATCAAAGTAAGGGCAACTATCAAATCCCAACTAAACCCAACTGTTTCTTCCTCTTCTACTGGAGTGCTGAATTTTTGTCCTTTTCCCTCAGCTGCAAAAATCAGAGAACGCCCAAGATTCAACAAAGCATCGTCTGCTAAGTTGTAACTGTTGGTGAAGATGCTTCTGATTCGACATTGCTTGACAACCTTAAGATTCTGCTCAAATTCACTCATCCCAAGTGATATTGAATCTTCCATGGTTTCTAGTGAGAAGAAATGTGAGAATCTACTAATCATGCCAGCACTCCGACGATTACCAAGTTTGAGATTGTTGGAGGATGAAAAAACTGATTCATATCTTTTGTGTCCTGAACCTTCGGATGACAATGCAGATGCTTCATCAAATTCAATTATGGACGGAGGAAGAAGCTTAAACCTTTTGAGTTTCAACAAGCAATCTACAATGTTCCTCCAGCCCCCTCGGATCGAGCCTCCAAAGTTTTTTGCAATGGTGAAAACCACCAGAGTAGCCATTCTTGGCTTCAAATCTTTGCTGAAAGCAAACAACGTCTCTTCTGCAGAGGCATAAGGATTCAGTAATGTGGTGAATTTGGAGAAAGTCGCAAGAACCTCATCGAGGATGCCTTCGAGATCATACTGAGCTATACGAGCTACTGAGATCAACCCTCTGATGCATTCATGCAACATCTCATCATCATCATCAGCATGCTCAAAGAAAGACGAGATTGCTGCAACAGATGGACCAGCAATGCAAGCAAACATATCTCTTCCTACTCTACGATAGTAACCGGCCAGGATAAATGGCAGCATAAGTTTGGATCAGTTCATTAGCTCCATCCAGCTGGCCAGATTCATCTCCACCGAACCAGAGTGACCAAAAAGTGTGATTGCATTAGTTGAAATTGACTGGAAAAGCTCAGAGAGATACTCCCTAGGAAGATCTTGCCCTGCATTGATCGCTCTGTTGTTCCTAAAGAACTCATCCTCTGTCATCTTCTTGACTTGAGGATTGTGCTGATCAGTATTTAGCATAATGAGGGAGTAACAAAGAATGAAAACTGCATCCTTGCTTGCAAATATATCCGAAGATTGTTGATCATAAAACCTCTCAGAGAATGCTTCCAGTATTTGCTGAATCTTTTGGGACTCACCGGGCAATCTGAAGGTTGCAAGATAAGTACGGAGAGCAGCATCAAGAATCATTCCTGAGAAGTTGAAGGTTTCTGTGAATTCTTTAAGAACCTGCTTATTAAATTCCTCAGGATCACCAAGATAATCACCAATCATGTTTTTATTTAGTCCTGGTGTGAACCGAAAGAAGATAGCATAGGCTTTGGGGTCTGCTGGATCAGAAACCAAATGACTAAGTTTTAGATAATCCAAACCTTTCTTTTCATCTCTATTAAAATGATCTCCAGCAATCAAAATTTTCTTTTTCTGTGCTTTCCTTACTCTTAAATAGTCCACCCAACTCTCTAAATCTTCAATCGATTTTTCTTTCCAGAAGGTTCTGTATTCATTAATTTGCACAGGATAAGGTCCTGAAGGGGTTAGATCATCTTCTTTGTCAACGTTATCTGCAATATTGTGAACTACGATTAGCAGCCCTTCGAAGGCTTGGACTTGGACATAGCTCAAAGGACCAGACCCTGGAAATGAGAGCTTGCACAACAACTTCCTGATTTCCTCAAATATATTTCGACAAATGGGATCACAGTCACAGTTTACATACATTTCAACTATAAAGCTGGGTTGCCTGCAAAAATTTATAATTCCTTCAAGTGCAACTTCTTGAACCTGACTTGGACTCCCAGGGTTTGAAGCTCTCAGCAACACAAACCCGAAAAAAGCTTCTAATTGAACTTGAATGAACCTGTGAAAAATTTTGTTGATTTTCAACCAAGAAAATAAAAGAAAAATAATCCAAGAAACACAGAATTGAATCATATGTATGCCTGACCTGCGAAGCGAGTGATAGATATTCAAAACAGTACTGCAAATCATCGAAAGCACAAGCAGGGATGAAGAGATTCCATAACGAATCAAATGGTGAAAAAGGTCATCCTGTATCATCCTCAAAAGCTTAGGGTTTTACCGATGGCATCTCCAATCAATTCTATTACAGAGTTTATCAATATCAACCCAAAAATCTGAACATGTTCATCATTTGAATGAGCTGCTGAGCCCCCATCAGGATCCACAACATTTAGTAAAGAACACAGGAAGTGAAAAATATCAATCACACAGCAAACTCCATACCCGGAATCCACATCATGACCTATGTCTATATCATCAGTATCAGAATCTGATTCATCCCAATGTTTCACCTCAACATCTTGCAGCCTTGCAAAGATTACCTCTATCATTTCCCTCATTGTGTATTTGGCTCCTCGTTGAAGCAAATCGGCCCTGTTGGTGGATTGTTGAACCACTTGAAAACAAGTATTCACAGTGGTACACACAACTTGATCGGTCAGCAGAACGGAAGCTCTATGTTTGATAATTGCAATCAGGGCCTGAAGAATTCTCATCATCACTGCATCTTCAGTGATGGAGTCAGTTCTTTCGAGACGGCAACTTGTGATCCCGCTGACTATAGAATTCATGGAATCCTTAGCTCCTGGGGTCTTCTCGTCGAAGATTTGGAGTTTAAGAATATTGGAAATAGCAGAGAGAGCAACGTTTGTGGCTGGGGCTGGAATATCATCGCTCTGTATAACATCAAGAAATGGGGTTATGTAAACAGAAGGATCTATGGTTCGCCAATCTTGCTGAGGATTGAAGATGAGAGCTCGTAAAGATTTCAGAGATTGGAGAACAGCGGAGTCCGAATTTTCATCTTGAGGAAGCATGGGGCCGGTGGGATCCTGAGGCGGACGAAACACAGCCAGTACAGCGCTGAGTTCAGTGTTTAACATGCAAGACAAACTCACCTCTTTTCTTCTCTTCTTCTCCTGCCATGATGGAGACTTTTTAGTTTCTTCCTCTTCATTTGCCATTGAAGGAAGGTAAGCAAGTGTATTTATTCAAATTATTTAAGTTATTATTTTGATAAATTTGAGCAAAGAAGCATTTTTGGCTATGGAGGAATGCTTGAAGTAAAGTTGAACTGAGAATTTTTGAGAGAAAAATAGCCGTTTTAAGTGCTGAACATGAGGTTAATTCGATTTTTCTTTTGTTTTTTTATTAATATGTAAAAAATTATATATGGTTATGGGTGAATAATTTAAAATTTCTACCTCTTATTCTCCTCATTTTACTGATTTTCTGTTAAGAAACGCCATGAGAGGCAATAAAATAAAATTCTGTGGATATATTATTGTCCTTGCAATAAGATGAGACACATTTATTTATAAATAGGCCTACACATATATTCACATGAATCAAATTAGCGCCCCCCTTCCTCCCCAAAAAAACACCGAACGAAAAAAACAAACACATTGAATTTCATATGTTTGGAACTCAAGCTAAACGGCGTAACTCTAATATTTACTGCTCTGTTCTCTGTGAAAAAATAAAAATAAAAATAAAAAAATTAATTAATTAAAACAGCAATCAATTTTCTCACCCCTATTTGCCTTGATTTGCCTCGTCTTCCTTTCATACCAGAAACGTGGAAAGGGAAACAGGAAATAATTTTCAGAATGATGATAGAAAAAGAATTATTTACCTAACAATTAGAAAACAATTTTTAATGATAATATGATACATTCAAGTAATTTAAAATTGTAAAAATTAATTGATTAATTGGCATCCGCTTGATTTAACTCTCTACAATAACTTGTGAATTAAAATTACTACATATTCATAAGATTACACTTTTCTTTTCAAAATTTAGACTTAGACAAATTGGGATTTCTTTTCTTTTTTTTTTCTGACTTCTAGCTCTAGTATGCAGTCAATATCCAACAGCTAATGACACTTTGCACTGCATCTGAAAATTATTCAACATGAAGAAACTTAATGGAAGTAGATAACATACTCGCTGTCTCAACAATTTTTTGCCAACAAGGGAAGGACAAGAGAAGCCGATGCCTTACAGCTAGCCTTGACCCATCCAAGCATCCTTTCTAAGTCTGGAGACTTGCGTAGATATTGTGCAATGACAAGCATAATTTCTGAATGCATCATTAGAACTTCGACAACATTAAAACTATTGTTGACGCCTTCAACACATTTCAGCGGATGGCAGATCCACTTCCTTAAAAGCAGTTTACCAGATGATACCATCAGAATTATTATTGAAGATCTCAAGATTGATCAATGTCTGTCCATCCATCCTGAGGCAACCTCTATAAACTTCGTAGGGTAGAATATCTCCATTCTGTAAAGCCTCGTCTAACTGTAGAAAATGGAACAATCATCATAAGCAAAAAAAAAAGGCAATCTCAAAAAACATGAAGGGAAGAAGGGAGAGGAGGGCGCAGGCTGACAGATAAGTATACCATCAACCTGGACAGATGACTAATAAGTCCACCAAGAGCACTTAGGGCTATATCATGGTGAGTAATGCTTTCAAGGGCATTATTCCATGGATTAGAAGACCGTATAAAGTAACCCTTGGACTGAATCAAATTTCTAACTTCAGAAGCATCCATAAAGCCAGAGGATGGCAGGACTGGAGTCAACTGCAATGCTGTTGAACCTGCTAGAAAGAATCATTGTCCGATACAACTCATCATGTTAAAATGAAGAATCTCCCTCTATGTATATGCACCCACCATAATTCACAAGTTAAACTTAGAAGACTAATAATTCCATTGGAATATCAAACAGTTAAAAAAGTTGAAAGATGCTTCATTCAGAGCTTAGTTAGATTCTGTCCAGCAGAAATGATCTTAATGACTAGGATGGGGTGCAAGCTATTCCACAGAACATCTACTAGGAAAGCCAAGTATTGCAAAGAAAAACATATTTTTTTAGTTTTAGTAAGACATAACAATCCAAAACAGACCTACCAATCTTATCAGGCATTTTCAGTATGATTGTTTCAACCAAATGACAGTACAGTGCAAAATGATTTACAGTAAAGAGAAAAACAGACCAATCAACCACAAACAACCTCTACCTCCCCCATTCCCCAGTGCATAACAAATAAGCATGTCCTTGGATAAATTTCCTTATTGAATAAACAGAGACGAATGCAAGTTTAACAGCAACACCAAATAAAAAATAGTATATATGCGTATAAGGATTTTTCCACTTTATACCATTAAATACCTAATCTTATCCAGAAACATCATCTGCAAATCCAAATAGTAAGTCTAAACTCACCAGTAACCAAGTACTTTTTGAGGGCTTTTTGGGCTTCTTCTGACATCCCTGTACCATAAAAAACCTGAAATTTGCAACAGATTGAAAAGTTTTGCAGATATAAAAGAATAGAAAGTACCTTTTTTTACCTTAGCTTTCATATACAACTTCTTTAGGTGAGACCTACAACCAAATTCCAACAAGAGAAACGAAATTTAGATTTCTTTTATTAAATATTGCAGAACACTGATAGAGCTTTTGCATAATATAAAAAGCCCACCTGCGTCCATAAGGCTCCCAGAGCAGCAAACGAAGTATAATCAAGAGAACCAACCCAAAATTGTAGAGCAGCACAGTCAACAAAAACAAACCCGTAAACAATTCCCCCATTTTCCAGCCCATGATTTCCCTAAACACAATATATCCAAAGGAAGAGACAGATAGGATAGCTGGTTAAGCTTTTGAGAAAAATAGAATAGAAGCCGGGTAAATAGAGGCAAAGAAATAAAATTCTCAAGCTGGAAAAGTCAATGAAGAAAACACATGGGAGTAAACAATAAAATCAACAACCATCTCATATTGAGTAGAAAAATAAAATATTGAAGATGATTGTAAAGAAAAAAACCACTTTATCATAGTTCAGGAGTTCCCTACAGCTGTATTGAGGGTCAGATGACAAGAGGAATGTTTCTGAAAACAAAAACCTTCATGTGTTTTACAGATAAAATCACAGAATAAGCTTGCACTGATGAAAATTTAAAGAATATTCAATGAAGAAAACACATGGGAGTAAACAGTAAAATCAACAACCCTCTCATATTGAGTAGAAAAATAAAATATTGAAGATGATTGTAAAGAAAAAAACCACTTTATCATAGTTCAGGAGTTCCCTACAGCTGCATTGAGGGTCAGATGACAAGAGGAATGTTTCTGAAAACAAAAACCTCCATGTGGTTTACAGATAAAATCACAGAATAAGCTTGCACTGACGAAAATTTAAAGAATATTTTTAAATTGAAAATGAGAAAAACGTTGAATACAAGTGCATGAGAAGGGGAAGGATAAAGTACTAGAACAAAATTCTAAGTGAGAAACCAAAACATACACTCAGAACTGCATAACATGGCGCACTTTCAAATGTAATTAATTTACATGATACCTCACTGACCTCTTGGTGGCAAGAAGATGAACGGCATCAAGCCCAATATTACCATCCTGTTGTAGTTGATGGTGTGACAACTTGAACTAATTTTCTTGGGATCCCCTGAAACCAGATATAAAAGGTTGCTTGGTGGTTACAAAAGGATTGCAACAGTTAAAAGAATTACAAACACACAAATTAGTTTGCAATACAAACCAATAAAAATGCATAATTTGAAAAGGATTTTGAGAATTCAAGGAACCCAAGAAAATATCATAAAAATAAAAAATAAAAAAAATAGCTTGTGGCATTCTACAGCTTCAATATTACAATAAATACACACAAGTTGTCTGTGCAAACTATTTTGACAATGAATATTGAGACAACAAAGTTGAACGTAACAACTAAATAAAAAAAATGTGGCTCTTTTTCCACAAGCATCCCATAACAAATTTCAACTATAAAGAAGACAGAAGATGAAATGAGTTTGATAATTAGATGAAGCCCTTAGCGCTTAAAAACTAACATGTTAAAAATGAATACAAAACATTAAAGTTGAACACACAAACTAAATAAAAAATCAAGTTTCTATCTCCACAAGTTCCCAAAACAAATCTCTAATTCGCAAAATTCCTAGTTGAATCAAATATTTGGCCTTCGGACTGGCATGGGGCTGTCAAGTACAGGAGAAGTTTCATTCTTTTGCTAGCGTTTAATAAGGAACAATCATTCTCGTTGTCAGACTTAGGACTATCCTCCTGAATTCGCTTCAACCAAGGAACTAGAGACTGCACTCCTGGTGTCTCTGGCTCAAACGCACCATCATTGCTTTCAACATGTCAGACACCTCCATGATCAATCACCCCATCGGAAATAAAAGCCTTGTCCTTTTCAGGACATAGAGCAGGCGTTCCTTGTTTAGACAATCCTTTTGGATCAATAGATCTACCAGATACTGAGCAAAAATCAATGGAAATATCATGAGCCTGGATCCTGCAACATTCAATGATACAGACATTCAAGTAGCTTATCACAAAAAGTTAAAGCAACTTATACATGAGACATCAGTTGTTTACTGACACATATCCTAGAAGGAAGCATATGCAACTTGCTTGCAAGAGAAAATGTATCTAGTTCTCATGACACATTATTGACTAGTAAATTATTGACTTCATTTAGGAGCTAAAATGATACTTTATAAAAAGTTTAAGGTGGGAGGCAATGGTGCAGACTTTTTACCACTTCAAGAGCGAAGGTTAACAAGTTTTTAAGACTCCACTTCCGAAACTGGGCCCAGTTTGTCCTTTTCATTTGCACTCAACTGCTCACTATATTAAAATCATTTACGCGATTATGCACAAGGATTAGACAAGCCTTCTCTGAATAGACTACACAAGTTGTGCTTGGAATTAATTTGCAACCCAACACTCTCCTTTGAAATGTGATTCAATATCTAATAGTGGAGTAGATATCGCGGGATAATTAGTTTTGCAAGGAAGCGACATTTCCCTAATTACTCAGCTTCACTTCGATTAACAGCAAAAAAATTTTAAACTGAAAATTTATAGGGGAAAAAGAAAAAAATACCTCTCAAGTGGCTTATCCTTGTCATCAACCTTCACGAACATACGCATAATGCTAGAGAAAAGAGAAGAATCTTTGCTGTCATTCGCCGTGAACCTCCCAGGCAGAATTTGACGTGGCACCTTCTCCGGCGGGGTATCGGTTCCTCTGATTTCCATGGATCCACTGAACCATGAACCTCAGTCTCAGTCAGAGCATTAAAATTTTGGTTCTGCTGCTTCGCAGGAAATTGAGAAGCTTTCCGCCCGTTAAGAGAGTCTACGGTGCCAGAGTACTGATTCGCCAGTGAGGGTTTTTGAAAGAACGAGAGTATCGATTTCTGGCGCTGCATTTCAGAATTCCCAGAATGAGTAGAGGATAAGGTAAAATGACGGCACCAAATTTTGCCCCAAGGCGTTCCAAAATTTCCCATGGCGAAAACGGCGCAAGGATTTGTAAACACCGCATTTTCACGGCGAATCAATTGATCATCTCGACCGCCTGATTAATACCGTTTCTTAGAAGAAAACATACCAAAAAATCTACTGTTTGGGAACTTTCTATAGGGACGGGAAAATAAGAGGGGCTCTCCTTATTTTCTTTTCTCTGAAAGAAAATAATAAAAGAAATATTCTTTTGTTTAAAAAACTTATTAAAAAGGAAAAAATTTTGTACTGTTGCAAATTTATTATTTTAATTTTTAGTTTATAAAATAAAAATTAATAATATTAAGGTAATATTGTAAATAGTGTTATTTTTTTCTTTTATCTCATATTTTCCTCTCATTGTGGAGGAAAAATAAAAGAAAAAATTTTATTTTATTTTTCATCTCTGCATATTTTTCTTTCATTTCCAAATAAAAAAATTTTATTTTCCTCCACTATTTTTCTTTCTCATTTTCATTCCTTTTTTTTTTCACTAATCCAAATATAGAGTTAATGGCAAATAAAATCAGTTCAAAATCGATTCAGAAAATGATTAACTCAATCAACGGATTTTGCATACTATATATATAGTTTGTTTTATATAATTATAATATTTTCATCCCAAAAATATAGGTTTATCTATATTTACATATATAAGGATTTTTAAAATTCAGTTAATAAAATTAAATTCATGTATTTTATCTAATACATTCATACTTGAACAAGATGTGACAAACATGAATATCATAGAAAGTAGTAAAAAACAATATTTTAAAAAAAACATGAATTATTTTTTGAAACAAATAAAATATGAAAGTTAATCTATCTTTTAGAATAAAATGAGTATGTATTTTGCATAATCTTTTTTATCTATTTTTTTTTAAATTCTTTCATTTTCAATTAATTTCATCATAAATAAGTTTTATTAAAAAAATTTAATGCAAAAATTATACAAAAGTATTTTTGTGACATTCCTGATTTATCAAAATCAATAAATTAATGAATTCACTTTATTAATTCATAAGTTAACAGTTAAGATTTTCAACCTTGGATTGATTGGCCTAGGTTCACTCCTACTTCTCTTATTATGCGCCCATCTTTTAACCCTAAAAACTTGGATCCTATAAATCTGAACCACTCTCTAAAATCCATCAAGTATTTTTCCTACCCAAAGTATAATTAATTTTTCATAATATATTTTAGGTTTGAATAGTTCATTTGTATAATTTTATTATAATTTATTAATATTAAATGATTTATTTTTATATTGTTATAATAGTCATTTTCTTATGTTCTATCTTGTCTTATAAAAAATAAATTTTATTTTATTTTAATTAACATTTTAGATTAACAAATAATTTATTTCTAATTTTATATGTATCTTGAATTTGGAATAAATTTTATCTTTTAATAAAAAAAATTTAAATAGAAAAATAAGATTTATTAAATTAATTATACTCGTTACTATTTTAATTTTTTTTTTAAAAGCAGAGCAAATTTTCCCTCGAACCTCCCAGATGAGATGATTTCTTTTTCTTTTTCTTTTTTTTTTTGGGTGAAATCCAGATGAGATTATTTCAAAAGCCCGCGAGGAAGAACTTTCGAGATTCCAAGCTTCCTATATAGACCGCTTCTTCAGTACCCTATCCATCAACTTCTCTTACGTTATATGTTTCTGGATTTGTTTAAAAATCCATATCAGTTTGTAGGTTAAAATGCCTAGCAGATCTCGCGCAGGATTGGGAGTCGGTGGTGCTGCGCAAGTCAAAGCCCAAGGTCCAGGACCTGCGCGACCCGAAGGCGGTGAACCAGGCACTCAGGACAGGTGCGCCAGTCCAAACAATGAAAAAATTCGACGGCGGATGCAACAAGAAAGCAGCAGCGCCGGTGGTGAACGCGAGGAAGTTGGACGAGGGGACCGAGCCCGTGGCACTGGATAGAGTATCGGCGGAGGTGAGGCAGGCGAGTCAAAAGGCTCGGCTGGAGAAGAAGATGAGCCAGGCGGAGCTGGCTAAGCTGATTAACGAGCAGCCCAATGTGGTTCAGGAGTATGAGAACGGAAAGGCGGTTCCTAACCAGGCCGTTTTGGCGAAGATGGAGAAGCTTGGCGTGAAGCTGAGAGAGAAAATTGGCAAGTAAATGAATGAATAGGATTCTGTTCTGTAGTGGGGTGTTGTGAATCTGAGCATACACGTCGTTGGCCTGTCACGGTAAGGAGCTAGGCTTTATTTTCAAAATATTTTTCGTTCGCGGTTGTTTTTCAACTTGTGAATATAGAATACTGGATATCTAAGAAGATGGCTGTCACTGTTAACGTCATCCTTCCTTTCAAATTAACACAGATTGGTTGATTCTGATTGATAATCTTGATCTCTGTTTTGCAATAGGCTTTTAACCATTTAGCCCAAACATTAGCCCATCTTTAAAACAAATTTGCGGAGTTGATTTGCAAATTTTATATTTAAAATTTCATAAAATGATTAACATATTCTTTTAATTAATATATATATTTAAAGAGATATTTGTTTACCCCAAATATATTTTTGAAGAATTCATCCATATCAAATATACCATCAAAGAACTTACGAAGAAGTTAAATGTGCAAAGGCAGCCAGCTCTACGTAGATATTTAATGAACTTGAGCAAGTAAGATTGAAGTTAACAAATTCAGAGCCATTTGACTTATTTCACTTCTTGCCTTTTTTAATAGAGTCGAGTTTTGTGTTGCTTAGGTCGGTAGATGGAGTTATTGCCTGCTAATTTCTATTAAAAATCGGAGTTTCAACGAGTGGATTACCAATTCAATATCTAAAAACTTAACCCATTTTTCTAAAAAAGAAAAAAAAAAACTTAACCCGTTTTATTAACTATTGCAAACACCTAATAGTAACATAAATGTGTGCATGTAATTAAGTCTACATGATCAAGGATGTCCTTTAATTGAAGTCCTAAGGAATCTGCCCTCCCAATGTGGAAACCGACGGGCAATGGCCATGGAGGTCACAGCCAAGGAGAATTGTAAATGGGACTGACAACAGATTTAACCTGTAAATACTTGTGGAGGGCTTCTAGTCCAAAATCTCTGCCAAATCCACTCATCTTATATCCTCCGTACGGACAATCGTTGTCAAATGCAAAATAACAATTGATCCAAATTATGCCAGCTCGGATCGATCTTGATACTGTGTTAGCCACATCTATGTTCTTGGTGACAATCCCAGCTGCCAATCCATATCTTGTGTTGTTAGCGCTCTTAATTGCTTCCTCAACGGTCCTGCAAGCAACTCTTAAGAGTATAAATCTCTTTGATTATATGCTTAAAGAGCAAGATTTTGAATATTTTTCTTACCTGAACTTCATCAGTGACATCACAGGTCCAAAAATTTCATCCTTTGCTATTAGCATCTCCTCCTGATCATTATCATTGTTGATATAATTAGACCAAAACAATCAAATTTAACTTGATGCGATCCTTATTTGGATAAATGGTACCTTAACATCAGTGAAGATTGTGGGCTCGATGTAATATCCCTTCTCGAATAAAGCCTTACCACCTGTCAACAATGTTGCTCCCTCCCTTTTCCCATGTTCAATGAAAGAAAGAATTTTGTCATACTGCTGCTTATCAACCTGACACCAGATACACGGTTTATTTATCAGCCTAAAACCAGGTTTTCACTAGATTAAGATGCTTGGTGGTCTGAATTAGGATCAGCTATAAAACTCTCAGTTATTACCTGTGGTCCTTGTTGAACATTAGGATTGAAAGGATCACCTACTACCCAAGCTTTTGCCTTCTCCACCAACTTCTTGACAAGTTCATCATAAATTCCCTCTTGAACATAAACACGTGAACTTGCAACACAAATTTCTCCCTGAAGAAATGAAGAAAAAAAAAATGACATTTGCACCATATTAGAAAGAATGCTAGCTAAATAAAAGAATGAAAATAGATCACTTACCTTGTTATACAGAATACCCTGGAGAGCAAGATCAGCAGCCGTATTCATATCAGCATCGTCAAAAATTAGGAGCGGTGATTTGCCTCCTAATTCAAGTGAAACCTGTTTCAAATTGCTTGAAGCTGCAGCCTGCATTACTGTACGTCCGACTTCTGTAGACCCGGTAAAACTCACCTGAAAAAGGATCAAACACCACATGAACAAAAAGAAAATGGCAACTAGAACTGTCTAATTAATGTCTTTTGAAGTAAACCAGACCTTATCAATGTCCATATGAGAAGCAATGGCAGCTCCAGCAGTTGTTCCATATCCGGTCACGACATTGAGCACTCCATCAGGAATACCAGCCTGATTAGGAAGTTACATTTATGCAGGTTAGGATGAATTCAATTGCATTGGATGGTAAACTATATATAAACGGTATATATAAAATGTGAAAGCAATAGTTCAATCTTAATTACCTGCTTTGCAAGATGAGCATAAAAGAGAGCTGAAAGAGGGGTTTGCTCAGCAGGCTTGACAACCATGGTGCACCCTGCAGCTAAGGCAGGGCCAACCTTCATGAAGAACAAAATGCTAGGAAAGTTCCAGGGGATTATGTGCCCTACAACTCCTATGGGTTCAAGCAGAGTATAACCTTGTAGCTCTCTTGACATTTTCAACACTTCTCCATGTATTTTATCTGCTGCACCCGCATAGTAGCGAAGAGTACTTGCTGCAAAAGGAATATCAACAGCTTTGCCCCAACCATACAATTTTCCAGCATCAGTAGTGTCTAATGCAGCTAATTCTTCTATATTTTGCTCAATGAAGTCCGCGAATTTCATCATAATTTTTCCCCTTGCCTAGTCCCCATCCAAGAAAAAAGCAATTATAGATTACATTTATATCAAGAGGATTGTTAGCGTTAGACATCATATAGCTATTCTTACTTAGACCCGGTTCATATCTTTCATCTGTGAACCGAGCCCATAACTAGTTGCAATTAAAAAAGTAATCCTTAAAATCATATGTATTATTAGCTCGGGCAAGTTAAAAGAACATACAGAACCAGACAGGCGGGGCCACGGGCCAGAATCGAAGGCCTCTCGGGCAGCTTTTACAGCCAAATCAACATCCTCCTTATCTCCTTGGGCAATTTTCGCTATCACGTCTCCTGTTCTTGGATCTATCGTCTCAAATGTTTTTCCTACACAATTTTTATGGTTTCCCCTCAGGTTATCAATATCAACCACCTTATATCATAATCACTGAACCAATATTTGGATTTCTTGACTAATAAAAGACACTGTAAGCTGCAAATTATGTGCTTTTAAGCTTCTAAAATCGGATGTTAGTAAGAGTTTAAACTATCAGATGTTCCAAGGAAACATAGAAAAGCAACAGGACAAAGGTGTTGAGTATCAAGAAGAGGAATCTGTAGATAGAGAGAGAGAGAGAGAGAGAGAGAGAGAAAGGTAGTGACTTTACCTGATATGGAGTCAACAAATTCTCCATTGATGAAAAGCTTAGTGAATTTGATTGTTGGAATCCTGATAAAAGACTCTGAGCTAATTCCATTGGAATTTTTTGCCATCTCTGTGTGTGTATTTGGTTCTTGTTGAATTAATTGCTAGCATTGCAGATTTGTGAAGCACATTTTATAGGCATTAGGGACAACACAAACAGACTTTTTTTTTTTGTGATATAGTTTTGTTGAATTATCAGCATCGCATATTCCTCATGCATTTTATTGTTTAAGGGACAACACAAACAGACAAAGCTGAAGCGGCATCGGCTTCTACTATGGTGCTGTTTACATATCTGCTTTCTTTAAGTGACATATATTTCTTTTTTTATATATATTATATGGATTCCGTAATATTAAAAGTAATAAAAAAATAAAATAAAAATAAAATTTAAGTATTTATCATAAATAATTATGGCTGTTGTTTATTTAAACAATTAAAAATTATTGAGCATCCATTATAATTAATTACATGACATAATGTCTGATGAGGACTTGAACTCTATACCATCAAATAATTACCATTAAACTAGCATAGTGTTTCTCAAATTATAAACACTGTTGAAACTATAACTTTTATCTGTTACCAAAAAAAAAAAAAGGAAATTATCTGTTAATAATTTTAACATACTTTTTTTTTTCCTTTAGGTTTAAAGCATATTTAATTTCTGTATTTGGTATGATGTCTCGACTTGGCTTTTATATTTATATTTGAAATTTATGCAGGCATTTCTTCATGTTAGTACACTAAGTGTTTAAATGGTAGAAAGTAACAAATAAATACATTCAACGTTATCAACAATTAAAATAAAGTGCTTATAAGGTTTTAAAATAAATTTTAAGGTGCAAACTAACAAATCACATCAACGAAACCAAGTTTTCAATGTCGTAGGCCTTTTTTTTTTTAAGTAACATCATACCTAAGTCAACTTTTCCAACCAAATGTAATACAAATTATCTATGAAGTTACTAAAATAAAACATATCTTTGATCCCATTTCAGGTTAGAAACATGTTTTAGAGTCAGCTGACGAGGAGAGCAAACTTCAGAAAAATTTAGCCACAATGATCTGGTAATTGTTAATTTTAACTTTTCGGCTGGTTATGCATCAGCAGTGACATGTTATGAAAGTTACGTTGTATCTAATTAAATCTCCATCAATAATCCAAATATATATGTAACTTCTGGGCCTCTCACTTTCAATTTTCGCTGTCATAAAGCTGAAATGAAATGAAGCAATAATTCTTTTAAAATGGCAATAAACTAATCCAAACCAACACCATAACTCTCTATTATTTTCATCTTGGTGCAATGATTTCTTATCTAAACCAGATCTTTGCATACACCAAATTGATTATGAAAGTTACTTTTTCTTATATGTGAGTCATTACTCGGAAAGATATTTGAATAAAATAGTGAAATGAAAGGAAATTTATTTATTTAAAACTCGAATTACGTGTATCAAAATCCAGAGCATAAGGGATGATTTGGCTGCAGGTATGAAATTGTTCAGAGCCAAGGAGAATTATAAATAGGAGTGACAACAGACTTGACATGGAGATACTTATGAAGAGCTTCCAATCCATAATCTTTACCAAATCCACTCATCTTATATCCTCCATAAGGACAATCATTATCCATAGCAAGGTAACAGTTGATCCAAACTATGCCTGCTTTGATGGATCTTGAGACCGTGTTTGCCACATTCAAATTCTTTGTTATAACACCAGATGCCAACCCATATCTTGTTGTATTTGCTCTTTTTATTGCCTCATCAATTGTCCTGAAAATATAATATTATTGCCCAACAAATTTCTTCATTCGCATATTATTAACCCAGTAAAAGGCAAATAATGCAAAAAAAAATTATATACAGTATACTCACTTGAACTTCATCAATGACATTACAGGTCCAAAAATTTCATCCTTGGCTATAAGCATATCCTCCTGACAACATCACCAAGAATTATAAGTAAAAGAATTTTTGCAGTTTTTAAATGATATAACTCTATCATCGACTTAGATTAAAAAAAAAAAAATTTACTTACATTAACATCAGCAAAAATAGTGGGCTGGAGATAATATCCCTTGTTGCTTGAAGGCTTACCCCCTGTTAACAATGTAGCCCCCTCCTTTTTGCCCTGCTCAATGTAATACAAAACTTTTTCGAATTGCCGCTTATCAACCTGCATAGGATTATATTCAATCACTGGCTCGATCAATGAGTAAAATTATGAACTGTATAATTAATCATATATGGTATTGTCATTAACTATCGAGTGTAATCACCTGAGGACCAAGCTGAGACTTAAGATCAAAGGGATCCCCAACAACCCAATTCTGTGCCTTCTCCACTAATTTCTTTACAAATTCATCATAAATTTTTTCCTGAACATAAACTCGTGAACCGGCTACACAGATTTCTCCCTGAAATTATGTGTAAAAAGGCCATCTAATTCTTTGGATTTTAACTTGAAATGTGAATAAGCTTAAAAGAGATGAAATTCATGAATTTGCCTTATTGGTAAGGATGGCGAGGAGAGCAAGATCAACAGCTGTATCAACATCAGCGTCATCAAATATCAGAAGAGGCGATTTTCCTCCTAATTCAAGTGAAACCTGTTTCAAATTGCTTGCTGCTGCTGCCTGCATTATTTTTTGTCCAACTTCTGTAGATCCAGTAAAACTCACCTGAAAACACCACTCCAAATAACTCGATTTTAAGTAAATATTTTATTATATAATTAACCTCATTTATTTCAAACAAAGGGGAATAAAGGGCCAATTTATCCTCTCATAACCTTATCAACGTCCATATGAGAGGCGATGGCAGCTCCAGCAGTGGGACCGAACCCAGTAACAACATTGATCACTCCATCAGGAATACCAGCCTGATTGATACACATATACATATATATATTAAATAAATAAATTACCCACCATAAACCTGGAATAACATGGTACACACGAACGATGAACTAAGTCAATGACAAAATGACACATAAGTGATGTAATTCATATGATAACATTTTTTCATTAACTTCCTCCATTTTGAATTGGGGCTAAAAAATAAAGGCGTACCAGCTTAGAAAGGTGGGCATAGAAAAGAGAAGAAAGAGGAGTTTGCTCAGCAGGCTTGATGACCATGGTGCAGCCAGCGGCTAAGGCAGGGGCAGCCTTCATGAAGAAAATGGCAGTGGGGAAGTTCCAGGGGACGATGTGACCAACCACACCGATGGGTTCGAAAAGGGTGTAGCCATGGAGTTCGGTTGACATTTTCAAGACTTGGCCATGGATTTTGTCGGCTGCTCCTGCATAGTAACGTAGAATGCCTGCTGCGTGTGGAACTTCCACTGCTTTCCCCACACTGAACAATTTTCCAGCATCTATAGTATCAAGTGCCGCTAATTCCTCTATGTTCTCATCTATTAAGTCTGCGAATTTCAGCATAAACCTTGCTCTTGCCTAATTAATTTTCAATTAAAAATTTAGAATTTTTCTAATTAATGCGGTTAAATTTAAAGTACTTTTTTTAAAAAAAAAATGTCTACTTTATTCATTAATAATTTAATATAATAAATACTCTTATGATTTTCTTCTTTCTTTTTACAATTTAACCATAACCATTTTCTCATTTTCGTCAAATACATCATCGCTAATACATTAGTCACAGAAGCATATAAAGAGCCCATTGAATTTCTTAACTTTATCTCACTTTTTTTTTCTTTAGGATAATTTTTTTTTTTTTTTAACAAGCTGGATAAATTATCTCATGGTTTAATCAATTGTCTTCTCATTTTTTTCAAAGATAATATATTTTTGGATTGGTCCCTGAACTTGTCGAAAAATTGTAATTGAGCTCTTAAACCTCTAATTTTTTTTTCAATTGAGCTCTTAAACTGAAATTTTTGTTCATTTCTGCCCTTGCCCCTCAACTTTTTATTTTTGTTTAATTGAGAACTTTAAGATTTTACCGGGCTCAAATTGGAAAAAAAAAAAAAGAAGAAGGAAATTTAGAGTTTCATAGGCTCAATTGCAATTTTTGACAAGTCCATTGACCAAAAGATTCATTTACTCTTTTTTTTTCTAGTGTTTTCCCTGAATTTGATTTGTGGTTTGTGTTCTTCAGCATGTGAAAAACTATTAAAAAAACGCTGACATATTAAAATAGTGTTCCATCTTACAAAAGATTTCACAAAAGAACATCAAGATATCATAAATTAATGTATGATTCCTTTCCTTTCCCTTTTTTTTTTAAATTCAGGAAAGATAAAATATATAAATATGAATGAAATCATATACTTACAGCACCAGACATGCGAGGCCAGGGGCCATCATCAAATGCATGGCGAGCAGCTTTCACAGCCAAATCAATATCTTCCTTGTCTCCCTCTGCAACTCTTGCTATCACCTCTCCACTTCTTGGATCTATTGTCTCAAATGTTTTTCCTGTACATTTATTTATTTAAAAAAAAAATCCACCCACAATTTAGTCCTACAGGCCTGAATTTTATTTTTTTTTATTTATTTTAAGCAAGTAAAATTTCCTTCTCATATAAGTTTTTTTTTGTCTGCCACAGCTATATGTCCATTTATTTAACGAGCCAATAATAAACAACACATCAAATATTCTGATAATGCCAAATTGATTCTAAAAATACATTTTTCAACACGAAATAAAGTTGAGTTTTAAGTGAGAAAATTTTGTTATTTTAATATTAATAGTTATTTTAGTCAGATAATGGGTTGATATTATTAGTTGTTTGTGTATACACATTCAAAAAATATTTTTTCTTTTAAAAAAAAAAGTTGTTTGTATACATATATTATATATTCACATTAAAATCAATGTATGGAAAATATAATTTAATCTCGGGAAAAAAAAAAGCATAAATCCTCTGGGATGGGAATAAAAGAAGTTAATTATATCCTTCAGCATAAACAGAAGGTGTAAATATCAGTGTGAATTTCTAGTTTTAATTTCAAAACAGGAAAAGATGCAATTGTAATAAATAAAAAATAACATTAAGGAAAAACGGTAGGACAGAGAAAGAATCGATCTCATAAAAATGGAGTGGAAGCTGCAGAGAAAGAAGAAGATGATGGAGTAGACATTTAACTAACAAGATCAAAGAAACAAAGAATATAAATTTACGCCTAAGAAAAAGGTCACATATCCATGCCAGAGAGTGCTAAATTGTGAATATGATTCAATAAACCTGTAATGGAATCAACAAATTCTCCATTAATGAAGAGCTTTGTGAACTTAATGTTGGGAATCTTTGATAAACACTCATCACAGCTTCCATTCACATTACTCGCCATCTCTCTCTTCTGTATTATTTTTGTTTTGGGTACGAATCTCTCTCTTCTGTAATTAATTTGCAAATTAACTGAACTTGTTTTCAGTCCAAAGCTCCTCAGGGATTTATAGACTCCCAATATTCTCCTTGATAGAATATCACGAATTAATTCAATTATATAACTTGCCGTAAAGGAATTGCATTCCTACTCCTAGGCTCCATTTTCAACTAAAATATATTCTAATGTCATTTTTAGTTTTTTTAAAAATATTTATACGTATATTATCTTACCCAATGAAAAATTATGCAAAAATATCAAAATATAATATGACTCTCAAAAATAATAAATTGTAATAATTCAAAATTCGTATTATTATATTATTATGAATTTGGAGTTTTTTTATATAAAAAATATTCAAAATTTTGTATTTTTATATTTATATAATTTTTAATTTTATTAATAATTAAATTAAGTTTATCCTCGCTGAAGGATGAGATATTGTCATCTATTTATAATATTATTGATATACTATCAATTTTTAATTAGGATTGGGTCAAGAAAAAATGAATCCAATCATAATATGTAATGTATGCAAAATAATTATTATTTTACTTATATGACAAAGTAGGATTGGTGTTAGCAAAAGCTGTTAAGCACATATTTAATAGAAATTTCTTATTCACACCACTTTTATTAATTTATCCGATACATTAATTTTTTGAGTAAATCACGTCTATAACTTCATTTATACACCAACTCCATAATAAATTGTCGTACGAAAGAAGTAAGTTTTGCTTTATAAATATGTACTATTGATTTTAAATATTATATTTTTTATATGACTGTTTATCATTAATACATAAATACATATGAATAAATCTATGAATCCGATTTAAGTGTGTTTTTTTTTTGTAAAATGTTATTTTCCATGCAAATGAAATTCTATGAATTTTCGGCTTTATTAGTGAGCACATCTATATAGACTTTTCTGTATATTATTTGGAAAAATAGGTTCCATTTATAGTCAAATTGGACTTATTGGCATTATAGATTCTGATCAGATTGGACATTTTGTTTTAAAAAGGTAAAAATTAGAGTGAAATTGACTAATTGGCTTGTCTAAATTCAGCTGCCATAGTTGAATATTTGAGTAAACGTTGATTAATAATTTAATAGTAGAAAAATTGAATAGGTACGATCGGAAATAAAGTCGTGATCAATCCATTTTTCAGCTTAATTGATATATATTATTATATAGCAAACGACATCGTATTGGCTTTTATAGCCAAGGAGAATTATAAAGAGGAGTTACACCAGACTTGACTTGTAAACAAATACTTAAGCAGGGCATCCAATCCAAGATCTCTACCA
Source organism: Triadica sebifera (assembly GCA_023653625.1). Taxonomy (NCBI): domain Eukaryota; kingdom Viridiplantae; phylum Streptophyta; class Magnoliopsida; order Malpighiales; family Euphorbiaceae; genus Triadica; species Triadica sebifera. The sequence continues at coordinate 26,394,286 of CM042910.1, read as the reverse complement.
AACCCGCTCATCTTATACCCTCCATAAGGGCAGTCATTATCAAATCCAAAATAACAATTGATCCAAATGATACCAGCACCAATCGATCTTGAATCTGTATTAGCCACATCTATGTTCTTGGTTACAATCCCTGCAGCTAGCCCATATTTAGTATGGTTGACCCTCTTGATTGCCTCCTCAATCAATTGTCCTGTATTATAATTTAGGGTTAATTACTATTTACTCTAAAAGTTTTACATAATATACTAATATCTTCTAAGGTTTTAAAATTTATGTTATTTGTTCCCTCTATTTTATCATATTATACTAATCGGTTCTTTCCCTAGATTTTTATTAAAAAAATATTAAATTGTTGTGAAATAACAAAAAAAAAACCTTTTATAATAATTTTTTCTAATAAAAGAAAATTATTATTTATCTTATAAGATTTGACATATATACACTAATATGAAATTTTAAAATTTATATTATTTACCTTCTAAAGTTAAAGGTAGTTTTGAAATTTTTTTAATTATTTAGCTCTCTTATTAATAGTAAAATCATTAAAATTAACATAATAATTATATAATCTGACGGAAATAAAATTGAAAGGACAAATAATATAATTTTAAAACATAAGAAGAATACTAGTGTATTATAACAAATGCTGTGCTTACTTGAACTTCATGACATTACAGGTCCGAAAATTTCGTCCTTCGCAATCAGCATGTCCTGCAGATCACCAACCCAGCCATCATTACTAGTGCTACAAATTGCATTATACGTAATATTTCAGGAAATTTTACTTGCTTAATCCTATTTGATACTTTCATTCATGGATTTAATTGAAAATTAAATTATATATATATATATATATATATATATATGACAGTGTATTATCGACGTAGTTCATAAATGAATATATGAATCTGGTATAGTAAATATTATTTGCTTAAACTTGTTTTATACTTTAATTAGTAGATTTAATTGAAGATCAATTTTTCATATATGATACTGTATTATTGACATGGTTCATGAACGAATGTACGAATGTATTTAATATATATAGTCTAAGAAACTTCTAGAAAGTTATTAGTACCTTAACATCAGTGAAAATGGTAGGCTCCAAAAAGTATCCTTTATTTCCTACAGGTTTACCACCTGCTAACAAGATGGCTCCTTCTCTCTTGCCATGCTCAATGTGCGACAAAATTTTATCAAACTGCCGCTTATCAGCCTGTGGACCTTGGCGAGATTTAGGATCAAATGGATCTCCAACAACCCAATCTTTTACCTTCTCAGCCAACTTGTTTACAAGTTCATCATAAATCCCTTCCTGAACATAAACCCTTGAACTTGCCACGCAAATCTCTCCCTGTATAGCAAATAAAAAAAACAGTCCTAGCTTCATATATAACATTAAATCTTCATAAGGCTGGAAATGAAATTGTCTTGTTCAAGAGGATTCCAAGGAGAGCATGATCAGCAGCTGTATCAACATCAGCAGCATCAAAGATTAGGAGAGGTGATTTGCCTCCTAATTCAAGTGAAACCTGCTACAAAGTGCTTGCTGCTGCTGCTTGCATTACTTTTCGACCAACTTCTGTAGACCCTGTAAAACTAACCTGAATAGAAATAACCATCGCCAACAAGCAAATTGAAGGTTAATCAATAGCAACCCAAAAGTTGAAGTGACCAATAGATTAGACACAATCCACCTTATAATCATAGAATTAATGTAAGATTTGGCCCCAAAAATATATGTAACGACTCATCTCCATAATAACTAACGCGCTAGAAATACAGAATGAACCGCACTCTTATACTTCATTAAAAAGAAACACAATCATTATTGAAGCTCAAAGGATGAATATGAAGTCTCAATATTAATGAAATAGGACTAGAAATTGAACCGGATTAGCTCATTGTTCGAGTAATTAATTCAATCGGATTCGCTATATATAAAATTGAAAGGAGAGAATAGGAAAGAGAGAATGAGGGACCACCTACATATTATTACATGTTAGTTGATTTCATTAAAAAGAAAGTTTAATTATGGTAGAGTTTAGATACTTAATTAGAGATTTTAAGTTCGAATTCTGTACATTTAAAACTTTAAAATAAATATTTTATCCTTTTAATGGATTTATCCAGTTTGAATTTAGATTTATAGGTAATTGAAAAAACAAAAAAAAAGTTTAATTATTTAGTTGACTTATTAAAAAGTGGACTACATTAATAAGGCAACCAATCCACAACCTCATAGAGTAATAGGAACCCAATGTAACATTTATTATAACCGCAAAAAATATACGAGGAGATGAAAGTGGAAATAGAACTTTACCTTATCAATGAGGCAATGGCAGCACCAGCAGTTGGGCCATATCCAGTTACACCATTAATCACTCCATCAGGAATGCCAGCCTAATAATTATAGTTCAACAAATATTATTGTAGGAACTATTAGAACACCGAATACTTATTTGTTGAGTGTGAATCATGCGCTTTCAATACTTTAGGTGGAAACAAATTACTAAAACTTGACTCGATTCCACAGTACGAACGCTTTAATTCTTTTGTGATTGAATGGAGATGAAAAAATTCTTTTTTCTAAAATTTCCGAATTTCAGAAAAAACTGTAAGATGAAAAGTTATCTCTTTTCCTTTAAGTTATATTTTTTCATAACTTTATATATAAGAAAATATGAGTCTGGATTGGATCAAACCCACATGGGCGGCCATTACCATAAAGCCCAACAATTATCAACAATATAATTATCCTGTGATTAGGATATAATTATGGTTGTGGAAAATAAAGTAAATTACCTGCTTGGCAAGATGATCAAAATAGAGAGCATTAAGGGGAGTTTGTTCAGCAGGCTTGACAACCATAGTGCAGCCAGCAGCCAAGGCAGGAGCAACTTTCATGAGGAACATTGTGCTAGGGAAATTCCAAGGGATGATATGGCCTACAGCATCGATGGGCTCTTGAAGTGTGTACCCTTGAAGTTCACTTGCCCTTTTCAATACCTGTCCATGAATTTTATCTGCGGCTCCTGCATAATATCTTACAGTGTTTGCTGCCCCTGGAATATCCATGCCTTTCACTGAATTATATAACTTCCCTGCATCCATAGTTTCTAGCACCGCTAATTCTTCGATATGTTCTTCTATTAAGTCTGCATATTTCATCATAATCTTTCCCCTTTCCTGACCATCGTTAATTCCACAAAATGCATCACTTTTTAAAGGAATCCCAATTATTTATATAATTGAAATAATTCATTTTAATCAATATTTAATAGTTAAATTTATACTTAGCCCATGTTTTGCACAAATAACTTACATTCATTTTCATTTTCATTTTCATTTAAAATATTATCATTTTGTTGCATTCACGTCTTTCAACAGTAAAGCAATAAGAAAAAGATAAATATATTGATTTTTTAGACTAGGAGATTTGCAAATAAATTATATTAATTTGTGAAATTCATTTATACCAACATAACTTATGTACATATATTATAACTGACTTTGTAAAACAAAAAAGTTTTTTTTGTGTGAAACTATAAGTATACTCAATCTATATGTAATGGGTTGAAACTAATTATATTCGTTTCGGATAAAACTCCGAAAAGCAGCAAAACAATCTCTCAATAATTTAAAGTAACTACATATTTAGGATTCGAACTCGAAATTTTTTAATTAAATTGGAAGAGTTCCGTGTCAACTCATCTACACTCTCTTAGATAAAAAATATATTTATTTTTGAATCAAATAATTAACCTCATGTAGTTATTATGTAATATAATTTACATAGTAATTAAACTTATGAGTTATGATTTATTCAACTATATATGGTAAGATGAAACTTTTATATATATATATATATATATATATATATATATATATATATATATATATATATATCCCACATGATTTTTTTATAGGAATATTTTACTCTCTTTGCTCTTTTATAAACATACAAAACCAGAAAAACGGGGCCAAGGTTCATGTTAATGCGAGGCGTGCAGCTTGCACTGCTAAATCAACATCATCTTTATCTCCCTCTGCAACTCTACCTATAACCTCCCCCATTTCTCGGGTCTATTGTCTCAAACGTTTTTCCTGAAAAAAAAAATTTTGTTTGTTGCATTATTCATGACGGATTTTACTTGTCTAAATATAATTTATAATTTTATTTATAGATGAATTATTGATAAAATGTCATATAAAAAAATAAAAATAAATTATTAGCATGGCCTGCGTCCATCTTTTAACTTCTGTAATTTTGCTATTTTTTCAGCTTGCAAATATATGGCTCTTACGTCAAATGAATTGAGATAATGAATGGAAAAAAAATTAATACAGCTCATGAAAAATTCTACATAAAATAACAAATGGCGCGGGCATATATTAATGGAAAAAAAATTATTGTAAAATTAGACGACTTACAGAAGGAGGAATTCATTCTTGGTTTTAGGGCAGAATATGTATAATTCCTATGTATGCAGATTATTTCTAAAACTATATTCATAATCTAAAGCTATATATGAGTGTATTCAAGTTAGAAAAATGATAGCTAATGGAAATATTAAAAAAGAGAAGAAGATATGTACAGAGTTTATGCCCAGTGGCATATAGGATTTTGCCTCTCATGAAATATTTCGGATTTGAGATTTTCCTTCCATTAGTTGTAGGTAGAAAAAAAAGATATTAATTGAAATATATGTGTAAATTAGTGATGAAGAGAGGAAGAGAACTGAAATGGAATCAACAAATTCTCCATTAATGAAATGTTTGGTAAACTTTATTGAAGGAATTATACATGTTGATTAAAGAATGGGAGCTGGATCTTCCGTTGCTTTGACTCTCCATTTTCTATCTACATAGCTTTCACTCTCTCTTTGTCGCTCAATAAGTGAATGTTTAAACTCTAACAGTCTAACTTCAATATTTATAGACAGGCATAGCAACTTAGCTAGGAGGGTGTAAGTCTATCACTTTCAGTTTCCGTCATTAACTTAATTTTTAGAAATATTAAATTATTTCCGAACAAATTTTAATTTTTCATCTTCTATTTTTTCATATCCTTTTAGCACTTGTTGTAGGTAGGCTTTTTTATTTTAATTAGTTAAAAACATGCACCTATAATTTATAAAAAGTGGTATTATATGAAAGCTCGAATTAAGCTTGAATTTAACTCATTTGAAAATTATCAAGTTCATTAATGGCTTGAACTCGGCTCGTAAAAAATTCGCTTATTATGTTTACCGAGTTTAGTTCGAGTTCGACAAGTTAACTAATAATAATAAAAATTTCAGTTCGAACTCAATATCGATAACAAAATCTAATATAAACGTTCTCTAAATGAATACATTTGCAAACTTTTAAACGAATGTATTCATAAACGTGTTCGCAAGCTCATAAATGAACACGCTCATAAACTTTTTAAACAAAAACATTCACAAACTTTTTAAATAAATATGTTTGCAAACTCGTAAATGAACATATTCGTGAACTAACGAACCAAATAATATTAAACTCGAACTCGAATTTAAAAAGATTTTTGAGTTGGAATTTGAGCTCGAGCGGCTCATTAAACCATAAAAGATTTCGAACGATTTTTTTTCTGAATTGAAATCCAAATTATTCGTGAACGGTTTGATTTATTTACAATTATATATTTAAGTCTTTTCGGACTTTAGACTTTATATTTTATCCACATAGTTTATTGTTATGGCAGTTAATCCTCTCATAATATATTGGAATTATATGTACATATATTGTTAAGACTTGATAATTATAAATTTAATATTAATTTAAAATAATTTAAATTAAAATAAAGTAAGTTGCAACACAATTATAAATCCTTATTATATTTTTGGGGCTCTATCCGCTCCAATATATATTACTTACTGTTCTTCTTTTCGTTTTGAGCTAGTCATTAGCCGCCGCCGCCTTTTTTTCTTATTGTTTTCAATACCTACTTGATTCAACTCTCTAACAAAAAAATAAAATAAAGTCAATGCGTTTGATGTTAACGAAACTCAACTAACTCATAATTAATTCATATATGTCATTTTCAACGGATGTCTCAGTGGCAGATTATGAATATTAACTGGATGGGAAACATTATGCTTAACTAAAAAAAACTGCTTTATTCTTTTGTCTTGTAGAATTCAAAATTTAAATTATGCACCAATGATAAAATTTATATATATATATATATATATATATATATATATATATATATATATATATGTCTTTCGTCTTCTTCTAATTGTCGATTTAGAAAATCTTTTTGCTTGTTCTCTTCTAAGTGTTGTTTTATAAAAATTAAGGGAATTTGAACTTTTTTGTAATCAGATGAAAATCATAGTAACTGAATTGTTCTGCCAAATGACAAATTCATTAAAATAATTTGCAAAAAGAAAAAAAAAAGAAAAGAAAAGAAAATTCAAGACAATTCACTTAATAAACCCTTGTTTGAAGGGTTCCCGTTGCTAATATTTTTAATGATCCAAAAAAAAATTAAGATAAATTAAATGGCTAAAAAATTTCAATTTTAACTGACTTAATTATTTATCTTTTATATATATAAGAAAAAAAATGCTTTGAATGGTAAACGAATAATTTAAATAGACCCATTTTTAGTGATATCATTATGTATCCTACCCGACATGAAGCTGAGGCCGATAACATCTATATATATATATATATATATATACTACCCGAGATGAAGCTTACATGGAAAACGTCTATATATATATATATGCACAAGGAATCCATTCAGTGGTGAAAATATGATCACTATAATAGTGGCAATCCATTCACTATGTGAATACCATAATATTGGAAATCATACAAGAAAAGGAAGAGGACCAGAAAAATACATCTTTAATGAAGGAGGGGAGAGGAACTTATTGGTTAAAGCAGGTTTTATGTATATATCCTTTGAATGATGTGTTTATATATCTTGATCGTAGAGGCCTGTTGAATCAGAAATCAGTATACTAGATTTACTGGGCTTGGGATTATATTTAGGAACAAGTTTATAGAGGCAATTAGAAGTTTAATGATGAAGCAAGGTAGTTGATAATTTACCTATACTTCCATTTAGGGAAAATAATTAAACTTGGGCTTCACTTCACAGAATACAACCATATGAAGAATTTATATCTCTCTTTCAAAAAAATAATTAAGTTCATGGATCCACCAACACAATGCATATGAAACTGAGGATTAAAATTGAAAGAACGGGTCTATTCCTTTTTTTGAGACAATAACAGGCCTATGCAGTTTTATGATTCAAAATCCATAACCTCTTAATATGAAATTGAAAGCACAATTCATCGTAATTTGAATTTTTTTTTTTTTGTTATATTCTGTTTTGAAAGGTCTGAATATTGCACCCATGGCCTTGGATAGGTGCAGTTTGATTACTTGAACATCAGAAAAATGGGAAACTTAAAACAAAATAAATCACAGCCAGCTTTAGTTCCCACTGAAAGATGTATTGGATCTGCATCAGCTCCAGTTTACAAGGGATTAGGAACATATGTTCTCTATAAAATGCTCCAGAATATGACAAGGAACCCAACCAGATAGTAACAAAAGAATTCTAAATCATCTGACTCGTCCTCTTTTCCTACTATTGTGTATATGATGAAGGCTGGTATGCAGGTGGAGCACCAGTGGTGCCGTAATCATATGCACCGTAGTTAGTCTGAATCTCATAAGAACCATTTCCACGGAAAACAGCAGCACCTGCATTGTCCCCTGGGAGTGAGTAGTGTTGTTGGGGAATAGCAGTAGGGATTTGAGTGTGAGGAGCACCATATGTTGATGGATAAGGGGCAGTTGAATTTCCCTCATAAGCGCCCTGACTAGGATAGTTGTATGGCACAGAATATCTCGCCACTGGGCTATGCTGTGCCATGGGAGCAGGGTTCCTGCGTCCAAAAGGGGAATAGGCATTTGAAAACTTTGCAGCTTTAGCTGCGCGGAAAGCAGGTGGCCTCTGCCCTCGGCCACCACTTCCGCCATGGGGTCGCTTATTCTGCGACTTAGCAGCTGCTGCTGCTGAACTCTTCTTCCTCTCTGCCTTGGTTTTCTCCAGCCATGTTGCCCGCTTCCTTAAGCTATCAATAGAGAACTCTGATTCAAGCTTGTGATCTTCAACACATTTGATGACAGCTTTGATAAAATTCAGCTCCACCGTATTTGACTCCTCCTGAAAGATCAATTAAGAACAAAATCTTGTCAACTCCAAATGTTTTTGATAAATAAAATAATGAAGCATAAATGGAAAATAGACCCACTGTTGCAGCTGCACCAAAATTGCCATTCTTCAAGATGGTGGATGTATTCTTTTTGGAGTTTTTAATGTAAGATTTGAGAAGAGAAACTGGAGAAAATCTTTCAGTCAAACCCGACTCGGAGGCAAAATACACAGCCTCTATCTCCTTCCTATTTTTCACCAATTCATCAATCATCTCTGCAGATATTAGATTGGATCAGTCATACTTGCCATTTCTAGTATAAAGTATGAACATTGATGAGAGTTGCAAAAAGCAGAAAAGGACACAACTACTTTTTACTCTTTTGCATGCTAAATCTATCAAAAGCAGTAAAATATATCTATATGCTTTCTCTGTAGTTCAGTAATTCCATGTTCTACAAAAAGAAATTAAATATACAAAGAACGTTATCTATTCCCATTGCCCACTATAGGGAAAAACATAAGTTAATACAATCTAATGATAGTGGTCACCAGCAGTAGCTATTCCCTAATTACTTTTAGAAAGCCCAAGTTTCACTTTTAATTTAATTTAGATTCTAATACTTCTCACTTGCAACCCTTGAGTCTAACATATAAAATCAGATGACAAAGCCATCTAAGGTGGTTCATCTAGAGGAAGGCACATACATAATTCATGGATGACCAATTATCATAGCAATGAAGAGACCCCGCCCCACCACCCCCAATACTACTACTGTGTTAGGATAACCCAATCAGAACTCTGCCAGCTTGAGACCCAGACCACAACTCCTTTCATATCCCTCCGCCATTTCTAAGAGCCAGAATTCAAACAGCTGCCACACACCAACATCCCAGCATTGTTTTATAGCCTCCTCCACTGAAAAATACATCATGATTTTCAAGCCCCACCACTATCAAATGATTTCTCCAATCACTTCTACTTGTCACCACTAAGAAAATCCTACTCCAACATGGCCTGTAGTAATTGGATCAAGAACACAATATCAATCCGCAGCGTTTGGACCTTACCATTGCCTCATGTTCCTTATGATCCAAGTTATACCCGTGCAATATCTATCATTCACCACTGACATTTTAACCATGTCCCTCAGAAGACCAACAGAATATAACAGATTCGTAATAGGATAAGTATTGGACTTTATTTTCTTGACATATATAAGAATGTAAATAAGAAACGGAAGAATTTCCCCCTTTAAACTTCAAAAGTAAATTACATCAACTAATGAGTTCAGAGCGTACGGAATTACTTATGAATTGATTGCTACTAGAACATATGAATTTGAAGGTGACAAAGCAGTGACATGAAGGTCAATTCATATCACCCCCAATCCAATAATACAAATGGTAATATTCACTTCAATACATGAAGGCTGCAGCTTTACAATTCACACCATGGTTACTATAGATAGGAGAAAGGCATTAGTGCATCAAGAAAGGCATTTTCGCAAATTTAATACACATAAAAGCAATGACAATAGCACAAACTATATCCAACACATTGCTCATAAAATAGTAACCCCTCCCCAAAATGAAAATCATACCTTCCATTTTCTCTCCAAAACCAATAGCCATTGCAAGTTTGGCCATATCCCTTCTTGCCGCATGCTCCAGCACAAGCTTCCTCAAGAACTCCTCATCAAACCTCGACTTCAACCCGAACACCACCACCATTTGCAAGAACATGACTGCCTCCGCAGGTCCCCAAACTCCACCTCCGCCACTTCCACCACCTTCGTCCCCATCAACCTGCTCCTCCTTCCATCTATCTAAAATCCTAGCCGCTCTATCCACCACAGTACCTGCAAATTCTGGCCTTTTATGTTTCCCGCCAAAGCAACTACCCTCCGGAAAAAGGACCTGCACCAGCATTCCGCATGCCCAGCGCTTGTCAGTAACCCCAAGCTTTTCAATTTTATTACTCACAAACTCATCCACTGCATCCAAAATCAACCTTGCCGGGTCCACCGCTTCCATTACGGCGGACGAAATCTCCGCTCTAAGGGACACCGATTCCTTACGTTTAGAAATAATGAACTTTAACAATCCGGAGGAATCCATTCTCCGCGAAAACGACTTCAATGTTTCCGACAAATGATCGAACTTTTGGGGCTTTTCAAACTCGGCGAGCGCATTCTCCTTTTGCTCCTCGACTTTCGCAGCGGAAGCGGACTCGAGTTCAGGTATGGATCTTTCTCTCTCAGAAAGGGAGCCGAGGGTTTTCTGGGAATTGGCTTCTAAAGATTGAAACTTTGAATCAAGAGACTGAGATTTCTGAGATAGGGAATCTTGAAGGGAAGTGAAATGAGCGGTAAGGGTTGTGAATAGTTGGGTGCAGGATGAAAGAATTGTCTTTTGAGCCTCGAGGCGATCGATGAATTTCTGGGTTTTGTCCGTGTTGATCGCTTCGTCTGTATCCATTGATGGAAGGTCGCGAAACTCAACTGATTTTAAAGAATAAATGATTTTGGTGTGGAAGGAAACCCTCGAAGAAAAGGCAATATACTTTACATATGATAATTTCTTCGGCGTAAATTCGATTTATGGATTTCTGCTAGGTTTTCGACCTTTCTTTGCTCAATGGGGGAGACGAAGAAGCTCTCCGCTGCAGCTAAAATTGAGATAAACGATAAACGGCGTCGTTTTAATTTGGCTGATTTTTTTTTTTCGTTTACTTCTTTATATTCATTTTTCCGTTGAAATAAAATAATATCAGGAATCACAATGGAAATGCATTATTTTCATTTTTAGTGTTTAATAGAATTAAAAAAAAATTACTTTGAAGAAATAGATATTAACTAATCACAATCGATTCCAAATGGGAAAAAATTAAAAAAAATAAAACAAATTCTTCCTTTTATTCATAAAAGAATGTAATAACATATAATTTCAATTTTCGTTTTCATACCAACTTACCACGTAGTTGAAGTTTTTAAAGCATAATGTTTGCATGCAATCATGGTGAACCAAACCGACAAGTCGACAACTATGCACATCTTTGATCCATTCAAAGCCAAAAAGGCAAAGGTGGATACCACGATAACGTTACAGTTCACTTTTTTTTTAAAACAAGATTAAGACCACTCTCAATAATAATAATCATATAAATTGATTTTAATTCTCCTACCCTTAAATGATCTTTTAACTGTTACTTTAAGCAATTTACCATCATTAATTATAATTAATTTTATATCTAAATAATAACTAATTTATTTCTTTCTTTTTATATTAGCTCAACTATGAATAAATTTTCTGAAATCACAGTATACCATCAAGAAAAAATTACTATTCATTTTTGAAGTTTGATTTATTGTATTATTAACATATGAAATTCAAAATTTATACAATCGGTCCATCTATTTTATCATATTTTACTAATATAATTTTATGTTAAAAAATATTAGATTATAATAAAATAACAAAAAAATTATTATTTATTCCCTAAAATTTGACTTATTGTAATATAATTCTTTAAAAAAAACTTATTTTTTAGTAATTATAAATATCTTAAAATTTAAGAAAATGATAAGGGAAATGAAACACAGATAAATAATCCTATAATTTTAAAATTTCAAAAAATACTAACACATGTGAAACACTAATAAATAGCAGTTTTAACTATCAATGATTGAGACCAAATATGTCAAATAGGAAAAGAAAATCAAAGAAAGTAGTAGGAAGGAGAGAACACTGTAAATTCTGGTTCCTTCTTGATAAGAACAATTAAATGAAAACGCCATCCTTGGCCGTCATCTTATTAATCAGCTAAGCTAAGCCTCGGGCAAATCCAAATTAATGGATTTTTTCTGTAATTCTATGTATACATAGGCAATATTTATCGAAAAAAAAAAATTTGTTATTTTGCTGATTTATTGAAAGGTATGAAGGGTTCTTTTCTTTTTCTTTCTCTCTTGTCCCATTTTCCAACTCCACCAGAATCAAAAAAATTCTGGAGCAAATTCATGGATGGTATTCCACATATGTACACTGAGGCATCCCAACCTAAATGAAAATAAGGAGAAAAAAAAGAAATAAATAATGCTCTCGAAAATACTTATATATTAATCTAATCATATTCTACTACCATGTTAGAGTGTATGAACAGATTGATCGATGCTTAAAGACCAAATTTAAATGAGAAAAATTCTAATAGCCTAGACTTCTAGCTTTTCTATTTGTTGTTTTCTTTGAATGCTAGTTTATAGAAACTAATTAACATCCCTACTGCAAGCGAAAAAAAACCATATTATCTCACAGAAATTCAAATTAATTTACACGAAAATTAACTACAATGAAGAAGAACATGACTGTAAAGGTCCAGCAATGGTATGATAACTGTCATTTCTAATCATACACTAGACTGAAACTATACATAAAGATTTACCCACTTTAGAAATCAATTAATCTGACATTTCTTCTGAAAATCTTTAGCAGGATCAGCAAATCGAACCAAGAAAGATCGAGAGAGGTTATTAGGCTCATACTTGCCTGAGCCATGATCAAAATTTTGCCAGTAATTATGTTCGTCATAAGCCTGATGTAAAGAGCCTGAAGACTCAAACAACTTCTTCTTCTCTTTCTTCAACTTCATCCATATTGCTTTCCATCTCAGCTTCCTGTGAAATCTATTCTCTGAACCAATTTCTTCATAGCCTCTGCCTGTACTGCACCAGTCCCTTATGCCCATTACACTAAAAAATAGAGACAACGTTCGGCTTTTTGCTTTGCTTCCTTTCCTATCTACAGAGAGAATGTAGAATCTTTTGCATCCTCTCCTAGATAAAGAGAAATGTAAATGCATATCAATATCCTTATATATTTATAAATATTAATTAATTAAAAGTAATTATTAGGCATAAGATATTAATTATGGGGTCTAAGTTGGCTAGCTGATTTGGGAAAAGCTTGAGTATTTATTAATTAACTTGACAAAGTAAACTTATGCTTGTAGCTTTGTTGAAAAGTGCAAGGCTTATATACATGACAACGATTGGTCGCTTTTATTTAAATGGAATACACCCCCAATTCATTTGGCATTTGATATACATGCCAAGCATATATTATATCTATCATATGAGTTATGAATCAAAATTTTTAAATAGATTGAGTTTGTGGACTAATATAATCACACAGTGTTATATATTTTATTATTTTATTTACATTGATTAATATAAATACAATAATTAATGTGATTGGTAGGAGTGGCAACGGTACGGATCAAGGTCGGATTTCACCCTCCCCCCATTTCCATCCTCTCTCTGCTTCATACCCCAACAAGAAAATATTATTAATCTTCATCTACTCCTCAAATGAGGTCGAATATTCCCAATCTATTTTTTTAACTTATATTTGATATTATTCTTTTAAATTATCAATTTCATTTACATCAAAATAAATCCAAAATAACAACAAAAAAATTATAAAAAATGCTACATCTTCATTTTTTTAATATTTTATAATTCATACTTAACTAATGAAAAATGATAATATTAATCAATCCATACATAACTAGTAAAGTGAATATTTATTATAAAAATACTATCATATACCTCAAAGACATGTATCTTTTATGTTTTTTAAATAATATATATATAATATAAATATTGTCCACGTCCTATTCTCACTAAATATCATTTTAGATTTTTCTAAAATTCGCCTTGATCCTAGTCAAAATTCAAAATACTCGTCTTATTGGGAGTAAGTACAAGGCAAAGACCCCCGGGTTTTGGTCTAATTATCATTCTTAGTGATTGAAAATGATAATATGATTGGTATGAGTGACAACGAGACGAATCGAAATTGTATTTCACCCTCCCTATTTTCGACCCTAATTATAAATTTATATCTCCGTCCTCATCACATATCTTGAAATAAAAATATTATTAATCATCATCCTCACCCCAAATGGAGTTGAATATCCCCAATCTATTTTTTAATGGGTCAGATATCCCTAATCTATTTTTTTAACTTATATTTAATATTATTCTTTTAAATTATCAATTTCATATACATCAAAATAAATTCAAAACAACAACCCAAAAAAATATAAAAGATCCAACATCTTCATTTTTTTTAATATTTTATAATTCATATTTAACTAATGAAAATGATAATATTAATCAATTCATACATAATTAGTAAAGTGAATATCTAGTATAAAAATACTATCATATACCTCAAAGATTTTGAAAAATACAAATTACATGTGTTTTTTTAAGTTATATATATGTGTCAGACGGATTATACAAATACCGTCCTTATCTCATCTCCGCTAAATGTCATTTCAGGTTTTTCTAAAATCTATCCTGATCCTGGTCAAAAATCAAAATATCCCCCCTTATTGGGAGAGAGTACGGGGTGGAGACCCACATATTTTGGTTAAATTATCATCCTTAATATTTTATTAATCTACATATAGCATGATATACTAATTCTATTTAAAAATTTCTCATGAAATATCAATTTACCAACAATTTTTCTCTTTTTTTTACTCATGACCAATTTGTTTTAAAATAAAATTTTGATTAGCAAGTAATATTCAATTTACAATCATTTTATTCCATTGTATTCTCAAAAATATTTTTTTATCCTTTTATTTTGTTTTTAATTTAAATAAGAGGTAAAAAAATTTAAAAATAAAGCAGAATAAAAAATCTTATAAATTTAAAATTACATAGTCCTAGTTAAACCCAAAAAGGAGATTTGGAAGTCAAACTAACCTTTATTCCAATGAATTATAAAATATTCTGAAATCTATTAAAGTGGAAAATCACCTCTCAAAATTTGTATAGCTCATCCGTAAGGTATAAACTGAAATACTATGAGATGAAGCAAGTAGACATATACATATGAATCATTTCCCTCACAAATAAAATAGCTGTGGTTTTGAAAATTTCAAGCTTTAAAATAATGACCGATTTAGTTTCCAAACCAGCCATTCAGTTGGAGCTTGACAGCTTTTGCTACACGTATTAAAATTCCTTCATATTCACCTTAATTTAACAGTTATTCTTTCTTTCTTTTTTTTTACTGAATAAATATAATAGTTTCTGTTAGTATAATCTTAGATATTAATTCGCAAATTTTTAGTTAAAATTAAATATTATTAAATAACTATTTTCTAAAAAACTTGAATCAAAATTAATTTTTATATTACAAGATTATGACGTTAGTTAAGCCTACATTCCAGGATAATTAATGTCCTGAAATTACAAATGATCAACTCTTCCTCCCAATCTTCAAACCACACTGCTGATGTACAGTAATGAAATCCTTCAACCTAACACTAATACTAATACTGATGTACAGTATCTGTCCCTCAAACTTTAATTTATAATACTAATATCCCCATATACATTAATGCTATAAATTAAAATTAAAAAATATTTCTGTACATTTAGTGCTATAAATCAAAATTAAAAAATATTACTATACATTAGAATAAGTTTGAGGGAGGGCATATGAAATTTACATTGCCCTCACAAATCAGCACAATAAAAAATCCATTGTAGGCTCAAATTGATTTTGTAACATTTTAAAAGAAACCAAAAAAAAATGATACAACAATTGATAGCAATGCTATCCCTTTGTATCGCTATTACAACAGTTAGAATTTAATTGGGGTGATTATCCTCTTAGCAACCCCTTAAATATTTTGCCCTCCAACACAATTTTTCTTTCAAACTTGAAAAATGTGTAAAGAGGATATTACATTTAAACCAGCATTCAGTATCAGAATCCCCTCAGGCCAATGCCAATTACAAAAGAAGATAAAGATTCCTCATATTTGATCACTTCACAAATTATCCACTTCTGAACAGCCATAACGAGCCATGACATGAAGACATGATTCAGGCCCGTAATAAGGTTTCCCAATATCGTCTCCAACAAGGTATCACTACACAACGCAAAGCAAATCCTCTAGGCATACTCCAAAACTTTGAAATCTTCCATAAGGCCAGCAATGGTGACATCATGCTCACCACCATCCTATATTTGTTCAAAGATAATTAGAGAGGTCAGAACCTCTTATTGAGAGATGATAGTTTAACAGAGGTTCTTCTCAATATGCTTGATATAACAACAATTACTTCCGATAATTGTAAGAAATACTCTGTAATCTAACTGCATCCTACTTGATGAACAGTAACATGCAGTGCAGATCCATGAAGGTAAATAGAAGAGAAATGAACGCAGACCCATAAAGGCAAATAGAAGAGAAATGAGCACCGCCAATCCACTGGAAGAGAACCTTAAGAAATGAATGAAGCTTCCTCCACTGTGGTGTTGGAAAACCTCAAGGGCATAATGTGCTAAAGAATCAAATTCAATTCATGTCAAATTTCGACATAATTTGACCCCAAAAAAATGGAAAGAAAAGGGTAGCAGAGTCATCACCAAAAGCAGTGTAAGAGACATCTTTTAAGAAAGGTCATCTAATACATCTAGCAGCAATTTCCTAAGTAAAAAAAAAATAAGAATAGACACTGGAAAGATTCTTCTTGAATTATTGGCTGTAAAAAATCCAGCCAGAAAAAAGTCAAAGTCTCTCTAGATGAGAAGCAAGAATTTAGTGCAACAACAAGGCAAGTATAAAACTAGGAATTGCTAGTCTCTAAATATGCCCAGATGATATGAAGGAATGTGGAGTTCCAACTTGGAAATCAGCCAACTATTTTCTCTAACTCGTATTTATCAAAGACTATTCACACTTTGTTCCATTAACTCCTGCCCAAACATAATCATTTGCAAGTACACAAACAAAACGCAAAATAAGAATCACCATTCCAGAAACTGGAAGACCAAAGGCAGGATTCAATCAGAAAAACATAAACTGCCGATACCAAGCATGTCAAAAACAAGAGTGACATGCTTCACCCTAGAATGCAAGAGAAGGAGAAAACACAACCCAGGAAATAAATTTAATTCATGCCATCAAACATGACATCCAAATGAAGGGATGGTGGCACAGTTGGAATTGTTAAAACAGAAGCTCTCAGCCATTCCATAAACATGCTTGCAATGGACAAGAATTTAATGGACCACATACTGGCAAGCTCATATTTTTACCTGCTTCCCATTTGCATGAGTGGGCTTTTTCTTTTCCCAAGCCCCAACTTCAAGATACTGTTCTCCCATAGCAGATGGATGCAATATACAGGTTCTTTGACCATTTATCCTGCCATTTAAACCGAAGCAAAAATCATTACCAGCTTTCTGATTATTTCAAACATTTATATGTATGATTATTCCAAACGTAGTGAACTATTGAAGAATAAACAAAGCGAATTCAAATCATAAGCAAAACAACTATTAACATGTGAAAGCTCTTTTCAGTCGGTCAAATCCCCACTAAAGCTGATTCCCCAAAATAGTTCTAAAAATTCTTGAATCCCAGTGAATTGGATCAAAAATTATATTCATCAGTTTTAAGTTGCCAAACATACTTAACACTTCAATTTTACATAATCTGAGGGGGAAAAACTGAATTACCAAGAAAAAGATAATGAGCAATATAAACAAAGTTCCCAAAAAATGAACTAATCATCTTCTCTTCTTCTGTAAATATGCCAAATAGAGTGGACTTAATCCTACTTTATTGGTGGCACATTTGAGTACAAAGTAAGGATGGATAGAAGGGTATTTAGGTTATATTATGCGTACCTTAACATGTGTACTCGGAAATGCAGAAGTCCGCAATGTTTCTTGTGCCACATCTTGTGATTTCCTCTTAGGAGCACTAAGAATGAAAGCCGCTTGATCTGCTGTAGCAGCAGTTGAGGTAATCCGATATCCATTCTCCCACCTTCTATGGATCCCCTCACTAGGATAGAGGAAATCAAGCTCAACAACCTAGCAATAGAGTTTGAAAATGTAAGTGCTTTCTGTGCTTCATAGCATTCTATCTGAAATACGATATAACAATTGGAAAGTGGGCAACCTGATTAGGATAGCCTGCATTCCTGGACATCACAATGCCCCACTTGCTACCGGCAGTGGTCATTGAGGTAACAGAGAAGCCTTCTTTCCACTTTTTATTGATCCATTTGAAAGGAAATACATCGCTAACTTTGTAGGATTGCTGAGTATAAGGAGTCCCTTCAATAACAAGAACAAAAAGAAAAAGTTACAGCTGCTGAATTTCTGGACAAAAAAAAAAATCATTAACAAAACAATAATATTCAAGGCTATGTAGGTATGCTGCCTATCTTGTGAGGCTATTCCACCAAAGTACTTCACGTTTCAATTATAGTTGAAATGTAAAAGATTTAATCGCAATTATAGCAAATCAAAGTGTAATTTTTATGCAGGCAATTTAGGTCAAAACCATCAGTAAATCAGCAGGATGGACCCACTGAAACACAAATAAGGATATTTCAGGTTATGTTCTCACATTGTCACTAATCAAATTTAGCTATCTCAAAATCGCACACAGAACTTATTCAAGATTAGATCAAATTCAGTTTCCCGGTTACCCAAGCATCACAGCAGGTATTTACATGAATGTTCAGACAAAATCAAAAAATGAATTAGATAAAAAGATACTCATGAAATTCTCATTACCCTTCGACATAACAGCCAAGGCACTCCCATTAGCTGTGCCAGCAATCGAAGTGATATAATAATTTTTGTCCCACTGTTCCATTATCCACTCCTGATGAAATAATCAGAAACAACAAGCTTGCTGAGAGAATGCATGAATAAATGGACTAACAAAATTGATGTTAAATAACACCTACCTTGTGCAAGAAAATGGGAGATAATTCATAAACCTGGGATGTGAACCCTGTTCCTGCATCCATAATAATGGCCCACAAATTTGCCGATGAGGCCACACAGCTAATGTACAAACCATCTTCCTTTCCTTTCTCCACATGCTGGTCAATTCTTGAATCCATGACATTATAATGATACCTGCAGGAAGGACTTCTATCACTTGATGAATGATGACAAAAACAAAAATTCTACTACTAACACCAAGTAGAAGACACCAATTCTAAGAAAAGAGCAATCACTAGGATGACATACGACAAACCATGATATGGCAAGTTTCATATGACAAGATTATCAAATACCACAAAGGCTAAAAATAAAAATAAAAAGCACAGCATAAGGGAGAGAGTGAATTAACTAAAGCAAGGAGAAAATGATTCTCCATATCAACCATGAATCAAGGCACTTCAAACTGTGATACTACTTTTTATTAAGAGAAAATAAATTAATAACAAGATCATGCATAAAGACATCAAAATCAAGAGAGAATAAAAGCTGTGCGCTACTGTTAGAAATATATTTTTACATTCATCTTCATGGAAACAGAAGAATTGGAGTTTAATTCTACTTCACATATAGTTATATACTTCAATCGTATCACTTGCCTCTGCTTCATTGAGGACCTTAAATTGTAGACTGAAATCCACTGTGTGGCAGGCGTACCAAGTCGTACCTTCTTCTTAAGCTGCAAACCATCATCCAACTCAACAGATGACCTTCCCCTTTTCTGACCGACCTATGAGAATAAAGGATCATCAATAAAAGTGGAACAAACTATCAGGCAAAAAAAATTATAAGCCAATTTAGAAAACTATGCTCAACCTTAATAGCTCCATCAGTTAGTATAGGTCGCAACACAATATTAGAGCCTATGCTGTTGTCAAAAAGGGAAATGAGCTTTGAGTAGTTGGGTTCTTCATCAAATGACATATTGGTTACCATCTCATGGAATTGTTGGAAAGAAGAGGGGCACAAGAAACAAAGCATTTCAGGAGAAGTAGCCATTTTCTTCTTACAAACAAGAAATCCTTTGTTTTCGCCCTGCAGCTCAAGGACACATTAAATCATAATCTACAATAAAATGAAAAGAAGAACCAACAGGCAAAGTTGCAGGTTAAGTTAATCAGGGTATAAAAACTTACAACATAACCTTGCCAAGGAAGCTTTCCCCTAAGAAGAAATATGAGTGTATAAGCTAGAGACTCAAGGTCATCCCTTCGGCTCCCTGTCCTACCCAAATGAGCATGCACACTAGCATAGCGTACAGTTCCCCTGCCAAAAAGCACAAAACAAATGGAGTCATTTTGAGATAAAAATTATTCCCTGTGCACTAGATCTAAAGGAATGTAATTCACAATATAATGATAATACCAATAAGTTATAAAATTTTAACCATTTGTTACTACCAAATTGGTAGAGCAGTAAGCAACCAGAGCACACAAGCCTATTAGTCAAGATACTCAAAGCATGTGTAACAATAAACCATCCTATATCATCGCTTGATTTATTAATTCTTTAAATACAATCATATTTGATTATTTTTATGCCAACAGTTACAGAAATATTTACCTGAAAACGTCAGGCTTTTGGTCATAATCAACATGACGACCAGAAGTTGCATCTCGCCATTTTGAAGCTGAATTGGACAATAGCATAGTTACAACTCTTTCTACCATAAGCAGAAAACATATTTCCAGAGCTTTGAATTGTTAAAAAAAGGTCCAAATAAGAAGCCATACCCAAACCAAGATCAATTAGATACAACTTCTTCTCAGTGGGTGTTCCAGGCTGGCCAAGCAAAAAGTTCTCTGGCTTAACATCTCCATGAACAAAACTGAGGAAAAAATGAAAAGACGGTTGGCCACATCTACAATAAGAGGATGAGGGAGACTGACATCCACAAGATATAATTACTTCGAATATACCCTCTTAAGTGGAGCTGTTCTAGAATTGATATCGCCTCTACTGCTATACAAGCAACCATCTGTTCGGACAGCCTGCACAAGAAGCAAATTATAAAGACAGAATCAACCAAATAGAAAAGCATAGAAAAAACACAGATAAACTAGATGACTCATTTTTTTTTTCAGCTTGGTGTGTCATGTGTGTATGTTTGGGTGGGGATATTTGGAAGGATTTAGTTGCATACGTTTGATTATTAGAATTCCAAACATCCCAAAGGCTCGGTCCAAGCATGTCCATGACCTGAATTTTTTCAGAACAAGGTAAGATAAGATAAACAATGATTTAGAAAGCAGTTCAAGGAAAAAGGCATTCACAAAGATACATTGAAGAAAAAATATAGCCTCACCAGGATATAATAGTCTCCTTGTTGACCTTTATAATGAACCAATGGAAGCCCGTAACAACCATTGAGAGTGCTTTAAAAAACAATTTAAACACAAAGACGAGTTAGGTCATAAAATTTAGAGTTCAAAACAACATATGAATGACATCATGCATACCTATACACTTGCCACTCATACGGGGGGCCATAACTGCATCCTTTGCTGTTGCGGTGCTCAAATTTCAAAGCAACCTACAAAATGGAACATAAACTGTCATTAAAAAAGCAAGCAACCTCCCATGAAAAAGAAAATCATAGGAAATTTTAGATCCGTTTACCAAATAGCACTAGAACACAAACCTCAAGAGCATCAGGCCCAGTACGGCCTGTACCGCCAGACACCCGTCTTCCAACATAAACTTGACCAAAGCCCCCTTTGCCCAGCTTTCTCTCCAACTTGTACACAGGTGAGTTGCCAAGTTGTACCTAATAAAGAGAGAAAATAGATGAACAAATTTCAAGGACAATTGCTACAATGAATGAATTCATAAAGAAATCCCATACAGGCAGAGTAACAGATTTGCTAGGATTCTCCGATGCACAAGACGATACATACAAGATCATAAATTTTCCACAAGATCTTGATCACATATTATGATATCTGAGACAAAACATCCAACCAATGCCCAATGTAAAAATACTAAAGCCTTAAATCTACCCAATTTGCTTCTTTATAAAATAATTGGAAAATTGCGAGATATAAAAATGAGAACTATTGAGTCCAGTAAGTATGTATGCATGTTGTTTTCCAAATTTCAGGAGATTTTCAATCAACGCCAGAAAGCTTACAAGGAATGTATATATTAACATTAAATTTAGAAAAATACCATTTCCAGCTAATAATAGGATACTTTCCAATTATAAATTAACAACAGCAGTTTCACGCCAGCTCCTTCACCTTCACCTTTTACTATGTAGTATCCTTGCATTGGCATGTTAAACATAACAAAATAACCAGAATGAAGAAAAAGTAATGTCATGAGCAGGGAGTAAAGGAAAACCATGAAAAACAATGAAGTTAAAGCCCTAAAACAACACAGCATAAACTGAAACCCAAAATTTCAAGAATACTATATGAAGGTAAGTACCCTCTCAGGAAGAGGACTTGTGCTTCCTTCTTCTTCACCAGCAGCCAATTTTTCTGCACTTTTATCAACTGCCTGTCTCACAGGCAAGTCCACACCTGCACGCCCCCGACCACGCACCCCAGTACCTAATAGCTTCGCATTTTCATGTTGGTTCATTGCTCTAGAGCCTCTACCTCGACCAGCTGGCACAGGGTTTGGACAAAGAAACAACACTCAAGAAGATAGCGAAGGTGAGTTTAAGAGTGAAGCCCTGGAGCCATACCTCTTCCAGCACCACGCCGAGCAGTCGGAACTAAACCAACAGGACTCTGGTTTTGTTTGACCCTCTGTGATCGCCGAACTGCAACTTGCAAATCTGGCATTCTTTTCCCATGCAAATCTTGACTTGTTTCTATCTAAAAGACCAAAAAAATACGAATAATAATCGCCTAAAAGCATGAGAATACAAAAAACCAAAGAGAAGATATATTGTTAACAGAGAAATAGAATAGCAAAGCAAATCAAGTTCAAGCTTGTATTAGATCAATTATCATATAGGCAAAGAGCAGGCCTTTAACATCAAGATTCAAAAGAAAACACGGATCGATTTTTTTCTCCTAAATAAAACATGGGAAACAATTAATAAGAGAACAAGAACACAAACAAAACCCAAATTTGAGAAACAGCAAATGAAGCAGCTGACAGAAGCATTCAAAAATCAGAAATTAACAACAATGAAAACAATTTAATAAGAGATATTTTTACAAAGCCTCTCAAAGTCAATCTTTTTATTATCTATAGCATGCATTTCCAAATCCGCTACCTCAAACTTTATCAGTTTACAGTTGCATAAGGCCAATCAGCGCCCTCCACATTTGCAAGTCCAATACCCTCACATGTCTATATACAAAAATACCAAAAAGTTAATACGAACACAATCAGAATAAACTATAAATTCACATGCCTGCATATGTATGGCATTCATAGCATGAGAAATAAAGTTTTTAAAGTGATTGTTTCCTTAAGGTCTCTAATCAATGCATCACCCATAAAAGAAATCAAAATCGATTCAGTAGCAGAGCATTGCAACTCACAACTATAACAAATCAAAATTTTAAAATCATCTAAATTCAAACAACTGGCAACACTAAATTTAATTTCATAAAAACCAGCACATCAAAGGCTTTCCCAGCTATTATCCATCAAAATTACCCACTTTCAAGCACCTCGTATAGAAAACAAAGCAAAAAGAGAAAAACACACTCTTTTGTTCAGAAGTAAATTGTAAATCATCTAAAAGAAACACAGAACCAAATGCCCAAATGTTTTCAACACAAAATCATCTCCATCCAAAACTCCAAGCAGATAGAATCGAACCTATCCCAATAGACGATAATCCAAAAAGCCATGCCAGCTCATCGCACATGATCGTACAAAAAAATTAGAAAAAAATTAACACCCACATGCAGATCCATCCTTATCAATGCAACACCAACAAAAAAACAAGCAAATGATACAATATCAAGAGCAGATGATAAAATGTTTTGAACCTTTTTACTGTTCTTGATAGAACCCATTACAGCATAATAGCAAAGATAACGATAAAGCACAAACCTTTACGCAAAGAATTCGAAATCTAAAACGAATAACATCGAAGTTAAATAAATTTGGGAAAGGGAATGAGCTCAAAACAATTTTGGCTGTTTATGGAAGAGAAAGTTATAGAGAGAATCGACGGTGGCGGGTGACTTCTTGGTGTATGTAATGTGTGTGTGGGAGAGGTCTATGTAATGTGTGTGTGGGAGAGAAGGTGCACGGGTACACAAGTGCGCACGTTAGACTAATGTGTTACGTGGATTTTGTTGCGAGGGGGAGTTGTTTCTTACTGTGGAGATCACCCGTAGCACATCTCAACCCCCTAGTTGAATAGTAAGTTTTGGATTAGGACTGGCTGTGATCTTTCTGAGGTCACCACTAATAGCATAATGACACAATTCGATTCAAAAAAGGTGTGATAATGACACTTTTGTAATCTCAAACAAATATTACTTTTACATTATTGAAAGTTATTATTAGATAATTCCATCTTCGGATCTTCCTACAGACTTCCAACAATCTCATAAAAGTCTCACTTTCCAAAAGGAAAAAAAGGGTATATATTAATCTTACTCGGTATTTACTTTATATTAAAAAGATTAATATTGGCCAATAAACTTTAATTTGATAGTATTAATTTGATGATAATAATTAAAAAAAATTGAAATTCTAACCCCAATTGATTTTTATAACAAAAATACTGTAGATTTTTATACATATTTTTAAATAAATATTTAAAATGAATTACTTTCAAAAGCATTGTTGAGATTAACAACTTTCACCCGTAATTAATTATGTTTTTCAATCATTAAAAGTCTATAATTTTTTATATTTTATTTATTTTCCATTTCTATTATATGGATTCTATGTAAGAACAAAGTATAACAAGAGAGCATTGATATATCAATATCACTTTTCTAAAAATGTTATTTAGACTCCCTTATTAGCAATAGAGTTACATAAAATTAATTTTTAGATATAAAAAAAATTTAACAACAATTTTATTTATTTTCCAATAATTGTCTAGTAAAGTGTTTGTATTTGTAAAATGTGTTTAGCCAAATAAGACAAATGTCTACAGAAATTTTGAATTATAAAAACAATATTTTCTCTCTACAATCTAGGATCACTACCTATGATATTTATTTATAAGCATGGATATGAAAAATAATGTTCTTTTATGAAGAGATATATTTTCACCAAAAATCACTTTTTTCAATATGTCTTTTTGTAAATAGATACCTCTTCACTAGAAAATCATAACTTTTCACCAAAAAAATTAATGAGAGATTATAAAATATTTCATCTTACTTTAAAATATCTAATAATTCTCTCATATTTTATAGTAAAACAATAATTCATTTTATATTAAGTGTATTTAAACACATTTCCAAATGCATAAGTATCTTTAAGATTGAAATTTTACATATTGCAATATATATTTCAACAACTCGAATTATAAAAGTGTCTAAAAGATTGAACCTAATAATCCATTATGAATTATTGAAAATATTATACACATAAGATCAATATAAAATGAGTTTGTGTATACTTACACTATTTTGACTTAGTGTCCATATATATTCGTGAGTTTTGTGTATACTTGACACTATTTTGGTTTTGTGGTCATATATATTCATGAGTGCATTAATGTCAAACTTGAAGCATCTTGAGACAGTCACATTTCACATCCACATAGGTAGACCTTGAGGAGAAATCATGCCCCTATAACAAAGTATTTTATTAAAACTCTATTAAGAAAACTGTCAACCTCTTAATATTACAGGAAATCAAGCACTTACTTTGGGATGCTAAATTGTGTTTACAACCACTAAATAAATAATTTATCTCGTGTTGATAATCATTTTATTTGTGATCCATAAATTAGAGCTTAATTAGACTCATCCCTTTTGTCATTTTGTATAGTCCTCACAAAATCAACAATTATCATCCCATATTGGACGAGACCATGCACATAGGTTATGTCTCAAACCTATGTGTCATGATTTTCCATTGTATACATTGTTATAAAATTTTGATACGGTTGCAACACTATCACAATGTAAAGCAATCAGAGATAGAGGTTTCTGCCACAATGGTATCTCATATAATAAATTTCTTAACCATTCTATCTTCTTACTAATCGAAACAAGAACAATAAACTCTGATGTCATTGTAGAATCAGTAATACAAGTTTATGTCTTGGATGCTCATGAAATAGCACCTCCCCCTATAAGGAATACCCAACTATTCATGGAAGAATGATATTCATTTACAATTCAACTTGCATTTGTATATCATTCTAAAACTTAAGGATAACCACTATAGTTTAATATATAATTTATAATTTTCTTTAAGTACTTTAGTACTAGTTGAATTGCTTATCAATGCAATATATTATGATTACTAGTATATCTACTCAACTTTACAACAACATATGAGATATATGATATAGTACTTATCATATTATAGATTAAGTAACATATAGCATGCTCAAGTTGAGAAATCGACTTGCCACTATTAGACATTAATATTAAGTTCAGATTCATTAAAGTGGACACTAGAGAACAATAATAGCAATTGAACTTCTTTAACACTTTCTCAATACAATGAGATTGTGTTAAAGTTATGCTACTATTATCCATTTTAATCCTTTCAATCATACCATTTTGTTGTGGTATATAAAAAGTGGTTTCGTGAATAATACCAATAAACTCAAAATACTTAGAATCATAATACTTACTAGTAACTTTTTGTTATAAGCATCTTCAGACATGTGTTTGGCCTCGAGAGAACCCCATAACTCATTTGCGGACTCAACATTTGGATAAATATCAAATAGAGTGTTTAACATTCAATTCAAAATATATCATCAATACACATAATTATTATTGTCCCATTTACTCCTTTTTATGGGTTTGCTTTTGTGTTTCATCATATTCTTCTAAGAGCCTTGGAGTACTCAATAGTACACAACATTCAAGGCGAATAACAAAAAATGTATCTTATTTTTGTCATCGACGAAAATCGACTCCTTCAAACTTGTCCAACTTGTGGAAGTTAGTGGTCATATCATGAATGGTATAAGTCATACTAAAAAAGTTAAAATAACACTTTTAGATTGTAAAAACAAAATAAAATAAAATAATTTGGATATGTCTTTTAAGCGTAATATCATTTTTCTGAAAGTGTTATTTCAACTCTCTTATAAGCAATAGAGTTACTCAAAATTACTTTTGGGATATAAAGAAGTCTAACAACAATCTTGTTTGCTCTCCAATGATTGTCAAACAAAGTGTTTGTATTTGTAAAATGTGTTTAGCCAAATCAAACAAAGACCTACTGAAACTTTGAATCATAAGAATATTATTTTCTCTCTCTTATCTAAGTTCATCACCATGACCTTTATTCATAGGCATGGACATGAAAATTCGTGATTTTTCATGAAGAGAATAGTTACATTTTTTCACCAAATATCACACTATTTATCAATGTGTCTTTTTATAAATAAACATAAATATTTACTATAAAATCATAACTTTTCACCAAGAGTTTTAATGAGAGATTAAAAATGTTTTATTTTACTTTAAAATATTGAACAATCCTTCTATGTTTTAGGGTGAAACAATAATTGTGTTTTACATCAAGTGTATTTAAATACATTTCCAAACTTATGCATAAGTAATAGTATCTTTAAGATTGAACTTTTACATAAGGCAATACTCATTTCAATAATTCGAATTATATAAGTATCTAAAAGGTTGAACCTAATAATCCATTATGAATTACACATAAGATCAATATAAATGACTTTGTGTATACTTGACATTTGGCTATGTGTACATATCTATTCACGAGTGCATTAATGTCAATCTCCAAGTATCTTGAAACGACCACACTTCACACCCACATAAATAGACATTTAGGAGAAATCATGCCCCTATAACAAAAGCATTTTATCAAAAGTCTATTAAAAAAAATTTCAACCTCTTAATATTACAGGATACCAAGCAATTATCTTGGGATGTTAAATTGTGCTTGCAACCGCTAAATCAAGAATTTATCTCGTGTTGAGAATTCCTAATTTGTGATCCATAGATTATAGCTCAATCAAATTCATCCCTCTTGTCATTTTGTGCACCATATCTTTTGACAATCCAATAGTCAAAAGATCAGCCAAATTTTGTATAGTCCGCATAAAATCGACAATTGTCACCCCATTTTGGATAAGACCATGCACATAGTTATGTCTCAAACCTATGTGTCATGATTTTTCACTGTATACATTGTTATAAGATTTCGATATGGTTGAGGCATTATCGTTATATAAAACGATCGAATATATAGGTTTATGCTACAATGGTATCTCATATAATAAATTTCTTAACCACTTTGTTTCTTTGCTAGCCGAAGCAAGAGCAATAAACTCATATGCCATTGTAAAATCAGTAATACAAATTTGTTTATTGGATGCCTATGAAATAACACCTCCCCCCAAAAGCGAATACCCAACTACTCACGAAATAATGATCTTCATTTACAATCAAAATTGCATCTATATATCCTTTTAAAATTGAATGATAACCACTGTAGTTTTATTTATAATCCATAATTTTCTTTAAGTACTTTAGTACTCGTCGAATTGCATGTCAATGCAATATACTAAGATCTAATATATCTACTCAACTTTTATATCGCATATGAGATATCTAGTTTAGTACTTGTCATATCATATATTAGGCAACCTATGACTTTAGCATACTCAAGTTGAGAAATTGACTTGTCACTGTTCAACTTCAATTTTAAGCTCGGAGCCATTAAAATGGACACTAAAGAACATTCATAGCAATTGAACTTATTTAACATTTTCTCAATATAATGAGATTGAGTTAAAATTATACTACTATAATCCTTTTTAATCATTTCAGCCACACCATTTTGTTGTGATGTATAAAGAGATATCTTATGAATAATATCAATAAACTCACAATACTTGAGATCATAATACTTACCAAAAACTTTTTGCTATAAGTATCTTCAAACATGTACTTGGCCTCAAGAGAATCCCACAACTCATTTGCGGACTTAATATTTGGATAAATGTCAAACAAAACGTCCGACATTCGGTTCAAAATATGCCCTCAACACACATAATTATCATTGTCTCATTTACTCATTTTCTTGGGGTTGCTCTAATGTTTCATCATCTTCTTTTGAGAGTCTTAGAGTACTCAACATGTACGCAACAATCAAGGCGGATAACAAGAAATTCATATTCTTTTGTCATCGATGAAAATCAACTCCTTCAAACTTGTTCAAGTTATGGAAGTTATTGGTCATATCACGAATTGTGGAATTGATAATAAGAAAGTTGAAATAACACTTTTAAATTGTAAAAACAAAATAAAACAAGAGAATTTCGATATGTCTTCTCGGCGTAATATTACTTTTTTAAAAGTGTTATTTTGACTATTTTATAAATAATAGAATTACACGAAATCATTTTTGGGATATAAAAAAATCTAACAATAATCTTATTTGCTCTTTGAGGATTGTCTAACAAAGTGTTTGTATTGTAAACTATGCTTAGCTAAATGAGATAAAGGCTTGCATGAATCATAATAAAACTATTTTCTCTCTCATATTTAAGATCATCACCCATGACCTTTATTTATAAGTATGGACATGAAAAAGTTATGATTTTTCATGAAAAGAAGAATTACATATTTTCACCCAAGATCACACTTTTTATCAATGTGTTTCTTTGTAAATAGATATACATATTTATTAGAAATCATAACTTTTCGCCAATAGTTTCCAAGAGAAATTATAAATGTTTCATCTTACTTTAAAATATCTAACATTCTATATAAGTGGAGGTATGTATCACTCAAAAAATGAAAAAAAATAATTAAAAAATGGAGTTAATAAACATTTCTTATTTATTAATAAATCTGCATTTTTTTTAATTCTAGATACAACCTATTTTACAAAGATTTTGTTTTCCACTAATGAATAAATAATTAAATATAGCTATGTGTACTTTTGATTCTTTCATATGGGATCACTTCTAAAAATTGGAGAAGGAAAATGAATTATATTTATTATTTATTTATTTTTCTTATTACTTTTACAATTTCGCAATAATATTAATGTCCATGGACTTCTAAGAAATGGCTATGTGGATTTATATATATACTTATTCATCATATTTTCTCTTTATATAGAAACAAATTAAAATTCTCTCAGTTTAAAAGCTTAAAAATATAATTTTTTTTATATATTTCATTTCGTTTTTTTTATTTCATGTTTTGTGATTTCCATTCATTTACTTTTCGACAAATAGACCATAAAGGAAAAATGCATACTGAAATTAAATTCAAATGTCGTTTTTTTTCTCTCCATATTCTTTAGTTACAATTACAATTACAAATATTTTTTTAATTTTTACTTTGTATAATTATTTTACAATAATTTGGAATATGGTTGTCAAAAGTGCACCATAAAACATTCGTTAAACTATATTAAATGTCTTTGTTTCTATGCTAAAGCCTAATTTATTAGAAGCGAATTCAAGCGTGCTTCAACTTCTTAGAAGCTTTAAAAACACTTCAAAAAATGCTTCAATATGCTTCTACTAAAATTTTAGGCTTGTAAATGTATAATTATTCTCAATCATGTGTATTGTGAATTCCAAGACAAATCCCTTTATTTTGATTATTAAGTATCTATTAAATGCCTTATAAACCCTATGTGAGAAAAATGAACAAGTTTAGATATTTCCTATGAGAGTGATTAATATTTTTTTATTAATTTTAGCTTTAGACTATTACAGATAAAAATTTATTTTGCAGTTTGATGTATTGTTTTGGTTGGAAATAACTCATTTGTACACATTTAATTATGCAAAACTACTCTGTAGTCTTTAATTGTATTTAGATATTATTCCATACAAAATTAGATAATTCCTATTTTACAATGTTAACTTGATATTCATGTGAAATTCAACATTTAAAACTTAATTTTATGTTACGACCTTATATAACATGTATCTTCTAAAAATGTTAACTTATTTTTTAGGCTTATCTTTTCAACTTGAAAGGTGATATGAATGCTCTTAGTGAAAAGAAGGAGAACATACATCATAAACTTACAAGATAACAATGGATCGGACGAGCAGAAAGAGCCTTTGTAGACAGAGAGAGAAAAATAAATATAAGTAGAAAAGACAATACTAGCGTGTTTTCACTTTATATTTTAGTGAAGGAAAATTTGGAAAAATATAAAAATATATTTTCCATTTTTCCTTTAAAATTTTGAAAACAATGAAAACATTTTTCAAATGTATTTTTTGTGAAAATAACTAAAGTAAACACAAATTTATATTTTCTATTTTTATTTTAAATTTAAAAAAAAACCGAAAAATTATCTAAAAGTACACAGACAGTAGGTTTTCACCATCTTGATTTTGGAATTCATAGATACTTGAAAAGTATACAGGGTACGTGTACTATGTTATTTCAGAAAAAACAAATGAAATTATCAAAAGGTGGCCCATCACTGTGTTTGGCCTTTAGCAGATCAGGCCCGATTAGGAAAAGTCCGTTCTGATTAATGATCATCGGCTTCATACCCTATTTGATCCGCTGAAACACAGATCAATTATGTGCGACAATGGTAATTTTTTTATTATGATTGCGCGTATAAGTGTAGTTTAATTTTTTTTTCTCATTATTCATTACTAAATAATTTTTTTAAAATATTTTAGAAGTGTTTCATATTTAAAATTCCAATTTAAAATCTCTTATTAAGGAAAATCTCTCTAAATTTGATTATATTTATTTAGCTTTTAATTTTTATAATATAATTATAATTTGATATTTAAAATTGAAATTTATTATTACTTTATGATTTAATTGTAATTTAATAAACTATAATGAAAAATTATTTTTTATATAATTTTTTTGAGATGAAAAAATGAAAAAAAAATAGTTACAGAAAGACAGGTATATGATTATCGGTGATTAATGTGAATTGAATTTGGGATGAATACAACAGCCAATAAATAATAAGAATGAGCTGTGTACGAACAGAACAACAATCTGATTTTTCTATAAAAAATATTATATTATTTTCAACTACAAAGTCGCTGCAATTTCTCCAAATCAATACGAGGAGAAAGTACACAAAGAATTTGAACACAACCAATTCCCAAAGCAAAATCAGTGGAAAAGATATGTAACCGCAAGAGCCACGAGAAGAAGAAAGTAAGCAATTCCTTGATCAATCGTGTTCCCTGAAATCAGAAAACCCCAAACACATATTAATTTCAGCACTTCTAATTCCGCCATTTTCAAATCCAGTAAAAACAAAAAGAATAAATCGTAGTACCATCGCTGGATGGACCTTGAGGTGCAGGAGAAGGAACCATGGTTTGTCCATAGCCAAGCTGCAACATCGCCATTAAAACCAACCCCATCACTGGCAGAGCGTACAACTTGATGGAACCCATTATTCAATTTCAATGATCACTGCGCGAGAAGGAGAGCAAGTGATTGAGGGGTTTTATTTATTTAAGAACGGTGATGAAAGTAGGAGATGGGTAGGCACAGAAATGGACTTTGATGGTATTTATATGGGTAAATTAGCACGTTTGGGCGATTAGTCAGCTGATGAACGGAAATTTTGGAGAGTAGAAAGGGTTAGAACTACTATCTTTTTTTTTTTTTAAGAATAGAAGGTAACGAGGGAATTTGTCTCGGTTGGCGGCTCATTGACGAGGACCGGGAACTTACCAGTAAAATGCTGCCTCGTGGCGTTTAAGTTTCGTTCATGAGAGGAAGGATCCTAATTTAAAAAAAAAAGTAAATGAAAAATATGTTTGAAAAAATATTAAAAATACTTTTCAATACTAAAAAAAATGTTGTCTCGTACTAATCAATCAAAAATTAATAATTGAAAAGAAAAAATAAAGAAAGAGAAAAAATAATTAGTTAAAAAATGTATATATTTTCACCAACAAATCAGACAATCAGAAAATAAATAGATTTGAAAAATTGAAATTGATATTAGAATATAGAATTTTCTAGAAAAAAATTTGGTGTTTTTCACTTTCGAGGATTCCACGGGAGCCATATCTAGAAAAAGTGATTCAAACAATTATAGAAAAATAGAAGACAGTAGAGGACAGTGATGTTCCACCAAAAAAATAAGCAAATATGTTTGGATTTTTATTTCCATAAGTTGCACTTCTTTGACCATATATTTTTCAAATTTATAATTAATATATAGAACTGAAAGACATAATTCCTCATGAAGAATAAAAGCTTCACTAGTCAATTTAGCAGCCATAAAATAAGTTTAAATATTATGCAATTATTTGAAAATCAATTAGTACAGAGTTTGTAGCTGGGAGTGGACCATATGGATTTCTTGTTGAAGAGGAAAACAGAATTCGTCTCTGAGACATACAGACTGTTCTAGTTTTCTACAATTTGACTGTTGATTCTTAAACTTGGAACATCAAAACAAAAACAAATCTATTTAACAAGTAGTTTAATTAAGTGTTTGCAGGATCAGAAATGGAACTATTGCAACGCATAAATTGCTAATACTATAATACCATATTGTAAAATTGCTGTGATCAAAAGTCGTAAAATAAAACAGAATAAAAGAAAATTTACACAATATAATAATTACGAGAGAAAATCAATAGCAACTATATAATTATTTTTTTTTATTTTTTTTGCATTATTTACTGTAATATTACTATAAAAATCCATGACAAATAAGATTTTTTTTCGAAAAAGTGTTCTTGGAGATAATGTAAATTGAAAATAAATAAGTGTAACTTAAAAGATGATTTTGAAACAAAATTTATATACTCGTAGCAAAATTCAAAAAGCCAAAATTCTTTTTCATCTAAAAAATAATAAAAAATTATTTGTTCAAGTGCATAAAATTGAAGGGCTTATTTGCATATTCAGTCATAAAAAGTTAATATTATCCGATCTAAATCATTAATCGATTTTCAACTTAATGGGTCGGGTTTTAAAAACTATAGCCGGGCCCTGACATTCAGCTTGCGACCTTCGCTTTCACGAGAAGCCGAAATGGTCTTTAGCAATGGTTTTCATATATATATATATATATATATATATATATATATATATATATAAAGAGAGAACAAACTGTCAAAGCCAAAACAAATTAGAACAAAGTGAATAAACGCAAATTACTCGTTGAGACTTGCAGAAAATTTTTCAAAGGATCCCACTTACCTAAAAGTTATCTGTTATTTCATTGATCAGACTAAGATTTTGTATGATAAAATTAGTTCATAATATAATTAGTTATAGTTGAAATTTTGGTAGTTTATAATCTAGTTAATTCAATTAAAAATATTTAGTAAAATTAATTAAAAAATATAAAATGATATATTTATATTAATTAAAAATATTATATAAAATCTACTTAAATATATAATACAAATGAATTATATAATATATATATATATATATTCATATTAAATAAAATAAAAATTATATTATATATTTTATCTCAATATAATAAACACATTTATCTTTATTATCTAAGAATTTATTATTATTATTATTATTATTAAATAATTTAATAATTTAATAACTATATTATTATTATTATTATTATTATTATTATTATTATAACATGTTATTTGATAAAAAAAGATATAAATGGAAAGAAAAAATATAATCTACTAGCTTCTAACTTGAATGCTAGTTCTACTAGTTATTTTTTAGATTATAATCTAATTTTTTTCCAATAAACTAATTTATTAAATACAAATATTAGTCAAATTTAGATTATTTTTATGATCAAATTAGATTAATATAGTTTGGTCATTGGTGTTATCAAACAATGTCTAATTATAGAATGCTATATAATAAAAAAGATTATTGATTTAATATCTAAAAAGTGAGATGAGATGGTAAAAATCTTTTATCCCTTATCCAGAAATATTGAATTCGAGTAATGGGTATGAAGCATATTTAAATTTTGAAAGAAAGTCTTTTATTCTTTAATAAATTTATCCGATGCAAATTCATAATACTTTATAGTTAAAACAAAGAAAAATATTGATTTATGTATATAGCATTTTGTCTAGAGTTGACAATTCATATTTTACATGTGTAATCGTATTGTATCGTTATTCGTATCAATCTAAAAATGTTGTTTCATATCGTATAATTATGTAACATATTTATAAATATATATACATATACGTATATAATTACAAATAACTAAAGTTAATATTTTATAAATATATGTTAATTTTTATAATGTATTAATAATTTGGTATAATGTTCCATGGTTATATTTTTAGAAGAATGTATGCCTAAATTATTGATGGATTGAAGAGTCTTCTATCATCGAAACAAATTCTATTCTTTTAATTTATGTTTCTGCACCTATTACACTTTCACAATCACCTTTTTCATCATCTTCCTCACCTTTTAGAACTTCTACTGGTAATCATCTAGATTTTTTGTATGAGATTCAATATATTTCTGATGAGCAAAAAATTTTAATTACTAAAATTCTTTTTTCAGTCATTATAATGCATATAATCAATCTAAATCTTTTTGAAAAATCAACATCAAATCACTGATTAAAAAGACTTCTAAGTTTGCAAAAGAATATGTTCAATCCACTTCATTTGATTATTGTACTATCAAAGTTACAAGAGAAAAATAATTTGTCTCGCTAAAAATTTCTTTAGAATTCTTAACCATTTGGAGACATGATGGTTACTCTCACCTCTATTTTGAAGCCATAAGGTTAGCACTCTTTGATCATGGGAGAAAAATACATTTATGCTACAGCTCAAGTAGCCCTGTTGGATACAATATATATGTAGTATCGACATGCTACTATTAGTACTGTAGAAATATCTTAAAATGCAAGCACAATGTTATTCACTTTTTTCTCTAACTTTAATATGACACTTGAAGATACTCATGTGTTTTCAATCTTAAAAGTACAAGTTTAGATATTTTGTGCTCCTTAAGCGATGACAACAACCACAACAACACTTCATTATCAGCTGGTTTATGAGGTTCAAAATTATGCCCTAGACTTAGCTATTCTTATGTCTAATGATGCCCTATTAATAGTGGAAGATCTATAAAATGTTCCTACATATGTGCATATTCTCAAACAGATTTCAAGGGAAAAACTTATCAAGTTGTTACTTGAAACTTGAGTGACAAACTATAAGAAGATCCAAAGTAATGCTCAACATGTTCAAATACAGGACTCAATTCATTAAAAAGGTAGATAAAACTTTGAAGATAAAATTCATATGCTTTGAAAAACTAACTCCAAATACTTCTATGTTCACCATACAATTTATGATTCAACCATATGATCAAAAAGAAAATATTGCAATAACTGGCTTTAATGCAAATGAAAAACCTATCTATTTTATGTATTAAGGAACACATAAGGCATTGGATATTGATGGTGATTGTCAATACTGCAGACAATATGCTTATTATGATTCTTATGAAGAATCAACATCTCGCATAAGAAGAATAAAAAGGAAAAATTTTTCTGACAATATCATGAAAAAGCGATATGATGATCATGATCCATCTATAGGAATGCTTAGTCAACCTTAAGGAAAGTATGACTTTTTGGTCAACTATTTTGAGCCATAATCTTTCAGAGCCAAGATTTCTACTCCATCCTCATCATAGTGGGATGATCCAGAGATAAATCCACCAATATCAGATCCACTTGTATTACCACATTTTCCAATCTACAAAAAAGAATTGAAATGAATTAGAAAATATGAACTTCAACAACAATGGGTTCCAAAGACTTATAATACTCAAGCTATTTTGTAGATCCAACAGCAAACATTAAATCTAATCATGCTCCAAAAATTTGTATGTTCCAACCTCAATAGCATGATTTTTTACTTCTCCAAAAAATTATTGATCCAAACATCCATGTCAAAAAGATTCTTTGGGTCAAATCTTCTGGTCCAGATACATAAAGTAGACCTAAAGATATTACAATTGGAAAGTATATTTTTAACTATTAAGCAGACAATGCATTGACACAAAACAAAGCATTTGAAATGATTGATCGAAAATTAGATCAAGTCACTTAGTAGATGAATCAACTTGAATATAATGTTAGCAATGTCAACAAATAACTCAATTGGCAACAAGAAATGATCGTCTACAAAAGCATATTTATCCTCTTCATCAATAATTGATGCAAATAATCCAGAACCAAAATTTTGGACCTTTTTTTCAAAGAAAACAATAAGATATATCTCAATTAAAGCAATAACTAGTTCAAGTGGAAAGAGACTTACAGGTTAAGACACTTTTCAATTCTTTCTCTTTTACTAATACTCATCCATTACTAGTTCTTGATGTGCAACACAATATCACTCAATTAAAGGTTGATCCCGTCTTCCTTGAGCATGAAAAATTTCAGAGAATGATAAAAACTAAATATACCAACAACAAATGTTAATATTCCAGTCTTTTTATCATAAAAAATACCACTAGTGTCAAAAAGACTTGATAAACAACCAATTCTTAATCATTTTTAGGATTTTTCAGATCCATATGAATTTATGGTTAAGTCTTCATTTCCAAATGAGATTACATATTTTCTTCAGATTTTTCTGAAAGAACTACAACATATTCATCAAGCTCACTTGCAGTTAGATTCTTCAGATTTATTTTTTGAAACTAAATCTGTCAGTACAAATGCAATAATTTCATCCATTACGATGGATGGTCCTACAAAATCATCAGTACAATCTGGACAACACATAGTCCAAGCCATCTAAAACAACTCTTATTGTTGAAGACCTATGAGTAGAATAAACAGATGAATCTTTTTATATTCCAAAGACTTCTAATGGTCATTGGTTTAATATAGATGATATCAATCCAAGTCAAAGAAAGAACCAGACTTCTTGAAATGGATGCCTAGTTGGAATTAAAAACTCATATTGGTTTCTCATTATATAATATTCTTCATGAATTTCACTACCAGATTTGTTGACAGTTTTCGAGAATGGTGGATTAGGGTATCATACTATCACAAATTTCAATTTTGTCAAAATCCAACAATAGTAATAACTTTTGACTTGTATTGAAATAGCGTTCATCAGTACACCTGAAGATTCTTTTGAAACAACCAAAAGTGAATTCTTCCAGTTGAAATATTGTTCTTTTAAAAGGAAAGATCTTGACAAATGTTACATGCACATAATTGGAAGATATTATCAAATTAGTTTTGGTGATATCAATCTTAAGCAACAGTTTGTCAATTCAGTCACAACAGAACTTAGAAGTGTTGCTATCGGATATTTTAAAAAGCAAAGAATGACTTTCAAAGATTATTCATTGGCACAAATTTATCAAAAGATGTTGATAGTCTTGAAGATTTATATTTTAGCAGAAAGCAGATTAAAGAAGCTTTAAGGATGACAAATGATAAAATCTTCGGGCCAGTCTGCTCCAAACCAGAGCTAACCATCAAATGTTTTGATAAAAAAATTGTGACTGTAAGCAATATAAAAAAGGCAAGGACGACGAGAAGTACAAATATACAAGCAGTCATTTTCGCAAGAAATACAATTCAAGAAGAAAATTTAAAGGTTCAAACGGTATAATCAATGCTATTTATATGGAAAAAATTCATTTTGTAAAACGATGTCCAAACAGACTAATGCAAGCTATTCAGTTCATTCAACAATTAAAACATCAATTTGATGTTAATATTAAAGATGCTAATATTGAGTCATTATTCTTCATTGATGATGAACTCAATGAAGATTCTATAATGGGAATTGAGGTTTATCATTCTCCTCAAATTCAAAAGAAGAATATTTTTATGTAGCAAGGTTAAGCCCATATCCAGTTTAGGATATTGCTACAGCCCAAAAATCCAAACTGCAGGTAGTCCCTTACCGTCTTATTCAATTATTTACAAATAAATTTGAAAGGCCTATTAAAACAATAGCTTTCATAGATACATGAGCCCATAGAACCATTTCTAACCCAAAAATTTTTTAGACCACTTTTAAAAAACCCATAAATAATTTTTTAAAGCAGCAGATGGTGAATTATTTTCAACAGATTAGATAGCATCAAAATCCATCAATATCCAATTTCTTCCAAATTATTTTGTATGAACTAAAGTTTTAGGTTCATATCTTCCCAAAAAATATATTCTCATTGGTTTTGATGTCCTTAGTCAATTAGCACAGTTATCAATCACTGCTCAAGGTCTTAAAGCAAAAAAATAGTTCTTTCCCTATATATTCACTCTAAATTTATTCATGGCTTTCATTTATAGCCCATTTTGTGATATTTTGTCGTGAATTTTCAATCAAAGTTATGTAGACAGTCATATAGAATTCCTTGAAAAATGTCAATATCCTTTCTGGACTAAATAAGAATTCAATATCTCATTGCCTTTTAAGCAGAATGAAGATATCAATCCTACAAAGGCAACTCATCTTAGAATGAATCCAGATGATCAATTTATGGTTATTGAAGAATGTTTCTAATTTGCAGCAAGGTCTCATTGAAACAACAAAATCAGATTGGGCATATCAAACATTTTATATGAACAAGAGGTCTGAACAAATTCATGGGAAAAAGAAACTAGTCATTAATTACAAGCCTTTTAATCACTTTTTGAAGGATGCCAAATTTTCTTTACTAAATATCTTTTCACTATATTTGTTTCTCAAAGATGCTAAGATATTTTTCAAGTTTGATCGCAAATCGGTATTTTGACAATTATGAATACATCCAGATGATCGTCATAAAACAACATTATGTATTCCAAATCATTATTCCTAATGGATGGTCATGCCTTATATCACTGTTTTAAAAAGTTATGACTAAGATCTATGCACTAATCTTATCCTTAGCATTGATATACAATGATGATACCTGTTTTCTTTTTTTCATAAGATGCTGATATTCATAGACAATTATTACAGTAGTTTGCTAATCTAACAACTCAACATAGAGTAATGCTTTTAGAAAAGAAGATGCATTTGACAAAAGAAGAAATAGAATTTTTGAGGATAAAATTTAAAAACGGTTCATATCAACCATGTCCACATATTGGTCTTGAATTATTAAAGTTTTCTCACTGTAAATTGTCAGTTAAACAAATCCAATAATTTATTGGAATTGTCAATTATGTCAAAGACTTTATTCTCCACTTTTACAAAAGTAGCTCAATCACTTTGACAATTTATAAAAAAGGATGCCCTACTGTGGTCACAAGCTCAATCAACAGCTGTAAAACAGATAAAAAAATATGCAAAGATCTTTCTCCCTTATACATCCCACAAATGGGAAAAAAATTCTACAAATAGACGCAAATGATGAATACTGAGAAACAATACTTTT
This sequence comes from Triadica sebifera, assembly GCA_023653625.1. Taxonomy (NCBI): domain Eukaryota; kingdom Viridiplantae; phylum Streptophyta; class Magnoliopsida; order Malpighiales; family Euphorbiaceae; genus Triadica; species Triadica sebifera. The sequence continues at coordinate 26,353,798 of CM042910.1, read as the reverse complement.
GAAAGAAAAAGATAGATAACGTTAAATATGTGCATATGCTAGTGGTCGTTTCAAAGACTTAGAATGCCACTATCACTCGATATTCAAGGAGATATTAGCGGTAAAGTATGAAATCAAAAAAATTAAATTTCATTTAATTATCTACAAAGACTTTTGATGACTACTATTGATACCACATCATAAACAATAGATATGCAAGTCAAGATGGCCTCTTTTGGACATTCAACGGTCTGCCGTTTAGTTATTTACTTTAGTACATCCATAGGATCATCCGGAGGTCTGAAAGACCCATGCTATGACTTATTTGAAAAAAGAAACCATAATAGGTATATATGAAAATTATATTAAGATTGAAGAAAAGAAAATATTTAGAAAGACATAGTTGAGAAAATACTATGATTTTATTTATAATCTGAATATATGTGTATGTGCGCAAAATAAATTTATTATTATAATAAAATTTAAGCATTTAATTAGATATATGATTAATACTAATATAAATTATTGATAATTTGTTAATTTTTATTCACATAAATTAATATAATTAATTATAATATAATTAATTATAAATTTATACATATATTTAAAAATATTAATATTTAATTGAATAATTATATATTTTATATACTTTTAAACATATTAGACGTATTCGTATCGTATCGTGAAAAGTTTATGTCATATTGTATTATTTAATTTTATCGTGTTCAAAATTATCAGCTCTAATTTTATTATTGATCTAATCCATAAAAAAAAGTCACTAAGTTACGTTGATTAAATACCCTGAAAAAAGATATTTTATTTTTATGGTGGCAAATAACTTATTTTCTTTTGGTACCACATAATCTGTGGTGTTAGAAGATCTTATTTTGCGAAGCAAAGGAGATATGGAACCATATATAATCAAAATTATTGCTAACCCAATTCTTTTTGGACCTCTCACACACACAATGGGGGCAATAGCACCCCAATTCCATCTCCCTAATTTTGTCTCAGTCTCCTACAAAACCATCAGCATCCTTGTTCCCATTTGCAAAATGATAATAACACTTCGAGTCATACCTCCTATGGCCTTGAAAAAATGGGGCCACGTCTATATCAACAATAGAGATGGTTTAATTTAAGGTGTTTATTGTTTATAAATTTTATTACTGAATTAAATCAGTAATAAAACCTCATATAAGTGAAATGGATATTGATCATTTTATCATTAATTTTAACTTTATATATTTTTATTAATTTTTTTTACTAAATTAATTATTTGAATAGACTGGTAATTAAGAACCATAAGCTCCAATTCTAATTCTTTCTTATATGGAACTCACCGTAGCAACCTTATCCGCAACAACATATTCAATCCATTTGAAGCACATTCTTCACATACAAATCCTCACTTTCATCGTCACCCCCACTCCACGCAAAATCTAAAATACAATAAATTCCATGAATAAGCAAAGAAAAAAAAGGCAGTGGCTGTGTATGCGTCTAAAAACTTGATGTTATTTTCCAGTTAGCGGAGAACAAGTGGAAATAGCATGGTCCACGGATGCTTACATATACGGCCATTTGGCAATTTAGCGATCCCGTGTCAAGACTCAAGATAAGAAAGGACCTGCTTTTCCTGGGGAAGAGTGGTGGGACAGTGTGCCCAGCTAATTTTGTGAGGCTTTGCTATTTTTTGTTAGGCCAAGGCCATGTTTTTGGTTTGGATGATCACGAGTGAAGGGTGTAGTGTAAGTAAGTGTAACCGCTCAAGTGCCTTCTTGTCTCGTTGCGGCGATAGGTTGAACGAGTGGAGTATGTAAATGTGCAAGTGGCTGGCTATTTATGGATCCGTCTGACCTAAAACGAATCCATAATTAGCTTATTAAACCAATAAACAATGAAAAATTACAACGCAAAACCCTTTCTAAGAAGGAATCGGTATCACTTTCTAAAAGCACTTTATGCCCTTAAAACTTTACTTAGCCATCTCTCTTTCATCTCCTTCCTTTCTTTTCTTATATATATAACTCCACAATCCGAAGATTCTCTGCTTTGTTTTCCTCCTAAAGACCGTTTCTTCAGAGCGATATATCAACAACCCATGAATTAAAAGAACAAGAATTTGAAGAAAAAAAATGTGTAACCCAGTCGTGCGTTTGATTAGCCATATGGGCTCGGTGGAGGAGGGAAGATGGATTGTTTTGCAGGTAGTTGATAGAGTGACGGAGCATGCAACTTATGCAAGGACAGAGACAACCGCCGCTGGCGGTGGTGCAAGTGGTGGTTCGAGAAAGAAGTGTGTTTGTTCGCCGACGAGGCACCCAGGATCCTTCAAGTGCAGATATCACCAGGCTGAATATGTGTGGGGTTACAAAAAGCAAACAAAGAAAAAACAGTGAGTAGAGTAATACTGTAATAGATATACAATATATAGAGAGAATGGGTGGAAAGGTGTGATGCAGTTGAGTTGGGGCTTGATCATGAAAACTAGAAAAATAGAAGCGGGTGTTCATTATGCATATCATCTCGCTGCCCGCCGTGTCATGACTAGCTAGCGAAGAGGTCTGTCGTAATTATTATATTGTGTAATCCCCATACGATAAATATTGCATATACCAATTTATTAATATAAAATTTAATTGCTTTTAAATGTTGTGAGTTTGTAAAATGTAAATTATGGCTAAATCAGCAATTAAGTCATAGAGACAATTCTCTTTCAAATGGAATATGTATATGGGACATGTAGGGATGTAGAAGTGACATAAACTGCTAGAAATGTGGGATCCAAAGGCTGAGGTTGAGACCTCATGAGATGGACATGTAAAAAATAAATGATTAAAGAGAGAGAGAATCTAATACGTGTGTAAAATACAAAACCCACATGAAAATCTCATCCCTTCATACACCGACCCACTCACTTCTCCATGTGCCTCTTTCTTCCACGCTTTCTTCTCTATACTGATCATACCCATCGTAATGCCCAGAGGCCCATGTCAATTGTTTGACATAAATATTTGAAATCAAAATAAAGTCCCAAAAATTTTTAAAATTAAAATTTATCAACAAGATTTTCTATGATTTTTTTTTTTTAAAAAACGAAAAACTGTACAGAGACAACCTGACCAATATCAGCAGTGGATTTCACATTCCTAGAGGGTAAGAAAGAGATAGTCAGATAGGTTAGTTACAATATAGACAAAAATGGCAGAATCATAACGCACCCACTTGATTTGATTTACCCATTCTAACCTTTTTCACTATTCCTCACCAGGATACAATTCTATCCCTATATATAATAACCACATATCACTTCCCTTTCTTCATTTCTACTCAATACATTTTATACTAATATAAATGGCCTCCCATGGTAGCATCGCCGTCTCCACCTCCCCAAAACCCGCCAATGGCGGCTGCAGTATAGATGGATCCACCGTGGCATCAAGTTCACCGAAAGCTGGCCAATGTCTGTGCTCGCCCACCACCCATGAAGGATCATTCAGGTGCAGATTTCACCGGTCAAGATCATCATCATCAACAACAACGGCTTCGATGAAAAGATCAAAGTCTATGCCCGTGAATCGAAATGATGCTGTAAATTCTGTCTCACATAAATCTGTTGAGTCTACTTAATCGTTGTGTATGATTATTTATAGATACAGCAACTACATGGAATCCTTTCCTTTTCTACACCTGAACTCTGTCCAACAACATCATCAACTGCAATACTCTGTTGATTTGTTTTTTAATTTGTGATTGCTAATAAGTGTAATTTTAATTATTAGCGATCTCTATCTTGTCTCGTATCATCATATTATGCATAAACTAACATAATTAAATAATATATATATATTTATATATATATATATATATATATATATATATATATATATATATATATATATATATATATATATATATATATATATATATTAGTATTTGATTTAATTAGTTTACTGATAATATAAAAAACTGAATTTGCTAGAAAAATTTATTTACTTTGTATAAATAAATTCTCTTCTAATTTTTAAATAAATATTAAAATTTTGAATTTTTGAATAAATGATGATTTATTTAGAGAATTGAGATATAAATATGACAATTTTTAATTAATTTTCACGACTCACGAAAGAGATTTAAAATGGTGATATAATCATTGATTTTGCTTTTGAGATAAGGTTATAATCATTAATTCCATAAATTTGTTCTTAAGTTTTTTTTTTTAATTATTTCAATTATGCTTAGTAACAGAAAAAGCAAAGAGAAACTTAAAAGAATTGCAAAGCAATCAAGTCTAAAGTTTTTCATTTTCATTTTTATTTTTTTAAAAAGTGTGAGCCAATTAAATAATATCAATTTCTAACATATAAAAATATTTGAGGACAAAATTACCCACATCACAGATTGAGATAAATTTGGTGGTATGATTGAGTAAGTTCAAAGTAATATCAAAATAATAATGCCCACTCATTGCTCAGTAGATGGAATTTGACAAACTGCCTTTTCATATAATATCCCTAATTTTCTAATGGATCATAATAAAATAGTTCAGATATGCTTTGAATGGCTTAGGATTACTTTATTTTGAATTACCATTTATTTATAAAATAAATCACCAAAATATTATGTTTTTTAAAATGAATAAATTGAAAAAAAATCATTCGAATCAATTAGTAAATCGCCCAAACCCAAAGGATTATGGGCCTTGACTATGACAGTTCGAAGATTATTCAATGGGCTGCTGCCATACCATAAGAGTCTCTGTGCCTAATGCTTATGGGTATGGGTGTGATCTCCCCTTCATGTACCTTTTTTTCTTTTTTTTCAAATTCATTAAATCAAAGTCGTTACATCATATGCATAAAAGAAACCAAAAGGAAACCTTTTAGGAAGGCAGAGGACTTGAATCCTCTTAGAAGAGAGAAGAACTCAATCAAAATGAAGAAAAAACATAGGAACGTACAACTATAGGTAGACGATGAACTACCTAACTGCACAACTTAATCAAAATCCAATCAAGTATTACATTAATACATTTGTATATAGTTGTAAACTCCTTTTTGTGTAAATTGTGCTCGAAGAAAGAAGAAACAAAAGTGCACGTTTTGTTTCTTTATGGGTTTGGAAGAAAAGTTTGGCTTACTAGCCAAGAGGGCACATTGCATATATGTGAAGAAAATGGTCAAGCATGTGAATTTTTTTTTTCCTAAGTCCAATACAAACTTAATAATTTGAAATTATATGATAACATTGATATATTTAAATGCACATATAACATATTATAAATCAAATTAGGAGCATCGTTATTTTGTATAATTAAAACATTAAAAAAAATTATATTCAGTATAAACTTGATCAATGAGTTACAATATTATGTTGTAAACATTAATTTAAATATATAATTATCATAAAACATTTTTTATATTAATAAATTACATATAAAATCTATATAAATAATTAAATACATTAAAAACAAATTTTTTTGGGGTAAATCACTAAAAGAGATGTTATTAACTTCGAAAAAAAGCACACCAATACAAAGAATCAACCCTGAAAAAAATAAGGCATCACCAATAGCAAAAAAAAAAAAAAAAAAATCAACACAGAACCAACAAAAGGAACAATACATCTATCTACCAATGATTGCAATATATCTATCCTTTATAAACCTGAGAATGACAACTTCTAATCAGTTGAAAAGTGTCATCTTCGGATATCATCCCATTTCTGAAAACTAGTAAATTCTTAACTTTCCAAATGTAATACACAATAACTATGAATGCAACTCTTCTAATTCTAGCAAGAAGAGACTTACCCCCAGCCTTTCTAGTAAACCAGTAAACTTTCCTTCAACGAAAACCACTTTGTATCCAATAGCACCTTTGGATCACCTCGGTCATAAGTCCATTCCTTAAAATAAGTCAGCATATAAAACCATGTCTAGGAATATGACTAAGCTCTCATATGAGATTACACCAATTAATTTTCCTTCCTTTTTGCCTCAAAGCTTGCCAAGCACTAGCAATGATGAACTGACCCGACTTGGCGTAACTCCATTGAATATAATCCTCATTACTTTCATCAATCCTATGATGCAGTTTTAAGTACTCCCAAGCAGCGATTATATCTTCATTTTCTGGATCAAGGAGCTGCCAACCACCATTTTTTCATAAATTACAGACTCTACATTTTCTATCCACATTAGAGTCCATTATACAAATACCTGAGAATTTAGTGACTAGAGCCTCCCCCACGTTTGCCCAAGTTCATGCCAAAAATTAAAATTTTTACCATACCCTAACATGTACTCAAAACAGTGGACAATCTTATTTCTCCAAATCAAAAGAGTCTCATGAGGCTAGGTGATCCTCAACAATTGAGTTTTTTTAGTTATTAGTCACCACCTAAATCGCCCACAAGGATTTCTTATTTACAATAATGTCCCACACAAGTTTGATGATGACGGCTTGGTTCCATTTATGGATTTTCTTGAGCCCTAGACCCCCTTCTGATTTTTGTAGGGTTACATTAGCCGAGCTCACCTTAGCTCCTCCATGTCATGTATAATTACCTTTCCACAAGTAGCTCCTGCAGATTCTTTTCCGCTGCCTTGACAGTAGCAGTAGGTAGCATGAATATAGAGGCCAAATATATATGCATGCTCATAAGAATAGATTGCACAAGTTGTAATCTACCAGCATAAAATAGGCTTTTGGAAGTCCAGTGGCTGATCTTTCAGGTGATTTTATCAATAAGTATCTGACAATGGTTTTTTCCGAGAGGGACCCCTAAATACTTCATTGGCAGAGAATTTTCTTGAAAAGGAAGAATTTGCAATATTTGTTCCTTCACCCATTGGAAATTCCACAAAAGTAGATGCAGCTTTTTTCAGGCTTAGCTTATAGGTCTGAAGTATCTGAGAAAGCCTGAAGAATATTGGTGATCTGAATTACTAAATTTGTATCGCCATAACAAGAGACAAAATGGTCATCCGCAAATCAAAGATAATTGAGCTTTATTTTATAAATATATACTGTAAACAAATATTTAAAAATATATTTTTAACTTAACAATAAAATTAATTCATTTAGATTTGTTTGGGTTTGATCGGCTCAAAATTTTAAATTTCTACAAAATTAAGAAAAAAAGTTTAAATAATGAGAATTTTCGTTTCATTATTTTCTTGAAAAATCCCTGAAACAAAGAAGAAAATGTATCGGATTCCGGTGACCGAAAAAGATAAGTGAAGCCTGGGATGCTAATAATAGCAGAAAGAAACAGAGAGGACAAAAAAGCAGAAAGCTTAATCTCAAAATTCACGAAACTTACCAGTCAACAAACAAACTGCCAGTCTCTATATGAAACTCTATTTCCCACCGACTTTTTGCTTGCCTCATATTCTCCACCCGCATTAACCAAACAAGATCCACCTCAGCTCTCGGTGGAAGTAGCATTTACGATTCTGTTAATAGCATTTCTTTTCTTAATTCGTACTAGAACTTATTCTCCGCAACCGCAAGCTGTCTTCCTTGCCGTAGTTTCGGTTTCGCTTTCAAGTCTTATACTTCAAATCATTATCTTTTTTCTTCGTCTCTCTTCGTGAACTTCTCATCGATTCAATTATGACGAGAACCAGCAACAAGAATATACAAGCCAAGCTGGTGTGATGTCTTTCCCTTCTTTAATTTAGAGAAAAAGAAACTATGCGTTTTGTTTTTTCATGCTTAATACAAAGTTTTGTTGGATTTCACCATTGATCGAGTTCAAGGCATCATTGTTCTACATGGGTTTTGATCCAATCTTATCCAACTAACAACAAAATTTCCCCTTTGTTATTTCAGTTGAATTAAACGATAATCTCAGCCAGTCAAACGTTGCTATTAGGTTTTCTAAGTTTAAATCTACACTTTGTTTCAAATTTCTATTAATGAGAAGTGAAAGAGAAAGAGTGTTTAAGCTTCGGACACTGTTAAGCATTTTTCAGGTACTTCTTGGGGACATGGGGACTGGAAAGACAAGCCTGGTATTGAGATTTGTCAAAGGACAGTTTTTTGATTTCCAGGTATATTATCGGAGTGATTTATTGTTTACTCCTATTGTGACATTATTATTCGTGTATGAACTCTTAACATCACTACAATGATTAGGAATCCACAATTGGAGCAGCCTTTTTCACTCAGGTTTTGTCACTGAACGAAGCCACCATAAAATTTGATATATGGGACACAGCAGGGCAGGAACGGTATCATAGCTTGGCTCCCATGTACTACCGTGGTGCCGCTGCAGCTGTTGTGGTGTATGATATCACAAGCATGGTAGATTCTCATCAATCTTCTCTTATCTCTGTTTGTCTAATTTAGCTTTTTCTTATTTGTTCATCTTTATCTTGCTTATATTCATGTTCCAAAAGAAAAAAAAATCTTTATCTTGGTTATATATGTATATATATTTCATGCAATGCTTTAACTTGGAATCTATCAGGACCTATAAAATGTGCTTCTGAGTTTACTTAGCTTATTTAGTTTTCAATGGATAGAAGCCCGAGTTTAACAGGTTTCATAGCATTCCCTTTAATTAATTGTATATCAACTTTCATGAAGCTTTTTCATGAAGCATCATTAAGGATACATCTATTTAGCGTATAGAATTGTGAAATATATTAGCTCATAGAATTATGAAATAGAGTAAATGCCAGTTTATTCAATAATAATGGTTCTGTGGTTAAGACTTTCTCTCTTTAGATGTGCACATCAATGTACATTGTAGACATATGTAGCACATCTTGGTAATTGCTGGATATAGATTCCATAAATATGAGAATGTACATCTCATCTGAATTCTCTCCATAAACTCCTTGTTGGGTAGTTTGGTCTTGTGTTTCACTTATGCTAGTCTAAACTATCAACCAAAGGCAAACAAATAATTTAATATATCTATAAGTTTTTAGCCTTATTTACTTGAGAGAGTCATTTCATTTCAAATATCCTTTATCAAGTAGTACAAACTTGTTTTTAATTGGCATCTCAACCATCTTCTATTGTAGGATTCATTTAAACGAGCCAAAAAATGGGTTCTAGAACTGCAAAGACAAGGTAATCAACTGACATGTATATAGCATTCTGCATTTGGTTCTCCCTAACAAATAACTAATCATATCTCGTCTAGACATTGTTCTTTTGATTTATTATTCATTTACCTATTTTTTTGATTTTGTCCTCTTTTTTCCTTTTTCTATCTGTTTGAAGTTTCCAAGCCGCTTTTCATTTGTTTTACATTGCAGGCTTTCATGCCTTCCACATAGTTTCCTCTATGGTAGTCCCTACATACTCCCTTTTCAGTGTTTCTGTGATTTAGTTCAATTAGTCTTTTCAGTGGCATTTCCTGAAAAACTATGTTTAGTTTTTTAGTTTGGCTTATTACCCTGCTTGCAAACTTCTATACATTTCATTGTAGTTTTCATTAAATTCAAATAGCATGTCAATAGCAGTTTCAAGTAATTATTCAATTTCAAATGCTTGGTTTAATTGTTATGGGAAAGGAGTTTACAAGAATTTAGCACTCAATTTCATATGCTGTCTGGAATTTTCTGTTTGGATGTCATTCCGAAAAATATTGACCATAGACCAAATAATTCAACTATCCAAGTGAAAATTTGTTTTATTTGAGTACACATCTTATTTTCTGTCTTAGGTAATCCAAATTTAATAACGTTCTTGGTGGCCAACAAAGTTGACTTGGAAGACAAGAGAAAAGTTACAAGTGAGGTATTTGATCATCAGATGATCTCTTCTTTTTCCTTTTATCCTTATATTTTGTGAGTTGGGTTGAAGAAAGATAATTTACTTTATCATCCATCACATATGATGCCTGTATAAAAAGGAATTTTATCACACACATGCACCTGTTGCAAATATGTAAAGGTCTTTACTGAATGTTGTAGGAAGGTGAGCTATATGCTAAAGAAAATGGCTTGGTTTTTCTCGAAGCTTCTGCAAAAACTGCACAGAATGTGAATGAGCTTTTTTATGAAATAGGTAACCACATAGTTTATTTATTCATTTGAATGACAGTTATATTTCTGAAGGAATCGAATCTATTGTGATTTTGAAGGACAGTTTGTCATCTTCATATGCGGTGGAACTGGTGGAGCACTTGCACAGCTTGCCAAGAATTCCATACAGAATCCTGTATTGGTTATTACCCTACAAATTAAAATCTACTTGCTATTTTTGACAAAATAGGAAAGAAATGAGTGGGCATTTGGGGACCATATATGCTAAGAAGAAAATAATAAAATTGGAAAATTTGTAATTAATATCAAATGATTGGAAAGACCTCCATGATGAGACCAAAAGCAACTACTGAGTTCCACTGGTTGCTTCATATCCAGGAAGCAATTTTCTTGTGGTGACCATTGCCATCAAATGTGATCATATATGCTAGCTACTGAGCTATACTAAAATATTGACTTGGAACTTCTATTTTGGTTCTCATGTAAACATGTCTTCTTGCAGCTAAGAAATTGGTAAAAGCTGCCCCTTCTCGTCCAACTGGAATGAAATTGCATAGCAGCCAGCAAGAAAGTGGCAGAAGAATGTTCTGTTGCTCCTAGTGAAAACTGATACCATACATATCATCTTCTTGTAAGTAAGTTTCCCAATGCTCTTTGACTTTGATCTGCTATTATTGTTCAAGTAAATATGATGTAAACGATTCCATCACATACGGGGGAACTTCATATGTGTATGAAATTAAATTAGTGGCTCATAATGTTTTTTCACTTCCCGGTTCGATAAAATGCCAAGTAAAGCTTTTTCTGTGGATTATGTTCAGCTGAAATTAAGATCAACGCAGTTTTCTTTAAATGCTTTCTTTGTTATTTGACAGGATAACCTCAATTCTTCGTGAGATGTTGCTGCATGAGATTGGAATGAATTGTGGGTTGGAGTTGGAGATAAAGCTGCTCTATGAAGAAAACCAATTCTCGTGAAAATCTGTTGTATGTATATTGTAACTTCTCAAATACAAATGCTTTGTTACGGTACCAAACATTAACATGATCAATTATATTCAAGAAAGGACAATTAAACTCTCAATGAATAAAGCCCATTGAGAATTGCTGTCTATGACTACATAATTTGGAAATTTCTAGCTTAGACCGATGGATCAAGCAAGTGATAGAATACTATCTAAGAAACTTTAATTGGATTGATGATTGATCCATGAATTTTAACGAGAAAAAAGAAAAACTTAAGTATAAATGATTGATGAAGTTGAACCTCATCTAATCCAGCTATCTTATACCGTCCTCTGTATCTATGCTTAAATATGGATACCCACCACTGGCGTTTTGTCTGTAACTCTATATAGTCCTTTGTAGTTTGTACCTAAACTCAAATATGGATGTCCACCATTGCAGTTGTCTATAACTCTATGTAGTAAGTTTAATGAAAAAGACCCATGGCTTTTCATATAGATAATCTGATTCGTTGAAATTTTTGTATTAGATTTATTATGCCACATCAATATATCAAACCCAAAATTATTTTTCTCCATATAACATAAAATTAAATTAACATAAACAATATTTCTATTTCATTTCTGCCACCATCTTTTTGAAATTCATGCTCAAGTTTCTTCATCCCTCAAATCCATTTATAATCAAATATATTTGTATTTTTCAAAATTTAGAAAAACCCATATCTCTTAAAGGTCCAAGTAGTAGAAGTTTAGAACCTAATGAAACGGTTTAACTGGTTCTTTTTGTGAGCCTTTCTTATTCTTTTTTGAACAAACGCTTTTAAAGAAAAAAAATTTATTTTTATTTTTTTTGAAATTTAAAAACTGCTTTTGAAAAAAATTAATTATCTAGAAACATATTTGAAAAAAATAATTTATAAAAAATTTAAAAAATCAGTTAATTAAATTAAAAAATTCTAAATCTATTTTAAAAAACAATCTCAAACACCTCTTATATACAATAGCTCCACATACATAATTTGCATTTATAGGACAATATTTACCTAAAATTAGGAATGGACTAATTTACTAGTATTCATAATATCTAATTTTGTATTTATTTATGAATATAATTAGATTGATTTTTAATATGTAGATTAAATTAAAAGTGTATTATTTTCTCCTTATTATTTTCTTTATCTTAAAAAAAGGTAATAAGTATTTCCCTTAAATTAATAGATTAAGGGTTGAATGTTAATAAATTAAAGTTTAGGCGAATTTAATAAACAAAAAGCAAAGAGTGGCAGTTAAACACGATGTGCTTTTCCAATCTAAACGAAAGTGAGGAAGGTAAATCAAAGAAACCTAAAACGGGCAAAAGAAATTGCGAGGGGACATATCATTTGTATGAAATAAACAATGAGGAGTGTCCAAATCACTAAAACCATTTAGAAAGAAACAAGGTGTAATTAAAAATTCAGCAGACAGTAGAGCAGAAACTGAAGCTTCTTGCCTGATGAACTACTGCAAAAGAGCACCCACCACTGGTCATCATCTAAAGGAGACAAAGACCTCGCAGTTAACAGTTTATTTTCTTTTGTTTACCTTTAATGCATTGAAATCACCATTTGAGGTCCCTCAAAGACAGAGGGAGAGAGAAAGAGACAGTTTTCTTTAATCTTTATATATCCTATTCTATCCTTTTTTTTAATAGAAAAAAATATTTTCCTTTTAGTCCTTTTCTTCACAGTTCACATGCATCTTCACCATTCAAAACAAAACAAAAGCTTGGTCACCACCAATGCCAAAGAGAACTGCAAAACTATTATTCCGAAACACTCATACAACTAAATAAAGACAAGAAAAAAAAAGGAAAAAAAAAGCACTCTTCTGCAAGCTAAATACAAGAGAAAGACACATTTGCTTATTAAGCAATCACCATGAAGGAGATGTGCATGGAGAGCCTGATGATGATGATGAGACTGAATCACTCCCTGAAGTTCCTAAAGACCTTGCATCTCTTAAAGAAACAGAACATGCCTCTGCTGGGAGCTTCTTCATGGGTGTCAATGGAGGCGTACTTTCCGGACTAGGTGGAGATGCTTGAACTATCTCTTCATCACTTGAAGAACCACCGCCACCGCCACCTGTTTCCAATCTTGACGGAGATGAATCAGGTGTTTCGAATGGTGTTTCCACCCTGCTTGCCCTGCTTCCGTCGTTGTCATAAATGGGATTTGATATATAAACAAAATGCTGTCCATCACCAACACCATTAGATTTCTCAGGAGCATTAATTTGAATTTGGGTTTCTCCAATTTGGTGGGATGAAGTTACTAAGGAAGCTGATGAAGGTGAAGTTTTTATAAGACCATTATGTCGAGGGCTTGACTTTGATTCCTGGGCATGGACTTGAAGGATGTGATGGAGTTCTTTTGCCTTGTTTTCTTTGTAAGAAAGCGGAGGGTAAAAGAGATTTCTTGGAGCCTCAACCTCAAGAACGCCTGGGGCATAGTAGGTAGTGCGAGGAGAAAGTGAATGATTTTGGGGTTGTGGGTGCTGTGGTGTGGTAGTATTGCCCGTGGGTGACATGGAGACGGTGATGGTAGCGGGGGCGGCAGAGGCAGTGGCGATACCATTAGATGAGGTGATGCGTAGTTGGCGCCGGCGAAGTAAGAGAGTACAATAGAGCTCTGCTAGGAGCACCAAAACCAGGCCAAGCACAATGGCAAGGCTCACCACCATCAGTAGTGTAGCTCCCATAATAACCTTGGATGCACCCTTCATATCTCTCTCTGTGTTTCTCTCTGACTCTGTTGTTCTTAGAGTGGAATGATGGCAGTAAAAGAATAGGTCCTCTTAACGAAAAAAAGGATAAGAAGTTTTTTTTGGCGGGAAATAGTCCTTTACCTTTGACAAAGATAGGAGATGGAAACAGAATCTTTGAGAGGTATTAAATTTAGGCCTGGGGAACGTAAAGGCTTTTTTGTTCTGACATAACAAGGGTATCTGACATTCAAGGTTATTTCTGCCATTTCTCACAATATTGGCTTAGTAATATTAACTCAAAAATGTGAGAATTACTAGCCCTGCAGCTCCAATTTGGTCAATGCTCAATGCGACATGATAATCAACCCAATAGCTCCAATTTCCGCTTTCTAACCCAATGGAAAAATTTGTAGCAAAACAAACAAACGATGAAGTGGAAGCACAAACCAGTATGATCAATCTTTTATCTCACTCGTATCATGATAATCAACCAACATGTATGACCATTTGAGTTTACAAGTTCATTACAAATTTTACAGCCTAGAGGTCTGGAAATTGAATTGATATTAGCAGTACAAACCACAAGTGCTGTGACCAATTGATTCCATTTTAGTGCAATGCCAACAGTAACCCAAACACAGAGTAAGCTCGGATTACTGGGGATATGTAAAGGTGCAAGACTATAACTTCAGCTATTGGATAGCAACCCGTCTTTCTTCTTGTAAAATAGATAGGAGTCACTTAGGTGAATAAATGTGAGAAGATATATGAATGCACTCGTGGTGGTGGTGTTGAGATGCAGATTGAGACTACTAAATGATTTAACTTCCCTTCAAGGCTGCAAACCGAGCAGCCAAATCATCATAATCAGGTAACTTGGGGTGCACATGCTTAGCAGCGCTTGACCTATCTGGTTGGAAGGAAGCCGCACGAGCGAAAACTTTTGTTGCTTCTGATGGAGCTGTTTGTTCTCGAGGGAGGGAAATTGATCGGGGTGGTGGAAGAACCTCCGAGATTTCATCAGGCTTATATCTGCTCATTTGCTGTGGCAATTTATTCTCCTCAACACCTTCGTCATGCGATTGATGACTTCTGGATTTTCTTCTGACCTTTCCAGGTTCATATGCTGATGGTTTCTTACTGTAATGAATCAACAGTTTATCTATCATTCTTTCCTCTGAATCATTCTGATAGTGCTCATCATTAAACAAGATTTCAAGGCCTTGTCTCAGGTCATCCCTTCTCCTGCTTCTTGTTCTCCTCTCCACAACTCCAGTGTCTTCCGGATGACCAACATCATCATGGGCGAAGCTTGATTTGGAGTGCCTCCTCCTTGAGGACCTTGGTTTTGGAATTGGGTTACTAATACCAACATCCTGATATGCATGATCATTCTCATGCCCATCACCATTTGTTTTTGTAGGTCCAACACTCTGCCTCTCACTGTCAGGAAGATGTGCTTCTTGTAGGATTTTCTCCGACCGTAATTCAGAACCAGTATAGGAAGATCCAAAACTGCCTCCATATTTTCCATCCTTCAGTTTAGCATTAGGTTTAGTGTAAGGAGGAGGAATAGCATTATTATAGTAAGGATTCAGCTTATGTGCTTCCTCCTGAACATCTCTTGCTGAATTTACAGCATTGAATTGGCCTCCATGATGATTACCAGCCACCAAATCTCTTGCTGTATTTACAAGATTTAATTGTCCACCATGACGATTACCAGCCAACGAATCTCTACCATCATCCTTTGACCACAGTCCTGCACTGCTAGAAAGAATATCTGGCTTTCCATGAGAAAAAGTGTCCAGGTCGTCTATTCTAGATACAGTATTATCCCTACCATCACGCTGCTTGGATCCACCATCAACACTTTCCATTCTTTTCCTGTGAGCTGAACAGCCTAAACCAACTTTTTTCAAGGGTGTATCCTCCTTCCAGGGTTCATGTTTCTCCAGACCAACTTCTTTCCTTCCCTGTAAAAATCTATCATGAGTGTCCCTTGCCTTCAGCAAAGGATCTTCCTTGGCATTGAGCGGATTGAACTCATTTCTTTCCTTTCCACTGTGCAATCTGTACCCATCATTGACAATCTCAAGCCTTTCTTTGGGTGAAACATCATGTTTTGGCGTGGTGTCCTTGCCATTAATTGACTTGTATTTATCATCATAGCCATGTGCGGACCCATTAACTTTAGGTTGGTCCTGCAAAAAAAATCCACATGTAAGGAGGTACCAAAATCCATACCCCTACACAAAAGAAAATGGGCAAATGAAAATATCATGTACACAAAATATTAGAAGAGATATGCTGAAACAATCATGTCTTTAACCTGAACACAACCAGGATCAGCTCGCAACCAAATCCCTCCCACCCTCTGTGATGGAGACTGAAGGCTGGGGAGATACACAGAAACCTTAGAGGAACTAACCTGTGCAGATGCAGAGGGCTTAGAAATCCTCTGTTCACAACTCCTGGAGTCCCATGTTATGCAGAATTCAGATGCTATATCTCGCATTATTTGAATTTTCTTCTCTGTTGTCGACGGCTTTGAAGATGAATTCTCAACAAACTATTCATGGAGAATTTGGGCAGTTAGTTATAGAAAGCAGGTATAAAGCATAATCCCCACTACAAGCAGATTTATCAAGATTTACCTCTTGATTTGCAAACAATTCCACAGAGCTACCATATCTCTCCAAAAATATATCCCTAAGGTCACGTAACTCTGGCAAATCAGAAAATCTTGCAGCTGCAGACATTAGGGATGACACAGCCTCCCTGCAGTCCTCAGGGCAGTGCCTGTAAGGATGAGTGAATCAAGAGGAATATCAATTAGAACCTGGCCATTCCAACCCCTAAAAGAAATAAATAAATAATCAAACCTGATAAATATAAGTCTCATGACATACTACAGATATCAAAAACCATAAAAGAAAATAAAAAACAACCCTTTTACCATGCGGCACCCTAGCAATCAAAAAATAATTAATTAGCATCCTCATACTGCGGCCATATTTGAGTCTGGTAATATTAGACTTACATATGAGTCTCCTACCTGGAAAAAAAAGGGAGCTGCTAGAGATTTTGATCAAATGCATAAAACTTCGGTTGTCAAAGAAGACCTCAAGAACACACGACATAATTGGAAGTGCCAGCATTATTATGATGGGAGATATCTAAAACCTTTCTTATTTAATTGCATTTTTTTGCAGAGGCTGGATATTTCCAATGCTAACATATTAAAGTTCAATAATATAACAGCACATGAGACCTGTTAACAGACATCGACATGGTTACAAGAATTCTTCCTACAGATTTGCACAATTATGTGACATTATTTCTCATTCTACTGCCATTCAACTTGACAGCCCTTTCACCATCACAAAGTGGCAAATACAGTTCCTTAATTGACATCCTGCTGCAATGCAACTTGACAGGAATCAATAAGGTGACCTGCTGCTAGGATCAAGGACACCAATATGAAGCAAAACTTCAAAAGACTGAGAGCCCAATCTACACCTTACCATTGTAAATGCCACCTCCTACAAAGATTGTCTATTGTATCTAAATTAATCAACAACAGTTAACTAACCTAACTTATGAATACTTCTTATCAGACCTCAGAATTACTTATGAAAATGCAATGGGTTCATAGGAATGAATATATGCAGGAAAGAGGCAGTTACCTATTAAATATATAAACATAAAGCAATTATCTTCATATATATGATCATTAAACAAGCAGCAAGAGCAAAATAGCAACAGATTGTAACTCTAGTGGTAGAAGAATGGTGCAAAACTAATTGGTTCTACTAGAGCAATCTAATACTGAGTTAAATTGAATACGATACCTCATCTTTTGCATAACTGAGATATGCTTCAACACAAAATCACAACATTTCTCAACATAATCGTAGCTAGATGACATGGACAATTCAGCAAGAAGTCCTTCAGCCTGTTCCATAACCTCGGAGAATCAAAACATTTACTCAAGGGCTTAAATTGATGTTAAAAGGATCAAAGCTTACACAGAAACACACATTAGAAACTAACTTGACAAACTTAAAATAATCTATGAAAGAATGGATATACAGAAGGTACATGAACGTAAATTCAAGTATGCACAAACTGACCTGGATTATCAAATAGGAACTGAGAAAATAACTTTATGTTCCATATTGTTCGCATTAAATTGAATTCAATTGAAATAAAATCCAACTAAGAAACAGGTTATAGACTATACTTGTTCAAGTTTCAACAAATACAGAACACAAACTTATTCCCTTTTTTTTGTTCTGTTCACATTCTCTTTTCGCAAACAAACATAGATTTAACATTTAACATTCTGTTTTTATCCATTTTCTCACCTTACCTACCACACATAATTTGATGAATCCGAAGCTATAATCAATCTCATCAAAGATCGGATCAAACAGGAAAAATAACCAGTGTCATTACACCAATCAAAAACAAGAAAATAGAAAAAAAAAAGGAAAAAGAAGAAGAATTACCCTGCCATATGCATTGATATCCAGGTCATTGGCGAGCAGATCAGCCATATCTTTCTTCAAAAACTTCAAAGTGGCGTTCCTCTTTCTCCGTATAACCTCGATCCGACTCTTTGTCATTTTGATCAACGATTTACTACACCAAAACCACGAAAATCCAAATAAAACACATCTGCCAATCAAATTCCACATAAGACAAAAAGGCCATACCGCACACAACGTATATAAATATATTTACCATTTGGAAGAATAACCTCGACCTAGAAGCCCGTCCAGCATCTCAAGTTTCTTCCTTCTTCAATTTTGATGAAAATACGGTTCAACAAGAAAAACTCAGAGATGTAAACTTGAATGCGAGCTAATAAAATGCCAAATCCGCCATTAATGAAGCTCTCAATCAAAGAGTAAAAGCAATATAAAACAGAGCTCTGAAGGAGTAAGAAGTAGAAAAGAAGAGCTTTCTGTAAGACTATCGAGTGCACTGTTTTCATTGTTTTTTAACAAGTGAGCGAGCTTAATTACTCAATTACTAAAATCTCCTCATTCTTCCATTAAGACAATGCAGCTTATTTTCGGACTGCTTAACGTTACTCTCTAAGGGTAACTTGGGTAACTAGGGATATTCGAAATCATTTCCACAGCAGACGGCGAGATTGGATGAACAAGGCGATACTGAACGTTAATTTCCATCAGTAATTTCGGAGTGGGGTCAATTTTGTGGACGGTGAATAATGATCGTGGATAAAGGAATTTGCTGAAATCTCAGTCAGAGGCAGTTTACAGCGGTAATTAATTGCGATTTTTTTTATAAAAAAAAAAAGAAAAACAAAATGACACTTCTTAATTAAATTCTTTCATATCTTCATTAACAAAATAAAAATTATAAAGTTTTTTTATAATATTTAAAATTAGATTTTTTTATAATAATAAAAGTTATAAATTATGATCGCATCAAAAACAAATTGGACAATCAACATCATTAGTAAATATTGATTTTTTATTGACTCAGTTTTCATGAATAAATAAATCGATTTAAACAATAAATTTCTGGGGTTATTTATCAAAAAAATATTATAATTACAAAATGATGCTTTTAAAAAATAATGAAAATATGCATTGTTTTCAAATCCGTGGACGCATACTGGTTGTACTGAATCCATCCTTGGAAGGGGTAGATTCCGTGCATATATATATATATTTTTATAATTTAAAATTATGTGAAAGGTTGAGATTTATGGTTTATAAGTAGATAATCTGTGAACATGAATAACAGTTATTGCTGGAGATGGGCCTAATCATGCATGGGACTAGAGGATTCAGTGCCACCACCCTTTTATTTCTTTCACGTATAAATTTGAAAAAAAAAAATTATTATTATAGTTGGTAATTATTTTTCAAAAAATATTTGTAATTTTTTTAAAAAATTTAATATTTTTCTAATAAATAACCCAAATTTCCTAATTAAAAAATAGCACTTAAAAATATAAATTACAGGTAATTAAAATTATTATGAACTGTGACTGTAAATTTGGTATTATGAATTACAAGAATCTTCAATTACTTATTTCCCTGAAAATTCTTATAGTATAAGATTGTTTACTATAATGAAGTTACTGAGATTTCAGGGATCGTTTGGACCTTCTATTATTAGTTCATACACCATAATCACAATAACACCAAACCAATATTTCCAATTAAAAGTTTTACGGTAAGTGTTAATGATTATCAAAAACCTAAGCAAAACCTGCAAATTCATTTTAGATTGCGTTTGGATTTAAAAATTAAATTGTTTGGACAGATAAATGAATACAGACTATTGAAAAAAGAAAATCATTTATTGTATTTTTGACCTTTTATTCAAGTAGTTTTTATATTATGTACTTCTTGGTAATAAATTTTGTTTATATAGGGAATATATTATTTTGTAATAAAAGGAATGGAGAGATGGGTAGTTGGGAATGCAAAGCAACAGAAATAATGTAAGGTAAAGATTCTGCTATGAGAAATGCTTCCATTTGACAATATTATTAACAAATATTATCCTTAATTAATTTACTTTAATTTATACCTGAAAAAAAATTTTAAAAGAGAAAAACCAGTGCATTTCCTTGTCAGCTTCAATAACAGTCTCAATTCACCTTATCATTTCGTACCAAATAAATAAATAAATAAATAACATATATATATATATATATATATATATACATTCAGATTAAATTTGATAAATTTGAATTGCAATTTGTTTTTTTATATATATTAAGAAGTGCAAAATAAATTGTGTTTGATTTGAAAAAGGAAACTAAATGGGCTAAACCAACATATTAATTACATTTAAGTTTTTTTGACGTTAAAGTTGAAAAAAATATTTTTAATTTTGAAAAAAAAAATATTAAAAAATCTTTTTTCTAAAAATATATTTATAAAAATTAATTATAAAAAATAAAAAAAACTAATCAATTAAATAAAAAATTTAATTTTAAAAAAATATTTTTACACTCAACACAACCCCAAACTCCTCGTTGACCAATGGCGTCAAGGAAAAGCACATGCTATTCTCGTAGGAGTGATCAAGTCGGACCATTTACCAAATAGGGTGGGTAAGGAAAACAGAAATTTGACGTAAATGTGGAGTGGCTATTAGCCTATTACAATTTTAATTTTTACTTTTTTTTTTAAAGTTGAAATTAGTAAGTCCAAGTTGACTCCTGCCTAACTCACTTTGATCCTATTTGAGGGCCTGAGGCCTCATTACAAGTGAACATGTCCACGTCTTTTCTTTTCTTTTCTGTTTTATTTATTTATTTATTTTCTCTAGTGGTTTTTACCCAAAATGATAATAATAATAATAATTGGACTCTCTTTCTAATTTCTTATTATTTTCTCAATTCATCAATAGTCTTTAGTTTAGAGTCTTGACTTATTCTTTTTTTTTTTTAATTTGTTTCTTTCATTTATGTTACTGAAGCTGAACTACAGACTTCAAATTATGCATGCCCACTAAACAAATAATAATAATAATAATTTTACATCATTCTACAGTAAATTTCATTAATGAGGAGAAAATAAGAAAGAAGTAAAAGACTGAAAAATGAAAACAAAAGAGAGAGAGAGAAAATAAAGAGAATAATGTCATACCTAAAATTCGATGCAATGGAGACGAACAAAAAAAGAGTGAAATTATTTAAAATTACATTATTATATATTTTTTCCTTTTAACAAAAGGAGTAAATAAACAAAAACAATAAGGATGATTGGAAGAATACATAATTTAAGTGATACATTATCTTTTTATCGATCTAACTTTCCTCTAATTGACTAATTATCTGTTGTTTAATAATTTTATATTTTGAATTATTGTTGCCTCAGTTCTTTTTTTTTCCCCTAATTTTAGTTTCTCCAACTTCTAAATTCTCCGCATTTAGTTTGAATGATAGGATAAGGTGCGATAGAAAATTAAAAATGAAGTTATGGTATTCAAGTTTTTCACTGATATAAGGGATTATATGATTGGAGTTTTCTGGCCGAGAGCGGTGGCGATGTAATTATTTGTGCTCTCTTATAACCGAAAATCTCATTATTCTCTCCTCCTTAAAATTGAGAGAACATTTAATCAAAATTTCTTTTAAATTGTTTTAGTTCTTATTCTTTAGTTGTATTGTATTAGATTCCTAAATAATTATTTGAATACACATTAAATACAAATTCAAAAAATACTAGCCAAATTTGGACTAAATGTGTGATAAAATAATTATCTAAGGACCTAATAAATTTACAGAGTCAAAACTATGCAAGAAAAGTTTAAAGAATAAATAAAATTTAAGGACAAAAACATGTAATTTTCCTATAAAGTGAAATAAAAAGGGAAATGACAAAGGAGAAATAATTATTGGACACAATCTAAGGCTGAAGGTTTTGCCAGTCCACCGTATGTTTAATCACAGCTCTATATTGTATTTGTGCTCAACAAATGAGCTGGGAATTTTGATTTGCTCAAAGAATTGTGGAATAATAAATAAAATTTCCAATCTACTATATTCTATCAAATGACCCGTATATTGACTCAGGGTGAATCTTGTTAATTAGGTAAACTTTTATAAATCCAAAAACCCAATGAATCGTATAACAATTAAAAGAACAAGAAGAATTAAAAAAAACAAAACAAAATGTGCTCACTCTGAAACACAAAAATATATTTAAAGAATTATGAAACCTTGGCATTGACTTTTGGAGTATGTGCATCTACCAGAAACATCTCAAGAAGCTGATGACGAAATGGAAGAGATAATTTTCATCGTCAAGCAAATCATGTCGAACTAATCTTTGCAGAACTATACTTTGAGGCAGAAGTTCACTGTAAAATAGTAACGTCGAGACCGAGGCAGCAGGTTCACATATTAGCGACGTCAATAGCCTCACCGCTGATCGGAGCATCACAGTCATGAGAGACTGCTTCACATGGAAAATGAGAAAAATATGATTAGTTTTGAAGAAAAGTTTGTATTGCAAAGGAATAGATTATGTTAAAGAAGGAAAAAGAGAGAGATAAAAGAGGGAAATGATTCACAACGACGATACCTACCATGGTTTTTTTACGAGGAAGAAGACCCAAAAATCATTGTGGGAATGTATAAACTACGATTCCGAATGTCTGTAGCTGCCAGTCTTCAACAAGTATTCAGACCTAACTGTCCATATAAGATTGTAACGTTTAAGTTTAATAATTGGGTAAAGACTTCAGAGGCACAAACAGATTCTTACACGACTCGACACCTAGCCCTCCCGATTTTATATTTTCTAAATTCATCCATAAAAGATTTTATAACATTCAATTATCCAAACTACATAAGAAACATTAATGAAGTGGCTAACGGCTTCAAGTAATGTATCCAAGTCTTGATTAATTTGTGATGTTTCTTTTATGTATTTGTCTGCATTTGAGAATTGTAAAAAATGGGGTATTCTTCACATGAAATGCAAAAATCTAATTTAGGCCCAGGCTCAGAAATCACCTTCAAATTACAGACCAGTAACAACACCACAGCGAAAATACACTTCGAGGCCCTAGAAAGACACCAGGAAAATGAACAAGTTTTCCCATAACATTGCCACACACGACCTGTACTTGAACCCGACTTAAAATACGTCTACTTGCCGAAGTTGCTTTAATTTTGCATAACTCCAGAACAATCTTCCTTAGTTCTTTGAATTATCAAGAAAGATGAGGCAGAAAACAAACAGAGATACTGAGAAATATCTATACAGGCTAACTTGCTATTTTCTCTTGTCAGAAATTCACATAAGAAGTGATGCTAACCCAACACATTACACAACATTTCAAATTTCCAATTACAAAAATAAATGAAAGACTTCTTATCACATTGTAGTTTTTAACAAGTCCCAGGGTAAAAAAAAAAAAAAAAAAAAAGAGAAACCAGCTCAAACTGGGGAAAACCAGCCATGGCAAGACTCCTGGATGATGATTATCGCATATCATCCACTTCTTATCAGCACCGGTTAAAACAGATATAACTAATTAAGGACTTGATGGATATATAGAGATGAAAAATATTCTAAGCTCTTTCATTATGACAGGCATTACTGCTTCTCAGGCTTTTCTGGATCCTCTTCCTTTTCAGGATCTTCCTCCTCTTCCTCTTTCTTTTCTTCTTCCTCTTCTTCCTCTTCTTCAGGAGGATCATCATATGGCAATGGGGGTGGTATCGGCGTTTTCAAAGGACTAAACTGGGGAAATATGTCAGGTCTGCGCCCAGGCTTGGGCCTTTCCCACTCCTGACATGCAAATCATAATACTTAATTCACCAGACTGAATGAAACAATTTTATAAAAAAAAGTAGAGAAAAAAGAAAAAAGGCAACTACAGCTAACTCTCAGAAATAATACATCTTTGGAAAATGTATCATAGCTACTTAATACTACATTGTATTCATGACAAGCAAACCTATATACCAAATCAACCAAAATGGCCAATCACATGCTATCAGTCCAAGCATTTAGCATTTTTCTGGAATGAACAGATACACATGAATCTTATCAGAACTCAGAAAAGAAAAAATAGGCCTTCAGAATAGGAAACATTCCCAGAGAAACAATGAATGCAGTCCAATAAGTCTGTGTAAGCCTTTCAAGGCTAAATAATTTTGTGTGTTTCAATTACAACAGTAACGCAGATGTTTACCCAATTACCACGCAAAAGTCACAGCTTCCTACATGGGCATCATCAGTATGCATTACATGGCAACTTTGAACAATCAATTTAAAGTTCCTCACACAAAATAAACCACTTAAAACAGTCAAGAGCTGATTCTTCCAGCACAAGCAGTGTCAAAATGCTGTGACACGGTCCACATGGAGCCCTGAACTATTCATTTCAAAATTTTTAAAGTAAAATGACCCTATGTTATGCTTAACCCTAGATTAGAAAGGGCAACCAAACACATTGTAGAAAGCCATCCACTTGTAAGACTACAAGCCCAAATATCAGTTTGAGTTACTCTTTAATTTGAGCCAGACACCAAACACTAAACTTTTAGATGCAAAATGCATCCTTTACATGTGGGGTAACCATGATCCTTGAAACAGCTGAATACCTAATTCAATTAAGGTCAAGAGAACAGAATCATACAATAAGCACATAAACAACATTCAACATCACTCATAAGCAAAAGTGTGAACAAATGAATTGAGAGAAAAAACAACATTCAACATTTATCAGCTCTCTGCTAAATAAAATGGAACAAATCAATTGAGAGTAAAAAAAAAAATTGGGCGCCATTATTTAATGAGACAATCACATTTATCAAGGTGCCTTTGGATTGTTTGAGTCAACCAACAATATGCAAGTCAAGCTTAAACCTTCAGTGAACCAATGAAGCATTCCTGATCCCATCTCAGTGATTTCACTGACTCAAACTTTGTAAATAACACCACCAAAAAAAGTACTTAGTATTTTCATCCATTTTGAGTCCTTAAAAAATTATGCCACATCCAACATGGGCCTATATGTAGCAGAACTTTCATTCACAGCATGTAAGTCACTCAATTCTGATTCTTAGTGGTAGAGTCGGTTCTTTGTTATTGTGCACTATACATACATAATGATCGGTGTATAAAAGAAAAATTCTACGGCTTCAAATTTCAAAACTTCTCAACTCTTGCTCAGTAAAAATACAGGATCAATTCCAGCGGATTCATTAGACTTATTTTTCTGCAAAATCAATATTAATAGTAGCTGTCCACAAAATTAAGGGAACCAAAAAAAATAGTAAACACCTCAACCAGATAGTCAAGTTAGCCAAAAAAAAATCGTTTTCTTCTTAGCACTGGCTACGAAGTTTTTTTTGGTACAAAATGCCATTGAATGCATGCACTAAATCTGATTTCTGATTGATTATCAGCCAATTACTAAAAACGAAGAAACTTGTTTCTGACATCTCTCTTGTCATTCATCTGATCAGATTGAGCAATTAAGCACTAAATAGAGATCAGAAGGAACGAGAACAAAAAATGATAAGGTAAAAAAAATAATAGAAAAAATAAAGAGAACTCGAACTAAAATAATAGATTAGCAAAGCACCACTCCAAAAGCAGCAAAAATTTAGCAAACACAAATTCCAAAAACACAAATTAAAAGGTAGAAAAGAGAAAAACGTACAATAGGGAAATCGAGAGGGTTGCGGCGAGTCAATTTTTCTTCATCAGGTGCCATACAAACCACTGGTTTTTGGCGCCTGCGCCCATTTCTATCACTATTAGTAATAGATGAAGAAATAAGGCGCCCAGAACCAAACATCGGCGTGGAGAAAACGACAGAGCACCGGCAATCATGGTAGCTCGGTGACAAAGAAGAATAAGGTGAAACTATAGCTGCAGATGTAGGAGACACCACTAAGGGTTTCGAAGTAGAGCATATTGAGATGCCGATAGACGCCATAGTCTATGTTTAATGATATCTTATTGGTCCTCTCCTCCTCCTCCTCTCCTGGTCCGCTCTTTCTTTTCCGTCGATTCCCAAAATCGAAACAGTTAAATCAGAAACCAAATACGAACCGCCCCTCTTACGCCCTCTCCACAGCCGTCTTTCTATCCGCATCTCGTTTTTCTGGTGGCTCATACCCATAGGAAATGGGTATGCTAAGTGGACTGGGCTCAGTTTAGTTTGCTTTGTTTTAAAATATTTGTTCTCTTTTCAAAAAAATTTAACGGATTTTATTAGTTTAAATAATTAAATTCATTTCATTAGTTTACTTATGAATTAAATAAATGATTAAATGACATCGATTTATAAATAAAATTTAGAAAAAATATGTTTTTTCAACAGCTTTTGTTTTTTGAAGTAAAAATGAAATTTAGCATGGAAACTATATGAATATATTTCCCTTTACAATCATTTATGCAAAATTCTAAATGAAATGTTTTGAAGAATTTATTTGCAAATCCAATCCCAATACATTACCAATTTGAAAAATTCAGTTTAAAATATTAAATTTTTATTTAAATTCATGCACAACTGTTCATCTAAAATTCAACTCAAATAAATTTAATTTTATATCTTTTTTTCTTAAAACATAAGGATGAATGAATTCAGTGTCCTTGTTTTTCTATTTCTAGTATGAAAATTGCTTCTGTCAACTTAATAGATCTTCATTTTTCCTTTCAATTGAATAACAATTAATGATACTGAATCAATTTCTACTTAGAAATTTATAATAGATGAGAAACTGTTCCCCAGATTCGTTTTCTAACAATATATATGAAAAATAAAACATGTGAGATGAATGTATTATGGATATATTCAGTAAATAATACTAAGCTTGCCAAATAAATGAAGGCTAACTTCCATTTGTTGTCAGGCACTGTAGTTACATTGAGTGAATAACATAACATTGCTTTAAGTTCACACCAATGCCTCAATAAGAAACTATTCAAATATCAAGCTTGTGTTTTTCTCTTTCCCCTCGGCTTCCGCACTATTGACAGTTTAGATCTTACTGCTCCATTGGTTTCCTCTTCGCTGTCTTCGCTATCAAGCACTATTACTGATTCCCCTATTGGTAATTCTTCTCCCCATCGTTTAATCCCCTCAGGAAATTTGCCTGTCTGATCTCCAGTCGGCTTCTGCTTCTGAGATTCATCTGTAAGGAGTTCCAACGAATGCAAGACTAATTGGTCATCATCCTCATTGCTATCCTGCAATTGAGTCAGAGGACCCAGATACCGACTTCGAACAATTTCAGTGTTTTGACTCTTAGGACTTGAAAATGGTAATTTGTTAATCAGCACAACATTCTCCTTGTCACCCTTTTTCTGTCCCTCTGGCAAACCTCTAAAGCCCAAGGATTGCTTCTTGCTAACTGAACATGTCTTCTTATATTTTGCATCTATAGCATCATTTGGCAATATATCTACAGAATGGTGAAAATTCTGTAGTCGACAATGGATAATAGGAGAGGGCGTGCTAGAGACCCCTAGTGATGAATTAGAATAGTGATGACTCGGTAATATTGCAGGAGGCAAGCGCATTTTCTGATTATTAGCATCACTTGTTTGACATGGATCCAAACATTCCCACAGCATTTTCTGGCTAGCTCGACAAAGCCTATTTGAATTTGTGATTTCGTTGTCATCAACTAATTTACTGTCCCGGTGTAGATGGACTTGCTGATTACTGGCACATTCCAACGAAGTCATGGAAAGAGATCCTCCATTAAAGAGTGAATGTGAGTGCTTAAAGTCTCCAGCCTTCACATAATGACCATCTCTTCTATCTTCTCTCTCTATTTTGGCTCCCATATCTTTGAAGTAAAGTTGTAAGGGATTTGGCACATCATTTGCCTCTTCGTCGCTTCCTCCTTTATGAGTTGATCTCGAAGGTGCCAATGATAGCTTCCCACTAATCCTGCATGGTTTGCTATGACTGGAAAAAACATCATGTTTTGACCCTTGGTCTAATTGTTTTTCTTCCACCTGCAGAAAAAAAAGAATAGCAAATTAAGAAAGATCAAATTTGGGGGAGAAATAAAAGAAAAAATCAACTACGGTTACCGCTACACTTATATCTTCATTAGTTTTAACACTTGGATTCCCCCAGTTGTGATCAGAAGCTCCAGCCTTGGCATATTTTTCAGTCATTGCACGTGCCTTTTGGTCAAAAGTATGTCTATTGTATTTGTATTCCTTGCTCTGCATATTCAACTAAGCATATCAAAAAATTGAGGGACTTCTTCGCTTGTAGTGCATCATCCCATAGTGTGAATATAACCAATTACCATTTCACCCATTAGGCCATCATCTGGATTTGGTTCACTCAACAACAATCCTATACTTGTTAGCACAGTTGAAACGTTCAATGACGGTTGCCATGCGCCCTGCTTGGATATAAGCCTGAAACTCGTTACTTATAAACATGTTTGAAAGGAACAAGGAACATATATAAGCTTATCAAAATCACAGTCACAAAAAAATTGTAGTCAGTGTAAGCTCGAGCATATGACTAGTGAAATCTCAACTCTCAAGGACTACCGTCCGTCTGTAGTTCAACCGATAACCAGTTTTAACCCTTCAGGAAACATAAAGTTCAGCCTTTTGGACAGTAAGGAGAGGAAGGAAAATGAAAGAACCTTTTAAGAATTTTGTAAATAAAACAATGGATAGGACCTTACTTTGATTATTAAGTATTTGCCCATTTGGACAAGACAGCATATAAAAGTAAATCCATGAAAACCAGCAGCGGCGCTAGCTACCAACCTTATTAAAAGGGCAAATAATGGCAAATAATAGAACAATAGAGTTCAAATAGAAAAGAAAATAAAATAAATTTGTATATGACCAACTTGAGAACTTGAAGAACTTTTTATTTATATTTATGCTCAACCCAGTTGTCCAAATCCCAACTTACTCCATCAAAATAGCAGAAAGCTATAAACCATCCATATGCTTGCTCTCTTGTGAAACTAGAATGAAGAGACACGTTTTGTTTCGATTTCCAAAACATCCTTTCAACTGAATAAGCATAAAATTATATAAACATTCAATTTGAAATCACTAATTTCCAGAAAATCTAAATGTCTCACCTTTGGAGGAAGATTCAGAATGTCAAGACAAATTCGGCCTCCGTTGTCGATATTTGGGTGGTAGATTGGCGTAGCGAATGTCACAATTGGAGGCTGAAAGGGATACCTTAAAGAAAAAAACGCATAAATGAAGCAGCTAAAAATTCCCAATTGAAAATTATCAACCAAATTCAGCAATACCTTTCCGGTATTCGAATCTTGATCCGGAAGATCCCATTGGCATACACGGTCCCTTCCGGGCCTTCAATTTCTGCGAAATAAATTTCAATACAATTGGTTTTTAATTTCAACACTTTCATTTAAGTTCAATAGTTGAGCTAAAGGGGAGGAACTTACGTGCGTCGATGGTTGAAAGGGACGAGAAGTCAGAGTCTCCGGAGAGAAAGGGAAACGATGCTCCGGGAGGAGGGGCGGTGAGAAGGAGCTTGAGCTCCTTTTGCATTCGAAGATTTAGCCTCGCTGCTTGCGCCATTTCTCCTCTTGGCTGCTTTCTCTGGACCCTGCAGTTTTGAACTTAGACGGGGAGGAGTTGTTTTCTTAAAACTTTAAACTAAATGGGCGCGGATAGTGGGGAAACTTGAAAAGTCAGGGCTACTAGTGCGTATTATTTTCGAGAACGACGTCGTCTATGTGTAAAAATAAAATAATGCTTGGAGGATGTTCATATGCGAACGACACCATAGAGTGGTACTTTTTTTTTGCATTAGCACTAATTGATCCTTTCCTGGATCCATGCCTTATTAAAGAGCATACACCAATTGTCCCATGGTTTTTTCCATTTTGGCAGTGGTACTGAATGTTATGTTGTTGAGGAGTCCTTTTCTTTTCAAGCTGGTTAGAGTTGTTCATGTGAAAGGAACACGCATCATTCTAATTCAGGTATGGGTCACCCATAAAATAGATGTATGTTTTTGAGTTGTAATGCTGAATGCACCTTCATAGATATTATGGTTCATACAGTCTTTAATTTCAGAAAATTTCATTCCTTCTGCAAATACTTGATTTCATGCATTGAAATTATAAGAAATATTACACTCATGCATTGAAGTTATCAAAAATAATACACCTATTTTTGGAGTCAACATATAAGAATTTGATTTGTTCAACCTTCATTAAATGCTTAGAAAACATATAGGCTTATATTTTTGTACTCATCTGGCTAATTTGCAACAGTTTTATTTATTTATTTTTTATTTTTTGATAGAAGCAACAGTTTTAAATTGGCATTATATAGTTACCTCCTATTTTTTGGTGGCGAGTCACATGGTCTTTTATTTATTTATTTATTTTCCTTCCTCGGAATTCAACTTATATGTAAAAGTTATGATTTGTCATCAAAGTGACTCAGTAAGAAAATTTTGACAAGTCATTTTTTGACTGCTTCGGCATTTTGAATTAGTTCATTGTGGTGGTGTTAATTATCTTAAATTATGATGTTCATATTATACCAACTAATTTTTTTAATTTAATGGTCTTTTTTTTGTTAATTAAATTATTTAAGCAGTATTCTTTTTTCACTTTATTCTATTCGCATGTTTAATATGTAGTCTAATTTGTGAGCGAGTTCTTTGTTGGATGGAGAGATGGATCGATGATTTACATTGATAGAAAACCCAAGGTAATTTCAGGTCAAGGTCATAATTCTGCAATTGTTCATCTTTTGCGTAGATAATGTAATATTTTGTTTATCACAAGATCAGGCAATATATTATTATAATAAGTTATTTTTTAATTATGAAGTTATTTTTTTTATATTACATGATTAATTGATAATGCGTTAGTTATTTAATTGATGGACAAAAATATAAATCAGGTTAACGCGGTGAGATAAATTCAAATTGAATTTCTCTGGCTTTATAAATTACAACGTTAAAGAAAATGCTATGTTTCAAACGTGACCTTATCTAATCAAATCACGCATATTCTATGGACCACCCAACCATGTCTCAACATGCCAATCCTGAACCTTTATCCCTTCCGGCTTTTGACTGCAGCAAACTGGCTCCGCCGAAATGAAGAGGCAAATTGGCAATCCAACGGCCCAGAACTTAGATAGCATTAAAAAATCGGCTCCGCTATTCGCTGAAGTGGCCCGCAGCAACTTTGCCCATTGCCCCGTCATCTGACCATTATTATCAGTAAAACCAACGAAAAAAACTTGACCGCCTCTGTCCCTTCTTTACTCTGTCTTTAGCCAACAGAACAAAGCATGCGCGCGTGACACCACCTCCTTTCTACATTTGAGCCTGGTTCACCCTTCACTTTTTTTCTGGAGGGAGCTAATCATTGGCTGATTGCCCACCTTCTTCAGTCTTTCAAAAAGGAACACCTGGGTCCCGCCACTCGCTAGCCCACCCCCTAGTTTTACGTTTAACACACTCGCCGCGCTGAATGGAGATTCAAACGGGGTGTTTCTTTTCAATGTTCAAAAATAAGAAAGTAAATAAATAAAAATTATCTCAACCACCTTCTTCTCCATTACAGTTTGTACGAGAAGAAGCTCAAGCTCCATAGTCGCTCCCTCCATCTCTCTCTGTTTCAATTTATTTATCTGTACGTATACATGTGCATGTATATATAGCTCAGTTACTGTACGGACGGCTGGTTCCTCTTTTGGAATTTTAGATATATAGATTGAGACTGATTTTTTATAGTGAGAGGCAGATAAATGGAGAGGTATTGAATTGAAGATGAATGCTGTTGGGAGACAAATGTCGAGATACGGTTCGACGGTGCACCACCAGCGTCAGTATTCCGATAACTTCTTTAACAGTGGCAAATGGTCTCAATCATCGTCTCAGGTATGCGACTCATTTTATTTTGTACTCATAATTACAGACTTAACGGTTAAAAATCGAATGTTGTTTTCTAAACGCCGAGTCCTCTTCTTCCTTTTTTTTCTTTTTCTTTTGGTCCTGGCGGTTTGCAGGACTTCGGGTACGGTTCGAGGATGAACCGGAGCATGCAGTCAATGGACTCGTCGACGCCGCTGGTTTGGTCGCGATCGTCTAGTCTGAGGAAGAATGGGGAAGATTACTTGTCACCGAGTGACCTCAGTCCTGGCTTGCTCGATCTTCATTCATTTGATACTGAGCTATTACCTGAGGTCCAGATCTAATGAAATACTCGCATTGCCCACCTGAATCTTTAATTTATCATGGCGTGTTTGGAAATTATATTCAGTTTGAGAAGTTCTGATTATGTTTTTGATTCTTGAATATCACTTGACTGTTGGAATTAAGACTGCATTGCTTAAAAAGCTAGAAAACAAAATGCTTGGTAAGTAAACTGAAACTTAGGTAGACTGCAATTAATGAAAATCTTATGTCTCTCATCACAGTGGAACCATTTGGACCGTGTAGATTTTTTTTTGGTGTATTTGAAAATGGATAAATGGCTTGTAGATTCTTTTAAATCACCGCTCTTGGGTGTCAGAATTTTTCAACAGAAATTTATACTGTACCCAAATTAAAGATAGACTGTTTTCTTTAGTGTACTGATCACTGCTACTTTGAAGATCACCAATTGCAAAGCTGTTATCGATGACACTTTACTCACGTTCTTTGATATGTGCCTTAACTATTGTAATAATACTATTGATATGTAGCAACCAAAGCCTTCTTGCACTTAAATTGATTGAAAAATCTCATGTTGACTGAAGGAGTAGAGAGTTCCAAATTTGAACTATGGTAAATTGTATCTTTTAGCTTTTGTTCTTATATTGATATTTATTTATGCATGTCTTTGTCAGGTTTCAATTCCTAGCCTATATGAGGGACACACCCGTAATCTACCTGTTCATGGCAAAAATTTGGCTGACGCTGAACCTTACCTTACAGCCAACAAACTGACAAACAGAGCCCGAGGTTTGCTTGAGAATAACCTTCTTAAAAGTTTCTCAGGGGACAAAGAAAGAGCTAATAATGTTGCTAAGATTAAAGTTGTGGTATTTTCTCTGTGGCCATTCAGACTCTACTTACTCTTTTGCAACATGTTGAATCTGATTTTGATGTTAATGTTTCTGCCATGATTAATGCTTTTTCCCCCTTGTAATTAATAAAATCCCAACGTAATTTTAACGCAGGTACGCAAGAGACCGTTAAACAAAAAGGAACTGGCAAAGAAAGAGCAAGATATCATTACCCTAGAGCCAAATTCCTGTTCTCTAACGGTCCATGAAACCAAACTCAAAGTGAGTGCTTGCTAAATGAATCTTACTACCTAAGAATTGCAGATGATATCGTATTGTTGTTATTATTCCCTTCTTTCCGCAGAAACAAACATGTCTGTGTTTTTCAATTTATTGTTTCCATGAAAATATTAGATGACATTGGCTGCATGTATGCTAATTCTCTTACTTGGAAAATATAATATTTAAGCAAGCTGGTCTGTGCTTAGACACTGAAACTGGGTGCGTAATGTTTCAATGTGTAAGTGACTAACGAGTGTTTTTCTAGTCATCTTAAATTATTAACCAGTAGCATTTTGATATTTGCTTCAAGTGACAAAAATTGTCACTTCAAGACTTTCCAGTTTGAAGAATCCATATTGGTATATAAGACAGTAAGCAATTAATAGCATTCTCCTTCTACTCAGTTTTCAAAAAATCTAATCTATGACCTTCTGCAGGTTGACCTAACAGAATATGTTGAGAAACATGAATTTGTTTTCGATGCTGTGATGAGCGAAGGTGTTTCAAATGATGAAGTGAGTAATGCAATGAGACTTGGACAACAATATGAATGCCATTTATTTGATTTAACCAGAATCCTCTTTATCCCTGTAGGTATACGCTGAGACTGTGGAGCCCATAGTTCCTCTAATTTTCAACAAAACGAAAGCAACCTGTTTTGCATATGGGCAAACAGGCAAGTGGTCTCGATGTCAACAATACTTGTTCAGTACTGAATTACAGAGCAAACCTTTTTTGCTTTAGATTTTCAATTCCATTTCCCTTTCATACTTTTTTCTGGGATTTGAATTGCACTTTTTATGCCAACTCCTAGGTACTTGAAATTATTTTTCTTGGTTTGACTATGATGCAATATTCTTGAAATTCACAGTGATGGTGACATACCTTATGTGCTAAGCATATATTAATCTTTCTTAATGCATTAATCTTTCTTAAAAAAAGTAAACCTAATGTTGAAACTATATTTCATCATTCATAAGTCTTTCCTAAAAATGGAAAGCTAATTTTCAAACAAAAATAGAAAAGAAGAGAAATTTGCTGTTCTTTTGGTTTCTTCTGCCTTTTATGTCTCATTCTTTATTGTTTTATGAATGTAAGTAAGTTTGGGTTTGTCTTAACTTCCTTGCAGGGAGTGGAAAGACTTACACCATGCAACCACTGCCCCTCAAAGCATCGCAAGATATATTAAGACTAATGGACCACACGTATAGGAATCAAGGTTTTCAATTATTTGTCAGTTTTTTTGAGATATATGGAGGAAAGCTTTTTGATCTCCTCAACGATCGGAAGTGAGTTAATTAAGCTGATTTGTCTTTGGCTAGGCTAGAAGATTATGGCCATTGGTCTGAATAGAGTTCTACTTTTGCAGAAAGCTTTGCATGAGGGAGGATGGGAAACAGCAAGTCTGCATTGTGGGTTTGCAGGAATACAGAGTATCAGATGTTGAGGTTATCAGGGAACTAATTGAGAAAGGAAATGCCACTAGAAGCACTGGTACAACCGGTGCAAATGAGGAATCCTCCCGATCACATGCTATACTTCAGCTTACAATCAAGAGATTGATTGATGGTTCTGAATCAAAACCTGCTCGAGTTGTAGGAAAGCTGTCTTTCATAGATTTAGCTGGAAGTGAGCGTGGTGCAGATACTACTGATAATGATAAACAAACAAGGTGGGGTTTGTTTGAACTGTATCCCTTTTTTGAAGTTCAGTGTTTACTGTGTTCCTTAACACCTCAGCACTGCACATTGCATATGAAAAGAATTGGAGCCAAATACTGCTCCTAGATGATAAAATGCTGTTTCCTGTGGATTGTCTTCATTAAATATGAAATTTTCTGAGCTTTAACAGAATAATTAATCCTTACATTCTTACAGAATGGAAGGTGCTGAAATTAATAAGAGTTTACTGGCTCTGAAAGAATGTATTAGAGCTCTTGACAGTGACCAGGGTCACATTCCCTTTAGGGGGAGTAAACTGACTGAAGTTCTTAGAGATTCATTTGTTGGTGACTCGTGCACCGTTATGATATCCTGTATTTCACCGAGCTCAGGATCATGTGAACATACTCTCAATACACTAAGATATGCAGACAGGTGCGAGGTTTTTTTCTTAAAAAATTTGGTGTGTGAATTAGGACGTTAATTTAACTCGAAAATTTCTAATAAGATATTGATTGATAGCCCAGGGCGAAAAGTCTTTCCAAGGGGAACAACTCCAAACGCGATCCACTGTCTTCTTCAAACCTTAGGGACTCAAGTGCACTGCCTTTGCATTCAGTTTTACCTAATGAAGCATCTTTTGATGATAACATATCTGATGTTCCGCATGGAAAGAACAGGTTTGGATGGGCAAAACAGATTGAAAAGGAACTATCTCCACCTTTTAATATAGATCGTGTTCCAAGTGGCAGGGAAGATGGGAATTTCTCTGGATCTGTTTATTCAGATCATTACAAACAACAGATGGGTGGTCAAAATGGCATTATTGAGGATGCTTTTGATTATTCCAAGGGAACATATGAACTAGAAAAACCATCATGGATGAATAATAAGAAAGTAGATAGCTATGAAATTTTTACTTCAGAGGTTAAGAAAACTGATGCTTCAGTCAAATGGAGAGGTGTTCCCAACTTCAAGGCAAATGATTCTCGGTCGGATTGTGATATTAATTCCCTATTGAAGGTACCACTTTGTCCAAACTTATTCTAATTCGTTTTCTGATAGGTTATTCAGTTGCAAATAAAAATGTTGCTGTGATTTGTTTAGGAAGAAGAGGATCTTGTGTCTGCCCACCGTAAACAAGTGGAGGAGACTATAGATATTGTGAGGAAGGTTAGTGACGATCCCCTCTTTATTTCTTTTCTTTTTTTTCCCCCCTACCATTGTCAATTCTGGTATAATTGTAAGTATTATTGCAGGAGATGAACTTGCTAGTTGAAGCTGACCAACCTGGCAATCAGCTGGATGGTTATATCTTTAAGTTGAATGCCATTCTTTCGCAGAAGTCTGCAGGAATTTTACAACTGCAGACTCGGCTAGCTCAATTTCAGAGGCGTTTGAATGAGCATAATGTTTTGGTGTCTTCATATGTTAATTGATTGGTCTTTGAGAGTGCTGATGAAAAAGGCCGGAATTTTTGGCTGGCAATAGATTTGAGATCTCAAATTCTTCAAGGGTGATGGATTTGGTTTTGACTGCATTTTAACCAGACCTGGTTGCAGGGAATAATGCTCTTTGTGGTAGGTGGTTGGAGAGCGTTGTTTGTTTCTTTTTGATTGCTGCTATATCAAGTTAGTAGCCATTCTGACTTGATTTAATAGAAACCTCATATATAGACATACCTCATAGGCTTATTTTTGCATGATCCGTTATTGTTTTATATTCTACATTTATTTTGAACTATCCTTTTGGGTTCCCAATTTATAGCACATGGGGTTGATTGTTTGCAATATATTGTATGGTGAAACATCCCAATTTGGGTATCCAAATTAGAATGTAAAAGCTGTTAATTGCTGCTAATAGTTTTGGGTGGTTGTGACATGAGGATTTGGTGCATGTGATGCCGCAATTTGCCTTGAATGGTTCAATATTTGTTGGTGCTCTTCATGATTGAATGATATTGTAGCTGCATTTCTCACCACGGTGAGGACTCATGGACATCATTGGGACACTTTTATATACTGGACTAGTAAGGTCCATTCTCATTTCCTTTCCGTTGCTATTGTTTTTAATTATGATCTCAAGTTGCATTATCCAAATTTAAACTGCCTTAATTGCTTTACTCACCACTAGAAGGAATTATTAGCCATTTTCTGATCACATTACTGAATATATAGGTCGCATATCTTGTGTAGATATTCTTCCTTACCATGCTACAATTTCGGGTGAAAGAAACCATATCCACTGAAATAGGATGGATGACAACAGTAGGTTCCTCTTATTTATTGAAACCCATAGCATAGGCAGTACATGAATTCATTCGAGGAAGGAAAGGTAGATACATGATTACCAAGCATACTATGAGACTTATGTCTACAAATATTTGGGAAAATACAATATGGTTTTCTCGTAGCTCATTGTGATTTGTAATTTTGAGATTTCAGCATTAATTAGCAACCCATATAATGTGATGTGCTGGTAGAGAGTGACAAATAGGAACAGTCCCAGGCTTAACCTTTAGAACTTGGGAAGGCAAGTGCATTGGGTTCCACCTTGACGTACAGAATGGCATACAGCAGTTGTGTTGACTTTGGTTTTATTATTTTGCAGTATGCCTTTTATGGCAATAGAATAACGGGTAAACATAGTTTTGGAGATGACACGCTACTTATATTGGCCCCTATCATTCTCACTCCATGGTTGATGCTAAATTCCTGCTGCTTTATATGGTCCTTGCCAGTATCTGTCACTAAAACTTGAATGTTCCTTCCAAGCTTTGAAGTACTAAAATCTACAATTGCTTCCAATGATGTGGCCGCAGTACTTGTCCTCGCCCTCTAATGCTGGCTTCTCGCACTCTTCTATTGTCGTCTTCATTATCTTAGATCCTGTTGAATATGGCTTGATAAAAAACTTATGCAGGATTTCTGAGTTGTTTGAGGAGAAGGGGATCATATGGCAACTTGGCGAGGCAAAAACTTATGTTTAGCTGCAAGCCTGTTGAAATAGAGGTTCAATTTTGTGCCAGGGTACAGGTCTTTAATGAGGAAGAGAAGTGTTGTGTTCTGAGTTTCTCAGTTCATCCTTATAGGCGTCGGCTTAAACCGCTGATGAATTGTGGGACATCCACAGGTACTCCTTTTTGCCATATCTATGCCTAGGCCGCTGATGTGAGGCTTTGGGACTGCATAAACCTATCGGAATTATATTAATGAACTATCAGAACTTTTGCCTATTACAATTGGATCTAGCGTGACTAACTGAAAACAAAGGAAAAAAAGATAGTTCGATGGTGTTATTTAAGATGATCATAGCTCTTTTATGTGATTGAATGTTGAATGACTTGTCATGAATCCTTCTTTACTGATGGTTATGACTCTGTTATGCTCTTCAGCATTGTTGTTTATGGGTCTCATCTTGATCCGATAGGATTAGAGATTACTTTCAAATTAAACGAAGGACCAGTCCATTTATCAGCATTGTTGTTTATTATGGGTCTTAATTTGATAAATTATCCGGTTCTCTTTTCTAGTTAGTGAAACTCTTTTTTATTTATTTTTGATGGGG
This sequence comes from Triadica sebifera, assembly GCA_023653625.1. Classification (NCBI taxonomy): domain Eukaryota; kingdom Viridiplantae; phylum Streptophyta; class Magnoliopsida; order Malpighiales; family Euphorbiaceae; genus Triadica; species Triadica sebifera. The sequence goes on along the minus strand of CM042910.1, from coordinate 26,315,070 downwards.
GGTGGGGGATTTCAAGAGGGTCAATGTACCAGTAACCAGGCCCATCTTAGCAAATTCCTAGGTGGCTATATCCAAGATATCTCATCTATTTTCAATGGCGGGTTTCCTAGGATAATCTTGATTTATTCACGAAAGCATGAACGGGGAAATCAAGCTTGATAGATAGTAAATGGGTGGCTAAGCCAGAAGTATTTAAACTTTCTTAGCACTGTTTCTTTCCTAAACAATTGAAAACACTTCTTAGAGATAAACTATTCATGATGAAAAATTGGCTAATAAATATAGTTGATAGTCTGGTGTGTAAACTGAGGTTGTTTGCAAGTAAGCATCATAAGGTCAATATTCAAATACCTTTTTTCATTTGAGGTTTTTGATCCGCCTATAATTTGTAATATGTATGATTGCAGAAAAAGTTACTAGAAAAAAGAGAGTTTTTCGTATTGTTTATCTCACCATCACTGAGGCTTTACAACCTTGAACCTCTTTATGTATCTCTAACTCTTGGGCTAACATATATTGGCTCTATAATGTGAAAAACATGGTACTAAAGCCAGCTTAAAAAAAAAGGTGTGGGAACTAGAGTGAGGAGTAGGTTATGAATAAAGATAATGTATAATTCCTGATAAATAAATAAATAAATTGAGTTAAGAAAAATATTTAACACTCTTGATTCCGTTAAGATGTGTCAAGAATTTATAATTTTATTCTAGAGGATGAAATGTTATATAAGAGGAGTGCAAGCTATTTTTCTGTCACTCCTTTTTTTTTTAATGAGATGTGTTCTCTTGCAAATTATATACCATTTTACATTATTATATTTCAAAAAAATAATGAAAAAGAAAAAATATAATAGAATAGAATAAAGAGAAAATAGCTAAACTACATGATAATTCAATGAAGACTGCTCAAACCAATTAAGACGAGAAGGAATTTTTTTTTTTTTTTCCTTTCATGTTGAAAGCATCATGAGCATAACATATGTACCAATCACGGTGACAAATGAATGTGGAATTGTCCCATTGCTCAAAATAATTGTTATTGACGTCAACTGACTATTTTTGGTTGATTGTGACTTGTCAAATCTAATTTTGCCACCTGTCTGTGAGAGTCGAACTGTGCTTATGCCCCACACGTTGCGAGAAGCAAAATAAACAGTGAGGATCTTTCAATACCACATTCAGCATCTTCAAGCAGCAGAAAAAACCAATCAGCCTAAAAAAGAAAACAAATAATAATAATGACATGTCCTAATTGACAAGTTCTTTCACATCATCATCCTACGTCGCATATATTGGCCACAAGATACATCAATTAATCATCGACCGTTCACTTGGCATCCCCTATTCAATGTTAAATCAATAAATTAATCAGGAAAGAAATGTTCTAACATGGAAGGACGTGTTTCTTTCTTTTGGACAATTTTGAGTTATACAAATCTAGCCCCATCCATTTTTTGAGACCCATTTTTTTCTTTTTATTTTTTGTGATTCAATGGCAAAAAGGCCTCGTGCCAATGTGGCATTTGGAACAATGTTAGCATTCTCTTTTTGTGAAGCGGGCACTTTGAACTTCAGTTATTAATTAGTTGTTGAAGTTTGAAAATTGAAATCATTATATTATTTGGTGTTAGGTATCTAACCTATAGAAACCATTTTTCATCTGTTTTGAAAATTCTTCTTATTCTTAAAATCTAGCTTAATATTGTTCTTTGAGACTAATAATTTCTTAAATTACAATTTCTTCGTTACATTTCGTTGCACTATTTTTCTTCATTTTTTGCGTAATATTCTCATTAATATTAGATTATATATAAAGTTATAAACACAATCATCATCATCAACACTTAATCATATCCGCAAGAGAGAGGGGATTAATGCTACGGTAATGGGGTCTCATTAGAAACTAAAAGTGCATAATTAATTATGATAAAGAAACAAAAAAGTATTTCTTTTTCAGAAAGCTGAAAGGAAAAATGAAAGTAAACCGAATCCCAATAGATCACATCGTTGTGAAATGTTATGGCCTTTTAGGGTACTTCAAAAAGTGTTAATAATTAGAACATATAAATATTAGAGAAAAATAAATCAAATTTCGGCAAAGAATAATCGCGTGTCAATAATATTCAATAGCAATTGTTGATTTTTTTTATTTTTTATTTTTTGGAGGGACAATCAAATTTGTCTGCAAAAATTACATATTTAATTTAAGAGATTGAAAATGAGAAAATTTACATCAGATTTCTAGATGGGGTATTATTTCTCACTCTGACTTTATAACTAAGATGTATATAGAGTTTATATGTTTGGGAATCTTACGTTCTTTTCCTTTTCAAACTTTTCATTTGAATGGGACATTAGGAACAATATCCATAATTTTATGGCACCACATTAATCATATCGTAGTATTAATTATTCTAAAAACTTCTCTCTAATATATATATATATATATATAGTACGTTTCTAATTCTTATTAATTTAATTAGGAAAAGTATAACCTTATTCAAATATGGAAATAGAAAATATAATATTTATAATTAGAGGACCGTTGCTCATTATTTTTTATTATGTTTTACATAAAAATCTTCGTATTCATTTATTAAATCAAGCATGTGTTAAGATGGAATAGTAAAAATTCATTCTCCATTAATTAGAAATCGCGAATTTGAGTACTGAGTATAAAATATTTTTAAAATTTGTAAAAAAATATTTTACTCTTAATAAGTCTGCCTTATACAAATATAAATTACTGGATAGTTGATATCAAGCGTAAAAATGGGCAAACTGATTTCTCGTTTGCTAAGTTTTAATTATGATTTTATAAAAAAACTAAATACTAACAAGATAAAACCTTTCACTTAATTATGGTATCAAACAAATTAAAAATCTGAATTTTGAATAGAGAGAACACTCATAATATAAATCGTAGATTCTTCAGATTTAAGTCGGCTTAATTAAGGTGCTAAACAGTATGTTTAATTAATACTCTCTTCTGACTAAACATTATAAATCTTTGTGATGAAAGATTAGAAATCTTGTCTTAGCATAAGTCTTAATCGAAGAATCCTTATGAAATTCCCTAATCAAGAACTTTCACACATTTGACATTTCCTCAGTTTATGTGTATTTGCATGTGGACACTTCCCTTGTCGTTTCATGAAATCATGATACTTAATTAATTAATTAATTGTGTGATTAAACCAAACCAAGGCAAAGCTCTATCTAGCAACGAAGAAAAATTAATATTCTTAATTAATTGTGGATTTAACCAAATCAAAGCTCGATCTCTCTAGTAACAAAGAAAAAAAATTAAATGGCCCCACAAATCTATGAAAAATCATGATTTGTTTTCCCTCATCTTGTGGATTCTGATATTTCAAAGTCGGTTCCCATTCAATATATAAATAGAATTTGTATATGTCAAATCTTAAGACAAGCAGCCAGAGATTTTTCATGTTAATGTTTTGATTAGATAAAATTATTGGTGGACTATCTAAAGTAGTTGGCTTATCAAACTTAGACCTTAAGAAATTAATTTAGATTAATTTTGAGAGATAGTCCTAAATTTTGGTGAACCACATGCAGAAACACTATAAAAGAAGGGTCTCGGTTATACATACCAAACGAAAGCTTCATTACATAAACAATAAATGGTTATCGAACCTTATAAATAAAAATTCAAATTAAATTTATATTTATTTTTTTATTTTTTTACTGAAATACCATATACATCATCTAACACCAAATATATAAATTTTCTAAAGTTATATTATATCATAAAAATTAAGTAAACATATGAGTTCAAAATTTAAGTATCAAATTATAGTTATATTATAAAAAACGTCATAAATATAATATGGTTTGAGTGGCTGAGGTACTTTTAAATCTGTATTTGTCATGAATGATAATATTATTACTTATTCATATCTTAAATTCATTTTTTTATTATTTTGAATTTGATATCATTGGGATTGATTCAATCGATTACCCTAAAATACTATACTCATTATTGCCTCTAGTTATTGCCTAACCATTTAATATTAGTATATACTTAAATTTATGAACTCAATTAATAATAAATTGCTATACAAAAATGCAGTCCTTGTAATTATTTTTTTTAACATAACTGAATTGCTTACAAATTAGCAGAAAATTTTCAAAGCTCGTTGATTAGATATAAAATCCTTAGAACTATGAGATCTTGAATTTGATTCATCAATCAAACCCGTATAATATGCAAATAAAACCCATCCCAAGCCATATATAACTAAGTATGCTCTCAGGAGTAAATTAAATAAACGTCATAATTAACACTCTAATTACAAAGTTAATGCCTTTTGTGTGGGACATAATAATTAATAACAATCGAAAACTTTGAAATTTGAAATATTCTGAATGGTACGCAAAAAGTGAAGCGGCCAAAATATATTTGACAACCAGCATTTTGAAATGGCAAAAAAGAAAATTTCTGATAAGCTTATTTATATCACTTTTCAAGTGGGATTAAATTAAATTAAAAACTTGAAGAGATATTGCTTTCACTTGCTCTACTTAAACCCTAAAGTCTTTTTTTTCTTTAATAGCTAATAGGTCCTTAAAAGAGGTGCCATACATAAATTTGATTATCAGAACCATCCCTTTTTGGAATCAAACCTTTAGCTTATCTCTTGTTGTTGTCTATAATTGCTAATGAAGGGATTAAATTTATCTGTGGTTGTCTCTAAATTTTGCATCTTATAATAATATCTTGAACTTTAGATTATAACCCAAAAAAAAAATTTCATTTCATAGTAATTGTTTCATATACCATTTACATATAAAAAAAAAATTCTTGCACTCTCACCTATGAGGGTCAAGAAAATAAATACCACTTAATTGCATGAAAGTCGTTTGTTGAATCTGTCTGTCATAATGTTTTATATTTGTTTACTCACATTATCGGCCGCACTATACCCCTTTGGGCAAATAATTAATATTTTATTAGTCTTGATTTGCTAATACAGGAAATTTATAGATAAATATATATATATATATATATATATATATATATATATATATATATATATATATATATTGCCCTCCTTGATTGACTTTTGTTTAATTTGATGAATCAATTAGCCAATTGCTTATGTTTGCATAAAAAAAATTATAATATAGCCAAAGCAGGTGCTGAGTGCGGATAGAAATAGTTTATTTAATCAGAGAAAAATAATGTATATGTTTAATGAATCTTTTGAAAAAATAAAAGGAAGTCATTATTCGATTTTCAAAGAATAAAATAATCAAAGCATAATTAGCAAAAGAGAGAGGAATTTGATAATCCCAGGCTGTGCAAACTCCAATAAAAGTATTCACTGCTTATTAATTTCATAATCCTTCCTTTTTTTCTGGGAGATGAAATTATATGTTGCCATATAAATATTACAGGGAATTTTTTTTGTGTGTGTGCGTATTATATTCATGTTTTTATTTATAAATAAATATTATTACAAATTAATTAATTTTCTTTTAATATAATAGTAAATTAGTAAATAGTGACCCAATTTATGAATGGAATCATCAAAGTTATTGCAGTTTATACAAGGAAAAAGCCCTTTCTTGTATAATTTTTTTTAGTCTATTATTAAGTGTGACCTTCTAACTAAGGGCATTTCCAACCTAAGTTAAAATTGTGTGGAAGTTGTGGATGAGGACAAAAATATTGTCTTTCAAATAGTGAAACATTATTTTTAATGTTGCACTGTAGCCACTCTATTACTGTTCTCTTTTTTTTATATATATTTTTTGTTGCGTTAGATGATGAAAAAAAATAAAAGAAAAGAGAAGAGAAAGATCTCTTTGCTACAATGAAGAAGATGATGGATCGTTGAATAATGTTTTTAGGGATTTTGAGAAAAAAATGGTGGCTTTTGAAAAAACAAAAATGTTGATAGAAGCCTGCTGGAAAGATGATGATGGAAATAATATTATTTTATATTTAATTGATATTTTATTAATATTATTATATGCTTAAAGTTTATGCTTATTAAATTTTTAAAGTTTTAATTTGATTTTTTTCTATTAAATTGCAATCTAATTTTAAGTACATGACTAATAATTTTTATCAATTAAATACACTCTAATTTTAATTTTTCTACTTAATTGAATATAATTCAACAAAAAATTAAATAACTATAAAATTCAAATAATTATTTTATAAAATAATTAAATAGTATAAAATTAATGAAAAAATATGAATATAAATATATAATATTTTTTATATAAAAAATAGTGTTATAAATTAGAGATAAATTTAGTTTAGTTATACAATTTTAATAAAAAAAATTACGTCTTTGGATTTTAATTTGAGATACTCTAAACCTAATCCCTTTGGGTAATTAAAAAATGATACCTTGATATTCACCAACAAATTTGTACCTTCCTTGAATTTCGAAATTTTAGTTGGATCAATTATTGGGTGTAATTTTTTCTTTTTTAAAAAAAAAATTGTCATAATATCCTATGATGCTAGTACTCAAAAAATTAAAAAGAAAATGAAAGTTCACATTAAGAGATTAACTATGGAGTTTATTCCATCTAAATTCTAACTATGGGCCTCAGAAATTGGAATCGAAATAGAAGTAAAAGAGAAATTAGTACAATTAATTTATTCATTTTATTTAGCATCTTATGGAACTAAAATTTCATTCCAAAATTATTATAATTAATAAATTAACATATAAATAATTTTTTTGAAAATGGTAAAAAGAAAAAAAAATTGCTCCCTAACTCCCCAACAGCGAACACCAATCTAAAAAGGGCAAGCCTGGACTATAAAAAATATATTGTTTGCCACGTGGAATATTCACAGAGCAACACATATGGAATAAGACTTTATCCAGTTGTGCACGAGTAGCCTCAACCCAAAAGTAAAGCCTCAACCAAATCGGATTCTTAGCTACCGAATCTCAGCCACTGTTTGGCCCCCTCTTATTTTAATTTTTAAATCATCTCTGACTTTACGTCTCTCTCCTACTCTCTTTGTCTCTCCGTGTACTCCACTTTTTTTTTTTCATTTTTTATCTTTTAATTGAATAAGTAGAGAAGGTATGCTTGTACCCTCAACTATTATGTTCTTATTGAGTTTTCCAACTTCAATTATCGTATGATGAATCCTTAAATAATTATTTTAATATAAATTTAATTTAATTTTAAGACATTGAATGAAAGAACAATTATTTTAATATTGTTGTTGGTAAGAATAATATTAATATTGCATCTACTTTCAATTTGGTGGCTAATTTATTGAATGTTATTGGATCATCATGTAAGCACTGAGATTTTTTTGCTGGAAAACCAAGTTGCTAAAATTTCAAAAACATTGAGAAATGGTGAATTGGCAAGAGGAAGGGGATTAAATTAAGAAACTAGTTTCAAGCGAGTAGGTAACACACATTAGGGTTCTCATTATGGTACACTCTTAAACTTGATAATTATGTTTGCTTATGTGATAGTGGTACCTGATTATATTGTTGAAGATGAATCTAACTCCAAGCAAAGGGTTGAAGCTTGTGCTTTATTAGAAGTAATACAATCTTTTGATTTTGCATTTAACTTACACTTAATGAAAAAGGACTTGAGAAATCACTAATGAGTTTTCACAAGCTTTGCAAAGAAAATAACTAGATATTAATAATGTTATGCAATTAGTTAGAATATCAAAACAAAGACGGCAAACAATGAGGGATGATGTTTGGGCTACTTTGCTATGTAAAGTTCATCTCTTTTGTTAACAACGTAGTATTTTTGTTCTTAACATGAATTATATGTTTCATATGAGAGGATGATCGCGGTGCAAAATTCAACAAGTCACAAATTTACATCATTATCGAACATAGTTGTTTTTTTTTTGTTGTCATTGAATTATAGCTTCAAAAGTTGAATAGTCATTTTTATAGAAATGAATGTTGAGTTGTTTTTATGTGTAACTTGCTTAAGTCCATTTACTCATTCTCCTTTTTTTAATAAGGAAAGTTTGATTCGTCCTACTCAATTATATCCCATCATTTTCACCTGTACAACTTCATTTACTTGAAAATCAGCTTGACACTTATATTATTGATATGCATTCCAATGATGAGTTCTCAATGGTTGAAGGAATAGATTATCTTGCTCAAAAATTTGTAAAGACAAAAATGAACTTGTGTATCCTTTGGTTTATTTACTTGTGAAGTTATTTTTGATACCACCAGTTGCAAGGCAAGTATTGAAAGAATATTTTCTGCCTAAAATGTTATTTACAAAATTGAATGTAAGATCTATTATTAAATGATTGTTTAGTTACATATATCCTGCAGTAATAATGAAAATTATTTTGTGACTTGATATTAATTTTGAATTTTATTTTTTTATTGATCTATAGCATTTGCTGATTTTTTATTTTTTATTTTCTATATCAATTTCTGATTTGTAATTGATTTATAGTATTTGCTGATTTTTTTAATGTTGATAAATCATTTATAGCATATTATGTTGATTCAAAATTGCTACCGTAAATAATATTCCTTTGCTAATTTTTTGCACTTTTTGAATTGCAATTTTAATATGAAAAGAAATAAAAATTATGTTATTTTCGAATATAATGAGAAGAAAATATATTGTGGTTTAATCCTATTTGAATTAAAATCAATAAATAAAAAGTAAACCTAGGTATGATGCATTGTTTTTTTAATACTGAATTTCTATCAAAATAATGTCAATATGGTGAATATTATTTTTATTCGTTGAATTAATTCATTTATTTTTTGTTTATTTTCATTTTAGGTACTCAAATAATATGGATCCTATAAGCACTCAATCTTTTGAAAAATAATCAATGGCTTCTATACCTTCTGCTCGTAGAAAGGGAGATCGTGTTGGGAACATTTTAAGAAAACAAAATCAGAAACTGGAAAATCTGTATATACTTGTCTTGATTGCAGATCTTCCTTCAAAAGCGATGGAATAAACATAATGAAATATCATTTAGCTGTCATTCAAAGTCAAATAGTGAAATGTAAAAAAGTTTTTCATGATGTTCATGTCAAAATCGAAGGGATTCTCAAGAAAAATGTCGATAAACAAAAACAAATTAAAATAGCATATAAATGGGTATATGAAGTTGAGATTGCAATGAGAGAGCAAAAAATACAAGAGATACATCCAACAAAAAAGCAATTAAAAAGGAAGGGAAATCAAAGCGTTTAGATTGATGATTATTTTGTTTCAATAACTTCCATAGGGTCTCAACCTATTATTAAGAGTGCCCTTACTGGAAAATAAGCAGTAGGCAAGGCACACATGACTATTTAAAATTGTTTTATAATATTTGTATATCTTTCAATGCCGTCAATTCACCTTTTTATCAAACTATTGTGGATGTTATTACTGCTATTAGTCTTGGATATAAAGCTTCAACTTATCATGATTTGAAAATGAATTTGTTAAGGGATAGCAAACAAGAATGGGCATTACTCATTGAGAGTTATAGAAAGCATTAGATAGAAAGTGGTTGTACCGTAACAACAGACGGGTGGACTATTCAACGATAGAGAACTTTAATCAACTTTTTGGTATATTGTCCAGCTAGTCTATATTCTTTGAAGTATGTTGATGCTTCAGACGTTGTTAAAGATGCAACAACTCTAGTGGGTTTATTTTTTGAAGTTGTTGAATGGATTGGATCAGTTAATTTGGATCATTTGTTACAAATAATGTTGTTAATTATGTTACAACAGGAAGATTGCTACATGAAATGTATAGAAATATACTTTGATCACCTTATGCATCTCATTGCATTAATTTTATTTTAAAAGATTTTAGTTGCATGGATCATGTTGCTGACATGGCATTTCGTGCCTCCAAACTGACAATATTTGTTTATATTCATATTGCAATATTGACATGGTTGAAAAATATAATAGATTGGAAGGAAATAGTGTGTTATGCAATGACACATTTTGCTACAACTTTTATAATTTTGAAAAGTATTAAAGACCATAAATTTGATTTGCAAGACTTAGCCATAAGCAAGTTCTTTACCAGTCACAAGCTTTTCAAAACTTCAGTCAAAATATTTTTTGTATCTATTGTTTTAGATAAAATGTTTTGGGATGGTTGCTCATTTATGGTGAATATTGTTGTCCCATTTATGAAATTATTATGATTAGTAGATTTTGATGAAAAACCTTTATTACAATATATTTTTGAAGAGATGCGTAGGGCACGTAAGCCTATCAAACATATGTTCAGAAAATTTGAAAAAAAAAAGTATGAACCTTATATTAAAATCATTGATGCTCATAGGACAAATACATTCAAGGCAATCTCCATAGAGCTACATATTTTTGAATCTGACTATCTTTTATGGTTTAAAATTCTTTAGGAAGCATGATGTTATTAGTGGCCTTATGAATTTGTTTGAAAATAAAGCTATAAATACAATATGAGTGACAACAATCGAGGAGATAGAGATTTATAGAGATATAATTGAAAGCTTTAGTCGAGAATCAACTGTAGTAACTGCTCAAGAACTCCAACCACGTAAAAAAATAATTATCATCTCATAATATTATTTAGATAGGTTATCAATTTTTATATTTGTAAAAAATGTTATGATTGTGAAAATCAGATTTTTATTTGATTTTAATTTAATATATAGATGAGTGGTGAAAATTGTATAGACATAGTGTACCAAATTTGATGAAAATGACTATTAGAATTCTAAGTCAAAATGTTACTTCTTCTAGATGTGAAATAAATTGAAGTTTATTTGAGCGCATTTATACAAAAATAAGAAATAGACTGAAGCCTCAAAAACTTAATGATTTGTATATGTGAATTATAATTTAAAATTGAAGAATGGGTGTGCAACTATAATCATTTATATTTTTGGTATTTATTACATTTTATGCCTACTAGGAAAGTAAGAATAATTTTAATTTTAATTATTATTGTTTAGGTTGTAGAAGAAAAAAATGGAATTTTGATCCTATTAATTATGAGGGCATTGATAAGACTGAATTTTGAATCAACCAAGGTGATACATCTATCGAGTTGGATGTCGAGGAAATAGAGGTTGCTCTTTATAGAGATTATGCTAATTCACTTGTTACAAAAGACATTCATACTTAAGGTTGTTTTTGATATTTGGTTTATGATTTTAAATTATTCATTTTTTAATATGATATTGACATTATGAAATTTTAATAGATGAAAAAAAAGTAGATAATTCAATATATCAAGATTTGGATGATATCCATTTTGATTCATTTGATCCTATTGGTTGAAGCAAGTTTTCTCACTTGAATGTAGATGAAAATAAAATTTTTGCATATCAGATTGTTTTAAGAGATGAGACTGATAATGATGAAACTCAACTATAATTTTTACTTTATTTTATTTTAATTTAATTTGAATGTTATTATATATTAATTAAATTATATACATTATTCCTTTGAATATATTATTATGTATAGAACAAACCTTTTATAAGTTATTTTCATATTTAATTATGTATAAGACAAGTTATATTTTATTATGTATGAAATATGTTATATTTCTTTTAAATCATTTCATATAGACCGGTTCAACTTTAAATACTTGACTATCTATCTTTCTCGGTTTATTGTCTGGACCAGATTTGACAACCTTATTTTTAACTATTAATAATAACTTGAGTTAATTATTTTAAGTCATATAATTTAATCATTTATAAGTCGTTATATAATTAATAATATATAAAAAAAGCTTTTAATTTTATAAAGAATTAAAAGTTAAGACAAATAATCAGTAATAATAACATATTTCACACTTTATGGTACCAAAGTTGGAAATATATATATATATATGTGTAATGGAGATAAGGAACATATATATATATAAAGTCTATATTATTATTATCAAAAGGAAGAAAAAAAAAGTTTAATAAGAAGTGTCGAGTGTAGTTGGCCTAAGAAGTGATTATTTAATACTTATTTATCAGTTGTCGAGAAGTATTTATTTTTCTTTTTATTTTTATATTTGAGTATTTTTTTCATATTTTTTTCTATCAAACCATAGGCTATATTATTTTTTTTATTTTGGCGTGAAATATGGGTGTTCTTAATTGATATGTCAATAAATATAAATTAATTTTATTCGTATCCTGTAGAATTCTAAAAAATAATAAAATATGTATCCAAAAATTTTAAAATAATTTTATACCCATAATTCAAAATCAGATTTCGATTTGTATATAACGGGTGACCGTTTTACTTTTTTTTACACAAGCACAGTGGAAGTGGTATTATCGCCATTTCCCGGACTAGTCAAATGCTTATCCAAAATTACTGTCGAAGTTCAGTTGGTTTCTCTTCCGAAAAGGCGGGACCACGTCACTGCCCAGCAGTGGGTAGACGTCTAACACGCGCCTCACATGCGAGTAGGAAAAGCCTCTACCTCTGAAAATATCTAACCAACAAAGGGACCATGACGTTTTAGCAAAAGATGATAAAAAAGGGAGGGCAAGTGGGACACACCTCGTGAATCAACAAACCATACGGCCATACGGGTTCCTGCCACGATTGCTCAGTGTTACAGTACGCGCGTCCACTTTATATATTCGGTGGTGCCTCAATCAAATGTTATGAAAAAGGCGAATCCGGCCCAAAAGCCCCAATTCCTCCCCTCCATTTTAACGATCGAAGAATCCCCTCTCCTCCTCCATCTTCGAAACACAGAGAAAATTCAGAGTTTATGGGATGGAGGCTCATAACAACATCGCACCGTTCATTATGAAGACTTATCAGATTGTCGACGATCCAACGACAGATACACTAATCACTTGGGGTAAAGCCAATAACAGCTTCATCGTCATTGACCCATTAGATTTCTCCCAGAGAATTTTGCCTGCTTACTTCAAACACAACAACTTCTCTAGCTTCGTTCGCCAGCTAAATACTTATGTGAGTCTAATGTCATCTATATAAAAATCTAATCTTTTTGTTTATATCTGTAATTATTCAATTCATTTTAGTTATTTTAATTAATCATCAGGGTTTTAGAAAGGTGGATCCAGATAGATGGGAATTCGCAAATGAATGGTTTCTCAGGAGCCAAAAGCACTTGTTGAAGAATATAGTTCGTAGAAAGCATAGTAAGAGCTCATCTATGGCGGGGAAACTCGACGATTTTGACAACGATGAGCTGGTAATGGAGATAGCTAGTTTGAAGCAAGAACAGAGAGCGTTAGATGAAGAGCTTGAAGGCATGAACAAGCGATTAGAAGCCACCGAGAGACGGCCTCAGCAAATGATGGCTTTTCTTTACAAAGTCGTTGGGGACCCTGATCTTGTTCCTCGGATGATGCTCCGGAAAGAACGAACTAGACAATTAAACGCCAAGAAGCGCCGTTTAATGATTTCTTCTTCATCATCCTCTTCTGGTGGCGCCGCCGTTTCCAGTTCTGTTAAGTCTGAGGAAGAGGAAGAGGGAAACGTCGGGGTCATATCGTCTCCGGAAACTGGGTTGGATGTTGAAAATAATAACTTTGGCCAATCTTCGCTGTCGCCGGAGTCGAATCTTGTAGGGTGGATAGGGGAAGGGAATTATGCTGCATCGCCTAGTCCATTAACGTGGGTTTCAATGGGAACTGGGATTGGGAATGGTGTCACGGTGGCGGTATCTCCGCCGGGAAACAGTTTGATAGGTTACGGCGGTGACAGGAGTGAACAAATAAACTATTTTGGTGATCTAGAGGCTGGAGTGGAGGCTAGACCACCACCACCTTATCCATTTTCGCTTTTCGGAGGTGGCTTTTAGTTGTTATATTCACAAGATCTATCTTGCATTCTATTTTTAGTATTAATTTTGCATTTTGTTTTGGTTTATTACATTTATCCTCTTTTTCTAAATTTCTATTGTAAAGAAAGAAACGTGATTTAATTATGTGGTTAATACACTGTATCTTGAAATATATGCGTATATATAGTAAAATATTATATATTTGAATATATATATATATATATATATATATATATGTAGTTTTTAAACTTTTGAAATAAAAAATAACAAAAAAATTAATAAAAAAATTTAAAGAAGGATAGTTTTTAAAAATAAAATCATATGTACAAACTCTCTTTCGTGCTTGTTTGAAGGATAGTTCATATTTGGATTTAATTTTACAGGAACGTTTTTCTTTTTGTAGTGGATTAGAATATATAATACATATTTCACAAAAAAAAAAAGAATATATAATATATAAAAATAAAGACACGTTACAAAATTATATGAGATCGATTAATATTTATTTATAGTATTGAGTAAATAATGAAATGATATGTAATAAAATTAAAATTTATTTATAAATATAAAATTAATTAGACATAATCTATTATTAAGTGAAAATAACAAATAAGGAAAATATACAGTAGAATATTTCGGTTCTGAGTTCTGACATGTTTTCCCAAGTTCTGGCATCTGCAAGACTGCAACTCATAGGAAGGCTCTTCATTTTTCTCTTTTAGGAAATTCTCAACTTCGTGTAAAAGTAATAAAGTTATTATAGTATCTAACAACTCCAGTCGGACTTGGTTAAATCCCACTGTGAAACCGATTTGCTGATGTTCTTTATAATGCAATGAAAATTCGCCACGTGGATATCAGTACAGAGTCCATTAAAAACCTTACTGTACTAAGCCCTGCCGGTGCAGGCAGAAAAAGGGCTTGAAAGTCAAAAATATTGATGAAGAAATCCCACAGGTAATGTGAGCTGGGGGTATTTTTTTTGTTTTTTAATCATAATGGTATTCTTTTGAATAAATATTCTCAATATAGTGTTGAAAGATAATTATTTACAAATTTTATATGGATTGAACAGTAATCGAAATAAATTGTTTGGGTTTTTTTTTTTTGTAAAGTTGTGCACACCAATCCACACAAAAGAAAATAAATAGAAAAACTTGCAGGGCAACAAGTTCTTGCAGTTCCTGATTCATTTTTTTAATGTTCATTAATATCGTATATTGTCGATTGGGCATATAAGTAAAAATACTGTTTATGGTAAGTCAATAACTAAAATAATTCACTTTGCATGAATTAATTTCTGAAGGTTAAGTTAAATTTAGTACAAAATTCTAAAAACTACATTAAATTGCAGTTTACTTTTTTTTTTTATTATTGAAATGTGATATTTTAATTCTAATCAGTTTTATAAATTTTCAAAAGTTTTCAGTCATATTTAGTGTTAATCATAGTTAAACTCTCATGATAAGTGAAAGTATAGTAAATCAAAATTTGAGAAAATTTTGAAGATTTGATCTATCATCGTAACAAAGTTTTAATTTTTCATAAATAAACTATTGAGAATAAAGGACTGACAATTACCTGAGTTTAAAAAAAAAGATAATCTTAACAAAAGTTAAAATTGTTATAATATGAAGGTGAAACTGATAAAATTAAATTTTTATAATTGATTTCACAAACAAATTGTGAAAAAATATTATTTTTTTGAATAAGAAAATCAACGAAGAACCGAACACAAGTTTGCCTGTGCAAATAACGGTTCAAGGCCAGATTGGAACAATAACTGAAAGGTTCAGTCAGTTTCACCTTTTTTTTTTAATTTATATATATATATATATATCTTACATTGCTAAAATTATAAAAATAAATTATACTCTCATTCTTCCTAAAATGCGAGAATACTCATTTTAGTAATACTCATAAGTAGGAATTTTGTGGGTACTCGTATCTATGCGAACCCGTTTAAACCATAATGGATAATTTTAGACAGATTTTAGTAGTAATATTTAAATTTATCACGAATTTGAATATGATATAGATATAGATAGAGACAATTAGCTACCTGATAAATCTGATTGTCTTTAATATATATATATATAATGCAATTTATTTTATTTTAATTTATTAAATGTAATGATATAATTTATTATTTTTTATGTATTTTGTAATGGAAATTTGAAATTTAAAATATAATTCTTCTATCATAATGAATAGTATTTAATTTTATTATTTTAATATTATTTTTGTACAATTTGAATAGTTATTTTAATTTGAATGTGTTGAATTATATTTTATATTTTATTTGATTGATTTATTTATTTGATTTTATAGTAATTTATGATAGATTGTTTGTATGTTTTAAAATTATTTAATTAATTAAAATTTTATTTATTTTAAATTTTAATAATAAAAATGGTAATTAAGTGATTTTTGGATATTAATCGGATAATGTTAATAAGATTTGAAACGGATATAAATATTAACATTATAATTTTAAAAGAATTCAGATATATATATATATATATATATATTCAGATTCGGATTTGGATATGTTAAATTTTGTTGGTATTCTACCAGTTGTCACCCTTATTCATGAGTCACATGCCACTTTATATTGAGTACATTTTTTTTAAATTTATGTATATGAATTAATATTTATATATTTATATATATATATATATATTATATTAAAAATATTTTTTACAAATCTGATATTGTTTCCTATAATTAATTCAATTAAGTATTTTTTAATAAAAATAAAATAAAATATTAATTATATTGGATCGGAGAGAGTAACTTATTATAGTTTTTGGTCCACCAATATCAGATTTGTGAGTGAATAATTATCTCTCAGCACCACATTGGAAATATTTATTGGAAAGTACACCATTTGATAAAAACACCCTGTGAGGCTGGGAGCTTGACTCTTTGGATTCTTCCGGACAGAAACACAAAAATCATAATAAAATGAATATATATATATTGATCATCATCATCATCATCATTTGCAGCTCGGCAAAGGCATTGTGTTGTGCGTTTTATTATGGTAGGTCCCTTTTTTCCTTCCTGTGGCCCACCTGAGATTCCAAATTTAGATTCCTTCTCTCTCTCCTTCTATAATATATATTTATCTAATTATCTATCATTTGCTTCTACTTACTCCTTGCACAAGCCTCACGTGCTACTTGCGTGACTGCCGATGTGCACCTTCTCCCCATGGGCTCTGCCTTCCATGCAATCTGGGGTGAATCATCAGGGAACAAAGTGTGATATTCAGAGTAAAATTTTAATTATATTTTTAAATATATTATATTTTTATTATTAATATTAATTTTAATTTATGGAAATATATTCATTATTAATATAATACCCCCCTCTCTCTCTCTCTATATATATATATATATATATATATATATATAATCAATGATACATATATACATACATATAAAATCCTGCAAAAATGAATATATCGGTTTATATAAATTAACATATGAGTATATTCATATACTCATATCTACTTACAATCGTCTGTGTAATACAATATATATTCACATCTCATATATGTATATAGAAAACTTTAATTTACATATAAATCTATATTATCATAACTGATCATAAATATTTACAGACTGTTTATATATATATATATATATATATATATAAGTAGTTACAAAAATAAATCAACTATATCCGGATGACTACCACTGCTATTTTGTTATATGTGTAGTGCTTACTGGACTGGCGAAACTCTCAGATAACTCGCCGCTCTTAACACTAGTTCTGATACGTACACAAGAAAAAAAATAAATTATCACGTTGAGTTTTAACTCAATGGTACAATAATTTATAATAATTATCATTTTAAATATATATCGCCGCTCTTAACACTAGTTTTGATATTTGCGCGAGAGAAAAAATAAACTCTTCCACTGAATTTTAACTTAGTAGTGTAAGAATTAATAATAATGATCATTATATATATATATATATATATATATATATATATATATATATATAATCAATGATTTTTTTTTTTTGCATAAAACAATATCTTTAATAACATTTATATTTATATAATTAAAACATAAATCTACATTCATTTATTAAATAATTTTTTTTATCAAACTCATATATTAAGACGCCATAAACCCAATCATAGGGAAATAAGGAGGTGCCGTCAAACGATGAAAAAGTTAGAGTCCAAGAATTTCACAAGACCGATATCAAATCATAATCTCACAATTGATCCAAATTAATCACATGATCAGTTTCGATCAAAGATAACCATAAAATCAATATTAAATCATAACTTCAAATCTGATATAAGATAATCATATGATCAATCAATACTTCTCATAACCAAAATAACCACAAGTCATGAAATTTATAATTAAAACTATTTTTGAACCACAAGTCATCTCTACCCTACTGGCATGCCAACAAATTTTTGAGTCAAGTCAGACTAATACGTGAGCCAAAATATATTGACTTTTATAAAATAAATAATTAAAACTTATATATATATATATATATATATATTACACAAAATTATTCTCAAACTCATTTATTGTCATTCCATATATCACATAAAAATTAAATTCATTTATTAGTGGTCAATATTATAAATAATTAAACAAATCTAATTTATTGTTTTATTACGTATGCAGACTCTTTTTTTTCCCAACAATGACGTTTTATGTCAAATGTACATGTGAAAAAAATATATTTAAGAATCAAATATTTATAAGTATAACACTACTTCTAACAACGAAAATCTATTCATTTCTTAAATTTAACCCAACGTCGGTCACGTTAATTTATGGGTTTAAATTTTATATTTTCTAAGATATACTAACTTATTATTTAATTTACTCATTTGGTTTCCAAACGTTATTCCATCAAATTTATTTAATCCAACTACTATTTTAATTATTTTTTTATTTTATTAGTTATTTAACTTACTCAATTTATTTATTACCTTAATTCATTTAACTCTTCATTTAATATTAATTGCCTTAATAAATATATTTAATTAACTCACTATATTAGCTAACAACCATTTTTTTTCAACTCCCTTTAATTAAATCATTTAAAATTTTAGTCTACTGATTTCTTAACTTAATTAATTTAATTTACTTCCAAATCCTTTCTCTTTCTTTATTTTCGGCCAACATTAATTTTAATTACTTCACTTGATTAATACTAATCAATCATTGCTCATTCTTGGCCAAAACTTTAATCCCATTAATCAAGTTTTAATCAACAACCACAATATACTTATAAAACCTTCTTTGGACAATATACTTATAAACCTTCTTTGGTCAACTTATAATTTTCTCTGATAACATGCAAAACTTTTCCTTAATCTTGACTTACATAACCATTGTCTTACCATTATTTACGGTTATCGGCCAAACTCTAAACCAACATCAAATAACCATTTTCTTATTACAAAGTTAAAATTAATTTTTTTTAATCTCACTTTTAGCTCATGGTTATAACAAGGAACAATAAAGAAGTATCACCACAGAAGATCAAAATGGAACAAAATCAAAGGAAAACTCAAAATAGAGAGCAAGTGAGAGAGCTTAGTGCTCTCAGTTACAATAAAGTAAAATACAACCAAAGTATAAAATTTTTACCTACAAACAACCTCATTCAACATGTGGCTAGCTTGATCTCCAACATGCAAGACTTCCAAATTTCGAAACTACCCTTGATTGAACCTTAAGCCTCATATTCCTCCATTTGTTGTTTCAGTTAGACTTATTTAGCACCACCCTTAAGATATCCTTCTTATACTATGATATTATGGCTAAACTAGACTTTGGTTTTTGAGAATTTTGTTGAATAAATATGGAAGAAATAAGAGAAAATATAGCTCAGTTTTGGAAGAATAAAGAGGGAAGATGAAAGAAGAAGGAAAGAGAGATGGAAGATGAAAGTAGTGCCCTGTTTTGAGAGAGGAAAATAAAATAAAAGAAATTTGACAACTTTCTAGTTTGTAAGTAATTGGATGAATTATATGTTAAACATGGTCGACCATCTTTAGCCAATTTTGTCAAACACTAAATATTTAGTTAACTTTTTAAATTTGCTAACATGATTTATAAAAGTGACATTGATTGAGAGTTTTTCCATCAATCATTTCATAGTCATTCTCTTTATTTCTTTAGCCAAAAATCAATATTCTTCTTCTTTTCTTTTTTCTTTTTTAATTATTATTATCGCCATCTTAATTTATTTTCTCCATATTTGTTAAATCTCTTAATTCTAAATCTGAAATAATTTAATATTCAACAATTAAATATATCATTTTTCATTAATTAATTTTAACTATATTCCGATATTTTGGTTTTAAAATCGGAGCACTAGAGCAAAAATCATATTTTTCAAATATTTTTACGGTACTGTATGTTAAATTTTATATATTTAATTTGATACCCTAAACATTTGATTTTTGATACTAAATTATACTTGAAAGTCTGCCTCAATGTTCTTTACATGATGGTGTACTCTGTTCATGATTCGTTAACAGTGTGAAAATCACGTATTTTACGGCTGAACGTCGTTTTCATCGATTCATGTAAAAATTTAACATTATATATTTAAACTAAAATTTTTCACTTATTCTCGGTTCCAATTTTGATTTTGATCATATTGGCTCAATTCCAATCGTGCATACGCACGATTTCCTATCTGTCCGATGTGTCCAACAACGAAACACCAATATCGACTGTGACTTAAATTGATGAACGTGACAATTAATAATTAAAATACTAATAATTATATGATAATGCATAAGAAATAATATATAATTGTCAATAATTATATGAGAAATATAATAAAAACCATAGAATTCTTGTATGATTATATATGAAATATAACATATAACTAATAGCAATTATAGAAAAATACTTAAAAAAATTGTACAATTGTAAGCAATTGTATAAAAGAGTATAAAAATAATATATAACTGTCAACAATTACATAAGGAATATAGTAAAAATTATAAAATTGCTAACAATTATATGATTAATGTATGAAATATAATATGAAACTGCTAATAATTATGTAAAATGATATAAAAAAATTTATATAATTGCCAATAATTATATGTATGAATATAGAAATAATATATAATTATCAATAATTATATAAGAATCATAGTAAAAACTATATAATAATTATATAAACTTAATTTTACATTCAATATTATATTTTATATTAATATATAAACTTAATTAAATAATTATGCTAATTATTAATTACATATTAATTAATTAATTAAAGAAATTTCTTAATATCCACCTCTGCGTACAAGTACCAGGTGACCTACCAACTTTTATATACATATAAGCCATAATTGTGCTCAGTAGCTTGATTAATTAAACATGTTTATGATATACATTAGAATTTGAGAGTAAAAAAATAGCCCTTATATTTTAATTTTTTTTCATTAAGTTTATGTACTTCTATTTTATTATACGCATAATATCAATGTAACATTAAATAAATATTTTTTTTATATATAAATACAGATTCATTATTTGAGGATACATTTTATTATAACTTTTACATATTTTTATCACATTCAATTTTTGTTTATCAAACTAATTGTTAAAAAAACTTATTAATTTTATTTTTTAAATAATAAAATAATTAGGGAATGATACTTGAAAATTTTTTTATGTCACTATTTAAAAAGAGTTCAATAGGTGTCAAAATAAAATTAAAAATAAAATGATTTAATATATCAAAATAAAAGTGTATATGCATATATAGTACAGGAACCGAATATGGTGTTTGGCCTTTATCATATCATTTTTTTTAGTTTAGTTGTGTTATTTATAATAATGAATATTTTTTAGCAGTACCTACTGGAATGGACAGATAAAATAATATCGTTCCAAATTTAATATTGTAGTTTATATTAAATTGAATTTAAAAATATTAAAAACTAACATTTTAAAAATATCGCTGATTCAGTTCTTATACAAGAATGGAGACGTGATAGCAATATTGGATATGCTGCCCGACTTACGGGCATGAGTAACTGTGCTGTGTCAGTTGAGGATCATCAGTCAGACATGTAATTCATAGTTTGGTAAATTCAGATTAAGTTACTCTAATAATATCTTCATTTTTTCCTTTTTTTTTTTAATGTTACTGACGTTTATTTTCAAAATGGCTAGTACACACTATTAATTCGGAATATTTTTAATTTAAGCTTTCACTATTTTTTTTACCATCAATTTGAATTTTAACGTTTAATTTACTTTTTATTTGCATCATCGTCATCTATTTGTATGCTGATTAATATTAAAATGTCATGTTGATACACTAATTTAGCCTATTTTTTTTTCAATTTGTCATATATTATAGAATATTTTATAGATTTTAACAATTACGTGTCAATATGTGACATAATTAGTGGGCTGGCATTGACATTTGAATCCTATTTAGCGTGCCAGCTTAAGATATAGTCCTTCAATTTCACACTAGATTGATGTGATAGGTGCAAATTGAAAACAAAACAAAATGTTGGTTTGAATTGATAATATATATATATATATATATATTCGGTTTAAGTTGTTAATTTCCGTATATGTTATGATTTTTTTATAATTTTTATTTTATTAAAATTGTAAAATATTTTTTTTAGAGAAAGGTATTGAAATAAATTGTAATGGGAAATTTATAAAATTTAAGGTGATTAATTATTTTACTTAATTTGTATGAATATTTTAAAAAGCAATTTGTTAAACTTCGAGGATCTTTAGGGATATTTCTGTCATTTTGATGTTAATAAATAAAATAACAATAATATATTTAACAATAATTGTTTTCTAAGTTTGTTGAACAAGATATGTCTTGAATAAAATATAATGTAAGAATGAAAGACAATATTTGAAGGTCAAAATAAGAAGAAATAACATGTTTACGTCAATGACTGATTTTATCACGTTTGTGATATAGCTTAGCGCAAACTCTCCAACATTTAAAATTTACAATCATGAAAAATCATACCAACCATAAATGATCAAATCAATCACGCCCGTGAAAGATAGTTACGCCCGTGAAATAACATGTCAAATTCTTCTAGAAATCTTCACGGTCAGAGTCACCACTTGAACTATATATTAAAAAAATATTTACGACTGTGACACATATAGTCACACCTATGAATGAAGACAGAGAAACATGTTAGACTCGAATTTAAGAGTTGGTTCAATAACTATTTTAACATTAAATACACCAAAACGACTATAATTCGCTGAGAAAATATAAATGCAAGTCATTTAAGAATCTTGAAAGAAGAACAACAATTATTTTGAATCTTTAATCTTGTTGTAACCATTGTACATTAATTATTTTTCAACAAAACCTTTATTTTTTGTAAAAACCAAACTGTTCATAATTTTTGAGTATTATAGGTTGGTGAGTGTTTTTATTGTAATCTATTACTTAAGTGAGTTTGAGTATATTGTGTTAATATTGAAACACTTGCAAGAGTTAATTGTATGAGTCATAAAACACAATAAATTAGTTTATTGTGTGAGCCATTAAAATATAAGAGAATTTATGGGTTAAATGTTAGTCATTGAGAGAAACACTATAGTTGGGAGTGAGCTTATAAAACTTAATTGTAATACTTAGTGTTTTAGTGAAACTCCCAATTGAAATTGAGGAGAGGAGTATGGTTTGTTAATATCCGAATCTCTATAAATTTCGTTTTAAAGTTAAATTTTTTATTTAATATATAGTTCAACCCTTCTTCTGATTCTGAGTAACACAAATATTTAAAGTGGGAGAAAAAAAGTATAAAAGATGTAATAATCTCTTTCATATCAAATATTTGTTTTTGAAACTTCATTAACATGAGCATAAGCATTTGAGCGTTGACCTTACAGATATAATCTGCTGCAATCGTAATATTAAAAACATTTAGAAGACTTAAACTGCATTATCAGCGCCTTATCCTTTTAAAGTTCGAACATGTGACATTAATAATAACTTTCAAAATGGTAGGTAGAGTATGTCAACACGTGACATAGCATAATGGTATCAAAAAATTAATATAAGGGTGTGAATTCTAATCGGATTATATTAAATTATA
The DNA here is from genome assembly GCA_023653625.1 of Triadica sebifera. Lineage (NCBI taxonomy): Eukaryota > Viridiplantae > Streptophyta > Magnoliopsida > Malpighiales > Euphorbiaceae > Triadica > Triadica sebifera. The sequence goes on along the minus strand of CM042910.1, from coordinate 26,291,154 downwards.
TTTGTAAATTTAAAAGTAATTAGTAAAAATAATATAAATCAAAAATAAATTTTAATAAGTTAAATTATAAAACTAATTATTATATCAATAATTCAAAAAAAATTATATATATATAATTTACTTCAATAATAAGTAAAAAATTGAATTGTTTTGGACCATTAGAGCTGATAGCGCCCATAACGATATAAGAGTATTAAATTATGTCAATGCATCCGCGTGGGTAGTGTAAGAGCACCATCCCCCATTCGGCTGTGGTACACTTCTGGCACACACAATCATGTTCGACGTTGAACCCATCACTCAGAGTAGGTCCCACCACGTGTCAACGCTGGTGTGTTTTTTTTTTTTTTGAAGATGAGAATATACTCTTCACCAAACCCTTCGCTAAATTCTTAATTTTTAATTCAAAATAAATAAAGAAATCATACTAACTAAATAATTTTGGTTGATTAGGAAGAATAGTGTTATTTGTCTCTAATTTATTTTTTTCTATTAAAATATTAATAGTTTAATATATATTGAGTAATATAAATAGATAAATTGATAGTTGAAACATAAGTAGCATTTTTCAATTAGAAATAAAGAGGAAAAAAGGAAAAAGGGGGCACGTGTATGAGTAGTCGAGGAGAGTCATTGTCTGCTAAATGGAGAAATGTGCACCCCAAGTTAAAAAAAATTGGATAACTCAGAAAATAAATGGACTATGGGTTGAGGCTAATTGGAGTTTTTGTCTATTATAAAGCGTGGTTAGGCATCCAACACGTATAATTAGGTACCCTCCCTCACTCCCCAAAACTATCTAATGAATTTAAATATTATATTAATTTGTTGCAAATATTTTGATTGGAATAAAATAATTATAATTTATAAATGTGATGGATATTATGTTCCCGGAACAAAAATTAAGGTAAAGTGTGGGAGAAGTGATTTCGCTTCATGATAGATTATATAATGTATTTTGTTATAAACAAATTATAAATAAGAATTTATGTTTCAATTTTTAATATATTTTCATTTTACACTATTCTATTATTAATAAATATGATATTTTTATTTTTTTCAATATACCTATAATGTAAGATTGTATTATAAGAAACATAAGAAAATTTTATTTGATTCATAGTATCTTAATTATTAATTCATGTGAAAAATAAAATTAAAGTAACAATATCAATGAAGAGGGTAGATAATAAATTTATTATATCTTTATATTATTCACCGTGTTTCCTATTATATTATTCAGTATTTTCTTGTTTTCCCCTTTTATGGTTTTGTTTTATTAGGGTTTGTTTCCCTTTTTTGGGGATGATAATGGCTTTTGTTTCCAGATCTTAGCAGTATGTGGGTCATAAAATCTTTTGGGTAGAGTAAATTTTCACCCAAAAATCTGTTGGCATGTGATTTTGAGATGTTTGAAGAGGCAAGAATGCTTTTGTTTCAAGATGGAAGATTATCAGGATTTTAGGCTGAACTCTCAAGACTATTATTTGTGTGAAAGAATGGTTTTGCATACAAATAGAGGAGCCGATTAGATAACACAAACAGGTGCTAATATACAGTTGCATGCACCAGCTAGATTTTGTCCGCTTGTTTGTGTGGTATGGTCACATAATTGATAATTTTGGTATGGAATCGAGTTTACGGCTATGGTCAATCATAGTTGGGCCCAACAATCTTTTCTTGAAAATGGGCCATGAACTGCATCGGCCCATCTCAGTATCTTATCATGTCTGGGCCCAATAATGATGCTTCATCGGCGTATTTCTTAATTCTAAATCATAGTCCATATCATTTGGATCATACCGTGATTTTAATTTCCATTTTTCATGTATCAAACGAGTGAAACTCCTTTTTTTTTTTTAGTAGAAGAGATTAATTTATTGATAATTGAATTACAGGTATTAGAATACTTAAATCTGAAACTGCAAATTTAATTAAAATTGAAATGGAGGTTAAGTATTATGCTAAAAATAAGTGGCCAAAATGAAAAAAAGGAATAAATGCCTGAAAAACTTTTTACCATAAAAATAATTTAGGAGGACAGCAGAAAATCAGACCAAACTGTGCCCAACAGATAAAGGTGGCAATTGGGCAAAAAGGATGTTCAGTTCAACCAATTCCATTTTGCCTAACAATCCAACCATCCCGAAGATGTATTCTAATCTTCTGCTCAACAGTAGGATATATATGAACTCCGCCTTGAATTTAACAAATAATAATAATAAAAACAAATTTCTTTGAATTTGTTACGAACCTAATTAAACCTAACAGTACCCTTCACTGATGCATACATTTATTCTACGAACTTTTAATAAAAAAAAATAAATTTAAAGTGGGATAATTAGAGAAATCTTTGGGGTTTCAAGATATGAAGTTATTGGTCAGCCCTATGGTTGAGAATTGGACTTATTATTATTGGAGTTTGTAGCATCCAGGTCATCCCAATTAGCGCAGCTTAGCTTTAAAGTTATTTGAAGCATGGTGCCACGCATCCGTTTTTCTATATCATGTGGTTTATCTACATGTAGATAAAAATTATATGCAAAAAAACTTTTAGGATAAGGCAAAAAAATTAAATAATAAACTTAATGCTAATTTACCTCTTAATATCAATATTCTTATTTTCTTTATGCTCTACTTTAAATATTTATTTAAAAAGTTAATCAGTAGTAACTTAATTGTTATTTTCAAATGTGAGAACTGAAAGATGTCACCAATTCAAGTTTTCTAGCCACCATGGCGGTGAGCGTAGGGATGACTACCCCGTTAGCCCTTGGTCCTTTGAACCTTACAATGAACAAAAAAAAAATTTATTTAAGAATGTTATTTTATTCAATTTTAAATGTTTATATTAAAAGTCAATATAAAAAATTTAATTCATATCTCCTTTTTTCTTTTTTCTTTTTTTTAAAATTCTTATCTTCAACATCTTCTTTCCTTTTTATTTTAGAAATGTTTCTGCTAAAGAATCAATGCCTTTTTTCGTCTTGTTTCATTGCCTGGAATCATAAATAAAATAAAAATTATAAATCCAATAGGGTGACTCGATGTCTCTTGCTACAAATGGAAGATTTATTTTATTTTTTTAGACAAGAGATATTTTATTCTCCTTTTTTTATATATATATATATACATAAAATAAGACAAAATAACACACTTTCTTCCATTTTTTTTAATCCCTCATTGCAATCTATCATTTCAAGAAATCCCCACCTGTAACAATCTTTCAAAACATCCATTGCATAATATATATATATATATAGCTCCAAAATTCGATTTGACTTGACTTTATTTATTTTTCTTTTTTCAATAGTGCTTATGCCTTTAATCCTTATATTAGGAGTTAGGACCCCCTCTAATGTTCCCATTAACATCTTATTCTTGCGTGGGGTTATCATTGTCTTCCACCACATAAAGTCTGTTTTCAGTCTCATTTGTGCTTAATATCATATTTATGAAAATAATTATGAGTTCTAAGTAAATCATATTATCACTCTTTATATATATTCAGTTCCACATAATAATAATAATACTAACAACAATAACTCCTATGTATTTCTTTTATTCTAATTTGATACCAAAAAAATGTATCTAGGTAGTAGGCTTGGAATCATCTTATATTTTTCATAAAAAAACTCTTATTCCAATTATAATAAAACTCATGTTTTTTTAATTATAGAGATTAAAAAAAAGAATTGTTACTTAAATCAAGTCCATATATTTATTTACAAACAATATATAAATTTTTATTATGTTAAAAAATATTTTTTATAATTAATTTAATATTTATAAAATAAAATTTAATTTTTATACAGAACAATATATGAAATCCTTCAATGAATATTGAATATATCTAAAAAGAAGTTTCTATTCGCTTGAGACCAAAAAACCCACATTTGTTTCTTGTAAATATTTTGTACCTAACTCTTCTTTTCAATTATCTTAATATATATTAAATACACAGTACTTTAATTTATTTTAGGTTTTTTTTTGTTCAATGAAAAAAATGTTTAATGGGCTAAATCCACATTCAAACGTGTCATACTGCCATAAGATAATCGAATGCAGAATCCAGGCCAGGTTTCGGTATTTTCCTCATGGAGTTTTAAATGCATTTTGGGATAATTAATAAAAATATAGGACTAATTGATTTAATTAATCACCATTCACCAACCCACATTCTTTCCATATTAATAATTTTGATCCTTCAAAACACGTCAATGATGACATTAGATCCCATATTTTCCTTGCTAGCTAATAGTATTAATTTATTGAAAAATTATATATAAGATCAATCCTGTTATGTATCAAGGTATAATAAAATAATATATGCTTTAATTAAATAACATAATTAGAAAAAAAGACATCCCCACAGACCACAACCGTCTTATCAAAGTTGGAATTTTTTTTCTTTGACGAGGAAGAATTTTTTCTAAAAAAAACTATATATATACTATAGGACCAAAGAAATAGAATAATTCCACAGAAAAATTTAAATTTCCATTAGTAATTAATTAATTATTGACCATAGATTGAATTATGTACTAATTTATGATCAGGGGAGTATTTAGTTCGGTAAAAAGAAAAAATTCAAGAATCAAAATGGGAATGAGTGAGAGTGATTTCCATTCCTGGTGTTTGGTTGATAGAAAATATACGTACATGTTTGGTTGATAATGCATTGCGGAATGAGAATTGCATTATCAGGAATGGAAATAAGCCATTCCCCCTCCTCCCCTCCCTACTCAATAATAATTGATTCTTAGGCGGAATCAAAATAAAACATGTACGTATATTTTTATTGACAAAATAACTTATTTATTTTATTCTGTATATCTATGTTAAATTTTCACAATTAAATAATTTTTTTTTCAAAAGAAAAAATATTTTTTGCCATTAATCGTATTTTTTATTTTTTTTCAGAGAATATAAATATTGTATGTATATTTTAATATTACACATCAAATTAATTAAAATTATTGCAAAATAATTAATAAGTCATATTAAAAAATTATATTAAAATTTCTAGAATCAAAGAAATCGATAAATTAAGAAGTATGTGTATTTAAGAAGCTTTTATCATTAGATCTGAAAAAGACAATTTAAAATTTTTTCATCTTACTTTAAATTTTCTTATGAGTTTAAATAATTACAAAAAAAAAAAAATCTGATTCCAATTACATTAATTCTAAACCGAACAGAAGGAGCGGAAAACCATTCCGAATGCCTTTTTATTTTCGGAGTTAAAACCAAACAGCTCCTAGATTCAATCATAAACAATAGATTCATACTTATTGTTAGTCTACAAAAAGAATTCCTCAACCTAGCTTGATGATTCTGCTTTAGAATGATTTCAGAAATATCAAAGGAAATTGCCTCATTTTGGAATAATTACATGTGCAAATAATTAGATGATTAGTTAATAAAAAATATATTTTAGTCCTTAAACTTCACAATTTTGTGCAATTAAGTCCCTTATTTGAATATTTGTTCAATTGCCCGCCTTAATTATCAATTTTGCGTTAAACACTACCTAATATTTTATTCATTAACTCCTTTAATTATCACTAATAAATTGCAAAGTATTTCTTAAATAGAGATTAAATTAATTCAAAATTTATAGTTAAGGTTTCAATCATGCAAATTTGATACATATTTTTAGGGAGCCAATGGAATGAAATTGATAATTAAATGAGTCAATTGAAAAAGGCTTTACTTAAAGTATTGGATTGAACAAAATATTAAAATTCAAGAAAACTTTATTTTTCCTTGATTCAAAGGTTTTAGAGCTAGCCTTCAAAGGTGAATTTCTTAGTTTCAAATATTTTTAATCTGTTGGTTTATTGTTTTTTTAACATGAATTTTATATCAATTTGTAAGGCATTTTTTAATTTATCAGTCCTCAAGCTTTAACATTCGAGTTTTGAGATTTACTTATTAGGATTTACTAATATAATTTGAGAGTTTTATTTTTGTCAAAATTATTATTTTTCCACATGTTGATGTGAGATAGGCAATTAAATATATTATTCTTGACGTATTTCTCTTATTAATTTATACGATTGAAAATTCATAATTTATTAGTTCTTTTAGTTTCAATATTAAGATGACAATCAAATTTTTTTCGCCTAGATTTTGCAAATAGGAAACTTTTTTTTTGAAGAAAAAATTAAGGATCTTATTAAAACTAAATCCAAATGAAGTAAACGGATAAGAAAATTGGGACGATTATCTTGAGCATGGAGACTAGGCTGGAAATCAATGCTCGAGTTAGGGAATGAGCAATTTTGACCCATTTTGAGAATAGGAAACAAATTTGATAAAAAAGTTGAATCTTACGTTTACTGAATTAAATCAATCAAAAATTTATATTTTGACATTTGATAAAAATATATTGACATTAATTTATTCATCAGTCATAATCTCATAATCTTTATTCGATTCTTTTTGTAAAAATTATTCAATGAAAAATTTAACTGCTGAAAGTATGCTTTATTGGAATATAATTGACTCCGTTGAATTTATTGATGAAAGCATATAATTAATTAACTTAAATTTTATTTAGCGTTCTACAAGCTCGTTGTAGTTATTGTTGGTCAAACTACACATGCACCATAAAATAAATGACAATAAAGATGGACGGTGCATCTTTTGTTGACAAAATATTTGGTAGGTAAGATGGTAGGTGAAGATTAATCTTGACCATCCATTTGGTGGGTGGGGATTAATCTTGACCATCTATTTGGTTGGTAAGATGGTAAGTGAAGATTAATCTTGACCATACATTTGGTAGGTGAGACGGTAGGTGAGAAATAATCTCAACCATCCATCAAAGTAGGTGAGAATTAATCTTGACCGTCCATTGAGGAGGTGTAGGCCTATATATAGCCTTAGAAATTCATTTGTAACGTATTCCATCAAAAAGTGAGAGAGTAGCATTAGTGAGAGGTTGTGAGTTGTGAGTGTTTGTAAACACTCGGTAAATTTCTCTTCTTTCAGTAAAAGATCTGCAGCAGTCCGGAGACGTAGGCATAATTGGCCGAACTCCGTTATCAACTTGTTTGTCTTATTAGTTCGCATTTTCTTCGCTTTCTCATAAATCTGACTATAGGGAAATTGGCGTCATTTCCCAACAACTGGTATCAGAGCCTGGTTGCGTTTTTTTCTGTCCTTTTTTCGGGCGATTACTATTCATATGAATAGTAAATTTTTGTGAATAGTGAAATTTTGGTCAGTTGTACCAAATTATCCACGGAGGTGTTCTAATACACAGAGGTTCACAAGAATTGTCAGAAACGATCCAAAGGAAGTCAGATTCGAGTGGGAGCGATGGCCACAGATGAAGGAAAGGTAAAAATTGAGAAGTTCGATGGAGCGGACTTTGGCTTTTGGAAAATGCAAATAGAAGATTATTTGTATCAAAGAAATCTGTATCAACCTCTCTCAGGGAAGAAGCCAGAGGCTATGAAGGAAGAAGACTGGAGTCTTCTCGACAGACAAGCTCTCGGAGTTATCCGATTGACATTATCCCGTAATGTTGCTTTCAACATAGCAAAGGAAAAGACCACGGCAGGTCTTATGATGGCTCTCTCTAGTATGTATGAGAAGCCTTCAGCTTCAAACAAAGTGCACCTCATGAGGC